>JAUMJJ010000134.1:3000000-3460000 GCA_033556795.1 Tapera naevia | reverse complement strand
AAAGTATTAATTCAAGAGGGTGAGAGCATTCTGTGAGACTCAGCTGGACAGCAGGGGCAGTGAACATATTGTGTGATGGGAGGGCTCTTGGTCAAAACATCTACAAAATTTGAAGGATGTTTAGCTCCTGCAAAGTTCCACAATTTCTACTCATCTTCTTGAGAGGAATCATGGAGGCAGTGTGGAACGACAGCACTGTAGGGAATGTGACTCTGTGCAACACCTGTAAGGTGTTCAACAGTTCCTACACAGCAAGGCCAAAGCTGTTCCACATTTCTGAGAGAATAAATGACTTTTAGTGGTGATCCAATGCACAGCACCAGCATCACCTTCTATTCACCTTTGAGAGCCAGCTGCTGCTCACAGTGCCTGCTGGAATCTCCAATGGACACTTGAGGCATTGAGCCATTTTGAACCATTCTGTAGCAGTGAAACAGCTGTCAAATCTAAAAATATCCAAGGAATCTGAGGACTGCATAGGATAGGAGAGTGGAGACATTTTATACCTATCTTTAGACACAGAACCTTGGTGCTATACACTCAAATTTTAACTGGGTGAGATTTCAAGCAACTGAAACAGTTGAAATGTCATAGGAATCCTGATTACTGGAATGAAATGTGAAACAACAAAGCCCACCTCCTCTAGAACCAAGTACAGTGATGGTGCCAGTCTGCGCCTGCTAAGCTGTCCCCATTTTTAGAATGCTAAATGTACACATTCATAATCAAAACCTGTAACTAAAACTGTGAGACACGAACATAATATATGCATACACAGTTAAATCCCCTTAAATGACCCCAAGGCCAGCAGGGTTGGGGGAAAAGAAGCTAGAAACCATCAAGTTTTTGGTTTAAACATCTATGAAGCTTTACAGTCCAGGATAAGGCAAAGCCAGTAGCAATAGTCACACTTGAAGAAAAGTCTGGTTACAAAAGGAATTACACACATTTCAACTAAATGTCACCATGAGATCACTTCTGTGAGTAAGAACATTCCAGAAAGCTACAGGCTGCTCGACACAACAGGCAGCAATCTGGCACAGACCACACCCCACCATTCCAACAGGTACAGACACCACAGCAGTTACAACTGCAGGCCTACATCCAGCAAACCCACATTTCATACACTGAGAGTGGAAGTCTGGTGTATTGTGTCAAGGGCTACTGAGCCTCTGCAGAACGTACCATGTTTGCTGGAGTTCTGATCTAACGATGTGTTGACAGAAATGCTGTCTACGGTAGTCCATTTCCTCAGTCGAGATTGTGGCTCTTTAATACTGCTCATATCCATGTTTACATTCAAGTTTGAGTTCATTCCTGAAAACATACACAGCTATGAAATACAGACTAAACGCCCTTCTGCTAAGCACCATTATTGTCCTAATAAACATGTAAGAGCGTATTACTATGGCCATTTCATGCTTCCAAGTCTCTGTTTTTGAGAAACACTCTAGCACTGGATACAGAGAAGTTAATGCAGACAGAAGCTCAGCAATGCAAAGCGCTCTCAAGTTCTCTGCTGATGTCTGCATGCAAAGGTGGCATTGGGAAAAGCCAGTGAGGAAGTCAGAGGAACTAAGATGTAAGCACCTAAAAGATGTGGCATTTTTAACACCAGTCTAGCACCAGCACAGCCCATTGCAGCCGTACAAAGCAGAGGTGCTGTACCCCAAATTTCTGTGCTCCACTACTGAAGCTTTTCTCTCAGCAGGAGGGGGTGTCTGTGCTCAGAAGTTATGTGCTGGTATCTGCAGTTACCACCTCCTTACTAGGTTGTTGAACAGGACCCCTTGGCAGGTTCCGAACTGCACCAAACAGTGACAGGTAAACACCCTGCGTGGAACCACACCAGTAACACCATGCCCTCCTCCATTTATCCTGTCCACACTGCACTAAACCTCAGCGAGGCAAACCAAACAAAACTCATCTTCTGCTCTAAGCTGCTGCCCGTGTTTCCCAATGTTTATCTGTCAGAGAACCAATGCAATGCTAACCCAAATCAGCCCAAACACCTGCAAGAACCAGTTACTCTGGCCTTGAACAATGTGCCCAGGCTTCTGACTTTTGCACACCTCCACTCTTTCCAAATCTGTAAGAATCCTTAATTCACAAGCACACCTGTTTACATCTTGAGCCCCTCTGATCTATTTACTTAATTTCTGAAAGTAAACCACTACAATATTTTAACTCAGGGCCAGAGACACACATGGAACTTCCCAAACCTCTACTATAAACACCTTCCTCATTCAGCACCATCCTAGTGCTTAATCCTGTTCCTGAGTCGATATTCACTGCCTTATAGCACGTGGTTTGGGTTTTGGTTTGTTTGGTTGGGCTTTTTAATTTGCTTTTCTTAAAGGCCTGAGCATATATTGGTGCCAGAAAAGCAGCCCCTGGAAAAGCCTCAGAGAAAGCGTAACAGGACAGTCAAGCTTTCAGGAATGTAACAGCTATCAACAGCTGAAACAGGAAAAAGGAAAAGTCCAATCAATCCAATTTCCGACACCTCTCCCTCTGGTATTTTGCTGTTGTCTGAGGAATAGCCTGTGCACAACAATAACACTTCTTCTTAAAGAAGGGTCATAAAGACCACAATTGGCACACAGGTACATCTGGTTGATACGAGTCATGCCAGCCCCTCGGCAGACACGGGCTACGTCCACAGTTCCATATACGAAACCTGGGTACAGAGCGATGAACTCGATACCTGGACATAAGCTACAATTTATACAGTCTGCCCAGAAGTAATTGTTCAAATCCAGCTGTGAAAGGTTTTAAATAGTTCAGGTATACTCACAATTTGGCAGAAAAAGGGCATTTCTAACATTAGAAATACTTGACTCCATAAATAGATCAGGAAGTGACTGCTGCTCTGGTCACCTAGAGAGGAGGACATCCTCGCTTGCCCCTCTCTCTGTTTTTAAAGAACAAATATCCAGCAAATCTTGACAAACTTAGTTCCCCAGAATGCAAACAGGGACTCCCTGATATCCATGCTAGGTCTCCTGACACTAGCATTAGATCATTGAGAGGATAACATACCTGCAAGACTTCCCAGAAGACAGCCTGGCAAGCCCTGCTCCTTTTCCCATGCCTACCCTACCACACTGTGCACTCCAAGGACGCTACCAAAACTCTCAATTTTTCACTACACGGTGAAGAAATTCCAGCCACTTACTACTGCTACCCTTGTTTTGATTTGTTCACGGAGCGTGGCTCCACTTGCTTATTATTGCTATACAGTCCTATTCCAAAGGGATCCCATGTATACTGATTCCCGAGGGATCTCACAGAAACCTTATCTACACTGCACGCTCCTGGAATGCGGCAATGATTAAGTGAGAAAGCAGCTACTTAACAATAGATTAGAATAACTCAACTTGAGAAATGAAACAGAAAGTAACCAAACACAGGCAGGATGCAATTACTTGGCATGAAGTTTGATGAGTAAGTCAAACATTCCTTTCATTAGCCCTACCACAGTGTCTCTAATAGCTAAAACAACTTTATTTTTATGCCTCGCCCTCTGAATGAAAGCAGTAAATCAATCTTGATGCCAACCATCATCAGCAGCTATGATTCTATGATTTAAGACTGGCCACAAGCAAAATCCCAGTGTGCCACATGCAGCGCAGCAGCAGGGCCTGCACTGACCCACCGGCTCCACACCGCTCCACCTGTAAAGCACAAGGATTTCAGCAGCAGTCGCTATTAAATGGACTCTTCTACAAAGGGCAACGAGAATGCAAAGGAAATCAGCCCAAAACAAATGATAAGATTAGAACAATGTAGAATAAATGCAAACTGAAGAGGAGGAAATAAAATATAAGGAACAAGAGGTAAATAATATAAAATTGTGGTAAGTGTAAGATAGCATTAAAAAGGGACCTAAAGTAAGGAGAAAATATACAAGCCTGGAATTTCTGAAGTAGAAATTGGACAGAAGCCTGGAAACGTAGGGAGAAAGAAACACAAGATGTTTGTATTTATGAATGTTCAGACACTTCGCCTGAATCAAGACAACCATTCTTTAAAAATACAGAGCTAAAAGCTTTCTTTCCTGGACAAAACCACTAAAAAGGAACTGAACATTTTGTTCTACCTATGCAATTCCAGAGTAGTTGAAAACATTTTCAAAATCCAAAGAAATGAGACCACAGCAATGGATTCTTTGTATGGATTCTACCTCAAAGTCCTTTAGCTCCAGGAATCATAACGGTAAAAGGACTTTGTAGCATCCTTGGGATCCAGAGGATAAAAAAGAAAGAAAAGAAGACAGACATTCTTTTACAATGCAAAGCATTTTTTGCACTGCAATACAGACAGAAACAGTACTTTGGGGAGTGAGTGCACTCCCGATAAGTTCTTTGGTGAACACAGGTAACCACAAAGAATTACTACTTCCATTACAAGTGCTAACAGAATTACAGTCACTACTGTTTTCAGAGGAAGCAGGCAACGTGAGAAGGAAGGCTATGTCTCATGTAAGCATTAACTGACTGTGTGAAATGAGCATGGAGGAACCCACCTATCGGGAAACTGCTGAATGCATTTATTGGCGACGGCCCTTTCTGTAGCTCAGGAGTAGCGTGGGGCATGACATTCTCAAGGAAAGACTTCATGGTGGGCTGATGGAGTGACTGCTGTTGAGAGGGTGGGGTTTGCTGCTTCATTAACAGGTTTGGGTCAAGCTGACGGGACTGTTGCATCATCTGTTGCTGCATACTAAGAGATCGACCCTTAAAAAGACAGAGCAGTTACGATATAAACAGGGAAAAGCTTTTCCATAAAGAAAGATACTGAAACACATTTTTGGGTTCCACGCACCTTGGCACAGCAAAACACCAGCACTAAGCTGAGTCATGCCTTGGCAAAACCCCATTCACTCCTCAATGCTTTTAATGCAATTTATCGCAAGAAATGCAGCTCAGGGTGAGAAAACAGTTCTTTAAATTTAGTTTGAGAAGTTAGTAGTAAACATGTGTATTTACCTGCTGCTCCTGCTGTTGACGACCACCAGAAGGCATGCTTCTTTGATTCTGCGCTTTTTGCTGCTGAGCCAACAACCGCTAGGAGACAGTGTTTTGTGGTGGGTTTTTTAAGAACAGTGTAGAGCTGACTTAAGTCTCTACTTAAACTTTCAAACAGAACACAGAGCAACTGGCTTTGTGAGCTTACCTGTAACTGGGAGATCTGAGAAAGCTGGTTTAACTGGGACAGTTGATTCAACATGGCTACCTGTTGCGGGCCAAAAAGTGGGCTCAGGCCACCGCTGTTTGGTGCATACTTCAGTAATGATACTGGAACCTGCAAAACAGACCAGTACGGCGAGTGACTGACAGGAATGGGCAACTAGTTGCATCTGATGTCGAGCATTACAGCCTCTGGTCAACAGCTGCCCAGTCTCAGAAACACTCATGAAGTCAAATCCGTTCTCAAGAATTTACAAAATATCAGCAACCAACCCCACATTTCCAAAGCAGCATTTTGGTAGTTGATACACAAAAAATTTTATGTGCTTAGTTACCTGAGGGGACAGTAATGGAGGAGGCACTTGAGCACGTGGATTAGGCTGAGATGAATTAAGAGGTTGTGCTGGAGGCTGCTGCATGCTTCTGGGCTGTGCTGCTATATTACCAACACCAAACATACTGGGATTGCCATTCTGGAGAAAAGAGGGACAAATCAGTGACAAAAAACTCTCTTCTACCACTTCTTCCACCCCTGTACATTAGAATTAGAAGTTAAACACATCAATCACATCGACAGCTAGGACTTTACATCAAAAGGCATTACATGCTGTCAAGTAACATGCCAAGGAGAGGCAGGCAGCCTTACCTGTCTAACAGAATTCAAGTTTTGCATGCCCAGCCCTGCTAGGGAGCCCAGGGCCTGGTTAGGTAGTGCATTATTTGAAGGGGGAAGCTTCATGTTTTGATTGGACATAAACTGCATGTTTTGGGACTCGTCTGCTACAATGCCATCCTGATGGGACAGACAAACCGATGCGCAACAACCAGCCAGCAAGCAAGCAGAAGGGAGAAACCATTGCCAGGAACAGAAGGGAAGAGTCAGACAGTCCAGCACCATCAGGAAATAGGCAGAAAACAAAAGAGATTAGGTTAGTTATTGGCACTGCAAATGGCTATAGAAAGAGCTTAGTATTATATCACTATGTTAAACAGAACAAAACACATCTTATGGATTAACCAGAAAGCCCGAATTTTCCTCTCCACTAAATGCACAAGGCTAAGGAGTACATGGATAACTACCCAGAGTACAGAGTCAAAGCAGTCTGGAAGAGCCCAGTGGTAAGAGACCTACTGACCTTATCAAAGTAAGGACCGCGATCCATGGAAGACTCTTTGGAAATCTGAGGACGAGAACCAGGGCCTTTGCCAACCACACGATTGTAATCTCCAACACTGAGGCCATGCTTATCCATCTCCATCCGCTTGTCCTGTAACAACCCTATGGAAAGGTGGCAGTGTGACTATAACATGACAGAATCATTCCATTTTCCAGACACACCAGAAACCCATTCATGCTTATGAAGGGTTGAACTGACACTGTGCTCATGCCAGGTATGAAGAGACATCAGTTTAGCTTTCAGCTCTCTGGGCTTTATGAGGAAAGGAACACTATGAATCAATGGCTACAGACAGCCTAAGACTGGGAATCAAAGCATCAATGGATTTTGCTGTGCTTCACAAAAACAGTATTCTCAGTTTTCTCTTAAAAATAAGCAAGTGTAATTGTTTAAACTTGAGTTTCCAGTCATGAATGCAATTTTTTACTTTTAGTAGCAATAAGCTCTGTCATGGCTTTGAGGCAGTATTTCTATCATGTTCCCTACATTTGTGAATATGTCAGAATATCTCAATTCTTAATCTAATTCACTTAAGAAAAAAATTTATCTTAAAAAAAAAGACTCCAAAATTCAAAGTATTTGTTTACTTAAAGCAAATGTTATCTTTTATCACTAATTCCACAAGGCAAGCTAGAAGATCAACATGAGCCGTAGTAAAAGAGTTCATTTAACACTTCACTGCATGCAGTGCAAGAGAATTACTTGCCAAGCAGATTTTTTAAAGTCAAATTAAAAAAAAATGAAATAATTTATATATGAGGCTGGCCATTAGTATTAAAATCTGAAATTCCAAGAACAATTTCTTTACACAATAGACTGAGCCCTGAATTGAAAATATCCACTTTTAAACTAGAATAAAAAAGAGTGCAACTACAATAAACCCCACAATGCTACAATTACTTTTAATGAAATAGTCTATTGTTATAAAACAGCGCTATTAATGTGTTACAGAACTATACGATTTTTTATTTGCTAGAGGAATCATAATTGAAGGATTCAAATGAAACTGCTCACAAGTCACATTACACCCAGGTTCAAAGGTTTCTAAAGTTACTGTTTGCTATTAATTTAGTTCTTGGAACTGAACCTGTGCTTCCAAGAAGAAGCCACAGCCAGCACGTGTGGCTCCCGGAACGTTTCTGTTTGTATTTAGTGAAGGGATCCAGCAGGCAATCTGGACACTCACACTACAGGTAATCAACACACCGCACCCTGGACCCAGCTTTCATGTCAGCCTAACTTGTATCAGCTCAGTGTGATCCACAGAGAACATCACCACAGCGGCCGCGTGACTTGGACTGTGGTGCTACTTGTATGCACAGTTTTCCTCTACAAGGGGATTCCTTTTCTTTAGGGAAAGACATATTTAACTACAGATACCTATAACTATAAACTATATATAGGTTTTAAAAAGTAATTTACAGCAGGATATTAACCAAATAGAGACTGAAAAGGAAAGCAGTAGAACCCAGCTAGGTTTTCCTGTTCTCACCTCCAGACATGTCCATCTTATTGCTCTGTATGGTTTCTTCTGGTGATTCTCTCTGAAGTAATAAAATGAATCATAATTATTTAATATCAGTATTTTTTAAAGCTAAACCAAAAAGATTCATATATACTATTAAAATTTAAAGCTGTAAGCAAAAGAGAGATCAAGACAAATCAGATGCCATTTTAAAACATTTTCTCCCTTCAGTTGTTACCCAACTGAAACTAAACCCCATCCGAAATTTAAGTAAAACAGCCTACTGGATGGTACCTGGGTGGTGTTTACACAAACACCTTCCATAAGTAAAGTCTTTTTGCATTGAGGATGTACAGAGGAGAGACAGGTGGCAGAGGGGATGGAAACACAAGTAGAGAGACAAACACGATGACAATGAGCAGTCGATAACTGAAGCATTTCAATCTGTGCACACTGTGACCCGTGCTCCAGGGAGGCAGGGAAGGCAGGTGAAGGTACATACTTACTGAGAAACTGAGATTTGTGAATTGCTTAATGAACGGATTGATCCATGCTTCATCTTGTTTATTTCCACCTTTCATTATTCCCTTAAAAACAGAAAGGAATTTCTGTGATGCTCAGAAGATGCTCACCACCTACTGTTTAAATCACATCGTAAAATGTTATGAAGATTAAAGCTTAATGTTGCTCCTCTCCAGAGCAACCTGTTCTGACTGAGCTTTCAGAAAAGACAACAGTGCACAAACCTTGGCTTGGCGTCCTCTGGGAACTGTCTCACAGAACAGGAAAAGAGCAGTGCTCAGAACCTCCCCACTTCTTATTCTCCTTTCCACAACCAACTAATTCTTATGTTTGACCTTGACATCTCATGAGCCAGCATTACCTTTGTGGGCATTTTTTTCATATAGGGTGGCCAATTTAAAGATGAGTTAGCTTCTTGTGAAGAACCACTGTTCCACATTCCAATCTCTACATCCTCCTCTTCCTCCCAGCTGGTCTGACGACTGCCTGCCAACGGCATGTCATCTCCACACCAACTGTCTTGCATAGATTTAGGCCCTAGTTGTGAACAAAATTCAGCACGTTAATGTTTCAGTGGACACTGCTCTTACACACTGAACGCAGCTTTATGTCTACGTCAAGACAAAGCAGCTTTATATTTCTGAGGGCTTTTATAGAGGTGTTTCACCTTGCTCAAACACCTCTACTGAAAGATGACACAAAGCACTCACCAGGTTTATTTGAAGCCTGTTGACCAAGAGAAGCATTTCCCCAGCCAGAGGTGCCTGCTGCATCACTGATGGGTTCTCCCCAGCTGGTACCAGTATCCATGGGTTTACCCCACGCGGAAGTTCCATTATCTACAGTAGTGGCTGGAGTGGAAGGCTCTCCCCAACCTTTTTAAAGCAGTATGAGTTACTGGCATGTTTGCAAACAAGATTTAAAAAGCTATCTAAAGAGACTCAAGTGTTTTTTGCCTTTTCTAGATCCACAACATACAACAAAGTGCATATAAACGCACATTTACATTTTGTATGAAGGTAATTATTACAACTGTAAGCTGTTCCATTTAAAAAAAAAACAATCACAAACCCACAAATTTCATATGTAAAGAATTACAGTTTGGTAACAGAAATGTCTAAGATACTAAGTTCCCAAGAGCTGCTCATTGTAGTTAAGCTACTCCTCTTCGCAGGTGAAAAAGAGACAGAGCACAAAATATGTGATAAAAACCAGGCAAGCTCATCTACAAGCACCATTATTCACTACTCCCAAAAACACAAGATCAGAAGGTCGAACCTTGAATCTATATAAACCCATCGCCCCTCATTTTGTTTAGTGGCAGCTCAACATTAGTTTGTGGGGGGGAGGTGGCTTTGGCAATGTGAAGTTTTAACTGATAGAATCAAACGAAATAAAATAGTTGTGTTCCTCAGATACTAAGCACTTCCTCTGTGTTCTGACAGCCCAGAACTAAGGATAAGCTGTCTAGTCCTCAGCGCTCAAGCTATGTAAAACTAGAACAAATCTTCCAATCTGTGTAAAAATAACAAACATCTTTGAGCACTGCTGTAACTTTTTATAACTAAACCCAGTATTTCATTGGTGCTTTCCCTTTCTGCTTTGAAACTAGAACATTGTTATATGAAGCAAACCCAAACAAATTGTTTGACAATTAAAACAAAACACAAATTTGCGTAAAACCAAGGCTTACCAGAACCCGAACTGCTCTCCTTGCTAGACATGGCACTTGAAGGTAGTAGCTGCTGATGTACCTGTGCTTGCTGGTCGGAACTGCTGCTACTGTTTGGGACATTTTTATTCCACATATTCACATTTTTGTAGTTGTATTTGCTTGGATCACCCCAAGCAGAAGTTCCATCATCAATTTCCATTTTACGGCGTATGGATTCCGGGGATGGCTCCTCCCAGCCAGTGGGTTCTTCCTCCTTTGCCGGTGCCGGCATTGGCCCACCCAGCCAGCCCGACCCTGGGGGTTTGTTTGTGGCAGATGGTGCTCCCCAAGAGCCAACATCTTGTTTGTTCCACTCTGGAGAGTTGACTGGCTTTGATGAATCCCCCCAACCTTGAGGCTGATTGGATTTGGGAGGGTCTCCCCAGCCCTGGTTCTGATTAGACTTCGCAGGCTCATCCCATCCTGATGAATTATTTGGGTTTGCATTATTACCTCCCCAAGTAACAGAATTTGATTTACCTGGCTCGTTCCAACCAGATGTGGATCTGTCACTGTCACTGCCTCCTGAACTAGATTTCTTAGCCTCACCCCAATGGTTACTTCTTGAATTTTCACCCCAGCTGTCACCAGCAGAAACTGTCCAACCCTGGCTGGCCTTCTGTCCATCTCCCCATCCCTGTTTGATCTTCTGTGCATCATTCCAAGATGATTTTTCCTCTTTGCCACTTCCCCATGATTGATTGCTCTTGACCATTACTGTAGCAGCAGCATCTTCTTCCCACCCCCCTTGGCTGTTTGACCCTTTGGAGTCTCCCCACCTTGTAGCAGACTTTGGATCTCCCCACCCTGATACAGATGAGGTATCATTATTGTTAGGGCTAGGTCTATCCACACACACCCCTGAGCTGGAAGTCTGTGTCACAGAGCCTCCCCAGGCCTCTGTCCCATTGTCAGTTTTCCTTTCACCCCGCGGTGATGCTTCAGTATCCCAGGCAGTGTTCTGTTTGATTGGAGTCTGTCCCCAGCCAGAGTTGGAGAGGACACGTGGATCTAGGTCAGTTCTGTTCACTATGCTTTGGAGTAACGCATGCTGGTCAACTTTCCTCCTCTCCCGACTCTGTCCTTCCGTAGTTGCTCTGTCTTCATGGCATCCAGCGCTCTCTGAACTGCCCTCGCTGTCCCCTGTACCTGTTTTGGCCCACGCACTGTTCTGCTCGGTTATCTGCGAAGCAGCGGAACTCTGGCTGTTAAGGTCCTCCTCCTCAGCAGATTTCCATCCATTTGTAAACTTCCTGCTGTTTCCGTTCATGCTGTCGTTGGAATGCTGATTACTGGGCAGTTTATTCCACTCCCCGTTTGAAATGCTAGTGCCAGTGTTTTGTGCAGGGTTGCCCCATCCTCTTCTACTCCCGCCAGCACTCGCACCATTTCCGCTTCCCCACGGCAGATTCTGGGAGCCTACAGTCCCTGCCTCCCACACCCCTCCTCCTTTATTTCCGTTGATTTGAAAGTTAGTGCTGCCAGGCCCGCTAATGCCCGGCTGCATTAGAGTTGCATTCACAGTGTCACCATTAGCTTGGCTGTTTGGGCCTGGACATTTGTCTCCAGAGTAACCAGAACCACAGGCACCCCACGTCGTACCGTATGAGCCACCGCTTTTGGCCTCACCATTGCTGAGGTGAGGAATGGAAGTGCCGTTTGTGACTGGAGAGGCCTGAATCTGAGAATGATTCATTGTGCTCACGCGCCAGGCCCCATGCCCTGTATTATTAGGCAGTTCATTAATCTGCACCGAACCAGCAGAGTTTGGTAAACTAGAGGTCATGAAGTTAGTAGTGTTATTTGGTCCATTCATCTCAGTGTTAAGGTTTTGAGGTTGCCCACTGAATGAAACTTTCCTTGTACCATTCACTTCAGAATCGCCGTTTTCCCGAAGGCTTCCCCAGGAACTGTGGGCAGAGCCGCCCACTTTCGAGTTAATACTCTGACTGTTGGGTATCTGACCTATGGTACTGCACTGGATACTTGTGCCAGGAATCCCGCTCCCTACGGACCCTTTCAGGGCATGTCCATTGTTCTCCAATACAGGCCAGGCACCATGGTTGCCATTTGAATTCAAAGTGCTTGGATTTAACCCTCCATTTGATGAAGAGTTTATGGTGCCCCAAGCATTCATTCTATTGTTGCTACTTTCAGATTTGCTGTCAGGAGCATCCACAGAAACTTGACATGTGCTTATTAGGGTCCCGTGGGACAAACCCCACGGCCCATTAATACTTCCATTGCCCACATTATTGCTGTTGCTACCAACCACAAACTTATTTTGAGAACCATGTCCAATGCCATTCCGAATGCCATCGTTTTCACCACCTGTGCCCCCTGAAGCCATTATAACGAGGTTCCTCTCTGACCCAGAGCTCGAGGCAGAGTCAGTGTCCATACATTCTGATGTCAGCTCAGGGTCACTGCCCGTGATCGATGGCCATGCTTCTTTGTCAGAGCCGTCTACAATAACTTTATCCCAGTTTGTGCTGGAGTCACTATTTGAAGAGACTGGTCCCCAGTGGGAATTTTCATAATGGGATCCTAGACCACTGTGGTTCAGATCTAAAGAGAAGGAGGAAAGTCCGAGAGCTTTATTATAAATTAAGTATTATTACTCCATTAAAGAGAAGAGGAACAAAAATTATAAAGATGCTAAGGCAAGGATTATTTGAACAGTACAGTTGCTGCAGATGACAGAGAGAGCTCCTGAGTAAGGCTGTCCCGAGCACTGCCCCACGCACAACCCTGAACATTTCTCCCCAGCACACAAAGCTGCACTTGCACACAAAGCACAGAGAAGCACTCTGAAACGTACAGGCTTCTCACAAAAAGGGTTTGTCTTTTCAATACTCCATCAGAGTACAGATACAAAGTATTTTGTAAAAACATACAGATATTAAAACATGAAACACTACATAAAATCCCAGTTTTTCTGAAAGGCAGAAACCTAACCAGGACACTGGACTGATCTAGCGGCACCAACTGCTGTGACCATGGCCAGAGAAACACCCACACCCCCAGCAAGAGACATTGTATAAGATCTCTCAAGTCATTTAAGATATTTTCTTTCATGTAACAATTGGACACAAACCCACAAGACAAACCTAGAGTTCTGCTGCTGCACAAGTACAGGTTAAGTGCAACAGTGGAACCAATTCTTCTCATTCCCATTTATGTAAAAACTACCGCTTCTTTTTCAGTAAATACACCAGTCATGCTGGGACTCAAGAAGACGCACAGCCTGCAAAAGCACGAGACCGCCCAAGTTTCACATGTTAACGGCCATAGGAGAAACAAGGGTGCTGGCAGAGCAATTTGGAACAGGGAGGAATGGAAAAAGACCTGTGGCAGGTTAGTACTGCTGCAACAGTCAAAAGTTTCTCACAGCTCCAGCCTCCACACAGCATTCTTGGGAGGACTGGAAGGTATTTGTTCACCAGAACATAAACCTGGACCTGCCTATCAATGTCCTATCAATGTGTCGCAAAAAACACTATTGTACTTGAGCAAATGCCCAAGGACTCCAATCTCACCCCGAGAATTTTAAATGACATTTAACCCATATGAAGAGACTAATCACAGTTAAGAGTTGTCTGCATTCTCATGAAGCAGAGGAACAGCACCATCAAATCGGTCCTAACAAAACAAGATCTTGATTACACACACCCCATCCCAATAACACGATCCACTTTAAATCCCACACAGGTGCAGAGAGGTCAAACAGCCCAGATTCAGCACGGAGAAGGAGATGCAGGTTATTTCTACCAGCCAGACTCAAACATAAACAAACCCTCATTTGCACAACAACAGAACACATAAAAAGAAAGCCTGTACACATTAAAATCCTATTGTACTGAGATGTGCTGCAGGTTGTAACAGGCCAATACTGTTCATTTCCAGGCATCCAGAATTTTATCCCATTCAATACAAAACCACCTCGCCTCTTGTTCCTGGACATAAACATGTCTCAGTGATTTCTAGTACAAGCCACTGCTCTGAAATGTTCCTATGTGAATATCCACAGCCCACAGACTTATGAGATTGGGTAGACAAATACCTAATTATCAATGTTTTTTCCTACCTGGCAGATAGCACAAAACACCCTCAAACCTGAAAAAAATCACAGCTGAGACCATGGTACATTTGGTGTAGAGCAGAACAATCCAATAACTGCCTGCTCCTGGTTTCCTTCCCAAAACTATTTAAAAGTTGGAACTGAACTTCTGCTGCTTAAACCTTGGACAAGAAGTTTACATAAACCTGTGTTTCTTAAAATTCAGTAACAGTTTTTTCAATAGTTTGTAATTTAAAATTCAGTGCTTTCTGGGTACGACAGACCCTGCAGGAGATGTGTGCAAGAAACTGTACGTTTTTTTTCTAAAGTTGTTTGTTCAAATTAACATGGTCTAAAATAACCAGCAGGACTGAGAAGCATGGGTTAGGAGATCCCTGAATCCTTGAATTTTGCCCTTGTCTCCTTTCTCAGCCCCACGGTCCTGGGTCCCACGGGTTGTCACTACTGCACCTCACCAGTTATTTTACCTCCAGTGCATATGAAAACATGCACTTTGGTAAACAAGCTTTTTAGAAAAGCACCTTTATTATGAAATGACAAATCAAAACTCCAGAAGTGCTTGTTAACATCAGGTTTCTGTGTATCTGCGGAAAAAGGTCCTAAAGTCTGTTTGCATCTTCTTAATGTGCTCCTGCTCAAGAGTTTGCAGATGTAGCTGTTTGTCTTTGCTACAGCACCCCAACTGTCACTCCAGGGCAGGAAAGTGGCCAGGACATGGGTACACTCTCCCTCTGTGCCCAGTCCAGTGGGCAACTCTCCAAAAGGAACCATCCCACGCACCCCCCTGCTCCCCAGCAGTGCCTCTGGACTGTCTGGTGTGGGCCCAGCACCCCTGTAGGCTCTCCAAGGGGCCACACTCAACACAGGAGCAGAGGGAGGATTCACATCACCCCTTGAGGAGCAGACTTCAAGGGACACTGGAGAGCTGCAGCATGGACTGTTCTCCAGAGCGCTGTGCCCACAGCCGCCCGACAGGTACAAGGCACCGACACAGAGCCTGCATCCTACCTGCGCTGCTCCAGTGTGAACACGGCACCTCCCCACACATCACCTGCTCTCCAAGGTATTACACACAGAGCAGTGCTCTCCACCTTCAATTCCAGCAAGCAGCACGCCACCATAGGCCTCCACATACATGCTACCCCAGCATACGCTCAGCACTCGGAACAGAAAGGTCCTTGGACGTGGTTTTCTCCACAGTGCTGTGAAATCTCTGATGGAAAGCACAGCCTTGCATAGATAGTTGATTTAATACCACAAAAAAGCAATTTAACATGGAAACATAAGGGTAAAAAGAAAGACACATTTTTTAAAGCTAAGGTGCCACACAAAATATCTTTTTGGTATGAACTCTGATGTTATTTTAGGAAATGAAAAGCGCTGATGCCAAAGCAGCATGTGATGGTACAGAGTGCACGCATGTCAGTCACAAAGCACATGCGTTGGAAAATATAAGCCAAAGAGTAATAAAAAAAAAAAAGAATGAAGCAATGAAGACAAAGCAGTGTGAGACAGAGCACTACCGTGGACAGACAGGGTGGAAAGGAGGCGAGGTTTGAGAGCTAACCTGACTGGTTAGGGGAGTGGCTCACCAAGTCCCGAATGGGAGGCATGCCTACAAAAAAAAAAAGCAAGAGAAGTAGAGAAGTTCAGTTACTGTCTGAATCCAGCCCGCTGAGAGAAGACCCTGCACCGTTTTTTGGAGAAAAAAAACGGTGCTGGCAACATTCCAGTTGGGAACAGCCTCACTCTGACACTGAGCGCCCCACAGGGAAAGGGTGCCAAGAGCCCACCCAGCTACTACAGCAGCGTTTAGTCTGCTATCAGCAATCTTTCTGTTCCTATGAGATACTTCCAGTACTAGCTCTTTTTTACACATTTGGCATTAATTAACTGATTTAACATATTCTTTATTTTAAAAGTTTGATTTCAATAAGAAATGAAGGAAGAATTTATAGTTATGGAAACCCAAACCAGTCATTTTTTGTCTGTACTAACTCAGAATTTTAGAGGTCTGTCCTGAAATTCAGGCAAGCTGACAGCACCGCTTTGAATGGCAGCATTTTCCAGCTGACAGTCATTATTCTGCCAGCTGATTTAGAAAACAGTAACCACCAAGTCTGGTTCAGCTCTGATTTAACCCAAGTATGTGCATAACAACCCGCATCTACCACTCTTTCACAGCTGCTTCCTCCCAAGTGTCCTCTGGTGCCTCAAGACATGAAGTCTTTCTTGCCTGTGCCTGGATTGCAGCCACCTCCATGCTACCTCACACAATTCATCAAATAGAATTTTGAAACCATTCCAGAATTCCAGCACTGAAAGACTACTTTCCTTTACATCATCATCTCGCCTACTTTCTCATAGAACATGGCAAAACCTCCACACCAGACAGCACTCCTGGTAGTACTGGAGGAATGCTCTTCCCAACATACAGCTATGTGGCACCAGGATGTGAGACCTTGGCCTCCAGTTCCCCTTATACTCCAGGATGCCCAGGCATAAAACAGAGGTAACAAGGACCTGACGGCACAGTGACCGAGGATGCTAGATATGATACAAACATTTCCTTAAGATGGAAAAGTGATTTGGACCACCTTTCTCTCCCTTACAGGCTCTTGGAACCTTGTTACAGAATCCCAGAATGGCTGGGGTGAGAAGGGCCCTCTGGAAATCATAGGTGAGCTCCAACTCCCTGCTAAAGCAGGGTCACTTTCAGCAGGTTGCACAGGAACACATCCAGGCAGGCTGGAGTATCTTCAGAGGAGACTCCATACCCTCTGGGGCAGCCAGTTCCAGGGTTCCATCACCCACACAAGAAAGAAGTTTTCTTCATGTTCAGGTGGAACTTCCCGTGCTCCAGTTTGTGCCCAGTGTTCCTTATCCAGCTGCTGTTCAACACTGAGCAGAGTCTGGCCCCATCCCCCTGCCCTCCACCCAATAGATATCGATGGGATCTCTTCTCCATCTGCTCTTCTCCAGGCTGAACAGACCCAGGCCTCCTAGCCTCTCCTCCTAAGAAAGACGCTCTAGTCCTCTCATCAGCTCCATGGCCTCCACTAGTCTCTCTCCAGTGGTTCCTTATCTTTCCAGAGCGGGGAGGCCCAGCCACACAGGCACAATATCCAACAAAATCCAGTAACACCAGGAAGAATACAAGACAAATGGGAACCCAATGAATTACATGTTGGGTTGGCATTCAAAAACAGTGAAATGAAGGACAGGATATTCCAAAAACCTGAAGACACAATGAGAAGGTGTAATAGGTTGTGTAAAGAGCAATATTTTAGATTGGTTTATATATTAATTTTTTATTTGAATCGTTGCGTTGAATCACAGAATGATTTGGGTTAGAAGGGACCTTAAAGCCCATTCAGTTCCAATCCCCTGCCATGAGTAGGGACACCTCCCACTGGATCAGGGTGCGCAAATCCTCACCCAACTCGGCTTTGAAAACCTCCAGGGATGGGGCAGCCACCACTTCTCTGGGCAACCTGTGCCACCTGCGCCAGTGCCTCCCCACCCTCATGGTGATGAATTTCTTCCTAATGACTAATCTAAATCTTGCCCCTTCCAATTTAAAGTCATTCCCCCTTGTCCTATCACTAGAGGCCCTTGTAAAAAGTCCCTCCCCAGCCTTCTTGTAGGCCTGTATATGCGCCAGAGAAAAAGCTTTGCCTTAGAAGCAAGCAAGTATATGAAAGGTTACTTTAAACCTGACTATAGACAGGAACAAAACCATATAGAGGAAGTGAAAAAAAAGATTAGCTGCTTAAAAATCACCTCTTGGAAAGGGAGAGAGTTCTCCTAGTATGTTACAAAAATAACTGTAAAGTAATATCAGAAACATTCCTCACGGGGCACATGGATACGCTGCTTCCAATGCTTTGACTGTTTACTTTCATTTTAAATACTGCTTCTTCAAGATTCACTAATCAGAAAAGCTCAAAATTTAACTCAAAATATCGAGGGTATTTTCCAGAAACCTTCTTTTTTAACTGAAGGGACTGTGAGTTAAATCTGTTGTGGTGGATGAAACACTGGGAATTCGGTAAAGTTCCAGTAGAAATTGTGAGAGCAATTTACATCATAATTTTTATGCACACGTCAAAGAATAAACGCAAGCAAGAAAGTATTTGTCCAACAGAGTGTTAGCATGCATTAATACCAAATCCCTTTGAAAATCTAGATCTCTGCAAAGAAAGTTACTTCTTTTCCAGCCAAAAAACAGACTGCCCTGATTGTCCCAAAAACTCTGCTGACCTGCATGCTCTCACACTCCCTCAGTGGCAAGTTAAGCATGTTTAACAGCTGAGTGCACTACTCTGAGAAGGGTATTTGAAGAGAAGGCATAAGAAGCCCAATTAACACAGGATAACCACACCTAAACAGTGACAAAGGTAAAGGCTGATCCGTTTTTGTGAGACAACCAAGCTTCAGGTAGCTGAACAAAGCAAAACTCTGACCTAACAACAAAAAGCAACTCGGATATTGTAAACAAGCTGTACCCCAGCTACACCTCCAGATAGAACCCAAGTGTCCTGAGATATTGTTGAGAAGCTCTGCGAACTGCCTGGAAGACCCCTGGGTATCAAAACCGGATGTCAAAGAGATGCTTTGTACTATGGCTTTGCATGCACCAACTACTTGGATAAAGCCTGGGAATTCAGAATGCGTCAGTGGTCGTACTGGCTCCACAATCTGTTCAGGATCAGACCCATCTATTGTACACCATGGCATCAAGGAACAACTGAGGTGTCTGAAGGTTCAGTCCAAAACTTGCACAAAGATGCCTGAAAACACCCTGTAATATAACGCTGCTACACAGGAAAGCATCAAATCATGCTGCAGCTTACATTCAAAATTTCAATAATATTAACACAAATATATCACTGTTAATTGAAATCAAACTATTTGATGGCAGTTAAAGGAAACCAAGGGACCTCTCCCTTACCTGGCTGTTTTTTGCTGCTGCTCGGCACTTCTCCGTTGGTCACTGGCTGTTTATTTGGGACAGCGCTGCCTCCTGACTGGCCGTTTAATACTTTAGGAGTAGATCCCAGGTTTGCAGCTATAACTGGTAACTGCTGACCTCGTTTCAGAAGCTGTTTCTGTTCCTGGTGTCGAAATCGCGGTGGTACTTCACGAGGAGGGTACCGAGGTGAGGGCTGCTGCTGCTGCTGCTGGCTGCTGGCTGGGGCCCGCTTGGCATTATTGTTAGTGCTGGTTGCTGTGGAAGTGCCACTGGAGGGGATGGGCTGAGGCTGGTTGACGCTTGTCTTGGTTTGTTCTGGCACTGCCCCCACCCCCAAAAAAGAGAAAATGGGACAAAGTTATTCATAAGAACAGCAGCTTCAGAACACTGAAGTCAGTATTTTGAGATATGCTTATCTACTCTGTAACGGCAGCGTTTCTTCCGATTCATATTGTTAACTCCCTCCCCATGAAAAGCTCTCTTATCCCATGACCACACAGCTTTAACAGCATGGATCTATAAGTCCTGCCATCACTCCTACCAAAGTTATCTCAGGTGAAGTACGCTCCTGCTACAGATTTTGACAGCTCCTCTGGACACACTGTCCCTATGCCCATTATTTTGGTATTTAAACTTTATTTTAAAAGAGATTTTAGTAATTAAAAAAAAGCCTTACTTCAATGGGAAACTTAAGTGTTACGCATAAGAAAATATGATGGTCTTGCAAAAACAGAACAAGAGGTGAATAGGACTGTTAAGACTTGCCTGCTCTATCAGCCAAAGGGAATACCTGAACCGCCCAAAGCCAGGCCGTGGCCAGCAGGAAAAGCTAATGGCACAGGCAGCCCCATGCACAGCTTGGCAGGACTGTGTCGGTATTGCTACAATGCCAAACGTGCAACTGCAACTCCAAATCACCCTTTGGTCTTGCCAGCATGGCCACTTCAAGACAGGATGAAGGTCAAAGAATTTACAGAAGCCAACTGTGAGTGAACCCACCAAACGGAGACGCTGAATAAATGGAAAACCACAACATCTCAGCTCCTCCATCCAGCTGGTACAACAGCGATGGCGCCAAGCACGGGTGTTCTGGTGTAGGTAGCTGTTTTGTACACCAGGCCCAATGGACAGGAAGGAATACTACAAGCTACAGGGTGTGGGTTTGCTTCCTAGTGCTGCTACCATGCAGCCCAACCCCCTAACAGCTGAGCAGTGCTTCCAGTCCCTCATGACGTACTCTTCACATTCCTTGGATGAAAACTCCACAAAGCATGTTTGCTTTTACCATGGAACCTTAGGACTCGATTGTGACCTCCCTCTACACTGGACCCACCTAAATGGTCAAGCCACCATCCCTACTCTGAGCTCCACGAAACAAAACTGGCAGCTTTAGAAGCTACAGAAAGGAAAGCAGTTCCACCTCCGTGGCATTCCCGCTGCCGACAGCAAGTGCACAGCTTGTTAAGGCAGCTCCCCTGGTCATAAATATTCAAGAAGGTTCCGATCAGCTACTCTCCCTCCTTCCCAGCCCCAAGCCCTTTCTGTCCCTGTTCCCACCACGGGGAAAAGCCAGCCAGGTTAAGAACTTTGCCCCAAGTTTTTGTCACTGACAGCTTAGGAGAGCAGAGTTCAGGATGCAGCTCCACCAAAGGGCTCTGAGGGTAGCGCTATGGTGGTGGTAGACTGCAGGCAAGGGCTGACCCCACGTGCTGGGGATGAGGGCAGCAGAGGCAGGCACTGCTGCCGGGGCCTAGTGCAGGCTCTCGCTCTGCGCTGTTGGGTGAGCGTTGCCCTGTGATGGAAAAGCCAGCAGCTCCTGCACTGACATGCTTATATACAACTGTAGTTTTGTACACTGGCAGTGTCTGAACAGACATGACCTGAGACTCAGGAACGGCATCCTTACCCACCTCCTTGCTGTGTGCCTCTGAAGTTTGCCAGCATGTCAGCAATGCTGTTACCATGTGACTGAAAATGTCGTTTGAGGGTTTTACAATTCTTTGGGTTTTAATCGTTTGTTTTCATGAAGAGATACATGTAACACAACATAAAAATAAATGAACAAAACTCCTCAAACTCTTGTCCAAAGAACCCAATTTGAATGCTGTCAACAGCATTTCTGACTATTTTTTAATTTCTACTAAAACACAGTAACATATTTTGAAAAACACAAGCATGAAGGCCTTTAGAATAAAACATCACCTAAGAATCAGCAGCTGAGCTGTGTATTTATGGAATATTATATTTAGGCTGCCTAAGGAAAGCCAAAAAGAGAATTGTGAGGGAGCTGCTCACCCAGCACGCTCCATTTCACAGCCGGCTGGAGGGGACAGAATTAAGGGGAGGAACAACCAAGACATGTCAATTTAATGTCCAGAGCACAGGGAATAGAAGGCATTCAAAAGCAATTAAGATAAATTGTCACGTTGATAAAAATCCCCAACACTGTATCAAATTCCATCACTTTAGGTTGTTATAACATTACCAGAGCAGTAACTCTGATTCCTTGCACAACATTCTGATGCAAATAAAGTGATAACAAATTGCAATCAAAACTGAATTTCACAAACAAAGTAGACTTCCAACACATCTACTTCAATTGATTCCTTTTAAAAAAGTTCCTGTTTTAAAAGTAATTCAAGTAAGTGCCGACTGTACCCCTGAGCCCCAGGGAAGGAGAGCGCTGTTTTAATAAACAGCTAAGAGTCCGTCACCCATTCCATGCACACGCACTCAGCACAGGTCTGTGGTCCAGGTACTGCAACCAGCTTTGACATTCAAACCCCTGCATTCCCCTCCCACAGACAGCGTGCCTGCTGCCCAAGCCCTGTGGTCTGATGTGTCCTTGCAACTCCTGCTGTGCCCCGGTTCCTCTGGCTGGTTTACACCTGAGGTGTGCTAACAGCAGGACACAGAACGGCTGCTCTGGCAGCCTGTGTATCGTTATCCAGCCCACAGGGCAGCCATACAGCACCAGTGCCCTTTGGGACATGCACAGCCCTCAGCCTGCCCCACACTGTTCAAGCGGGTTTATTGTCAGCTCAAATGGGAAGCACACCCTGCTTGAGATTTTCAACACAACACCCTGACGTGGGCAGCGAGAGATCCGGTGTGCCTATTCTACTGCCATTCTTGTAGCCTTGCTCCTTGCCGACAAAGTGAAATTTTTTATACATGACATTCCACAAGAGATCCAAACTCATCTGCGAGCCTCATGCTTAGGGCAGTGCTACAGCACAGGAGCACGAACACTGCACTGCCCCACCTAAAGCCACTTTCAGACAAAGTGCACATTATAACCAAATCCAAGGGACTTGCAGGAAGTCAAAACACTTGCAGCTATAACAGAATACAACAAACACACAAACCACTTGCTACCAGGCCAGCCCTGAGGCTACGCCACAATTAAGACTTCACAAACAGCTTAAGGAAATTCTTCTTCTTGCATACGCCATGCAATCCCTTCTTTAGCAAATGTGAGAATTCCTTCTCCTACAACCAGGCAGTTAAACAGTAATCTGACCAGATCACAGGGTTAACTACAGGATACCCACAGTTCCCATTTAGATGTTAATTTCAAACCAAAGTTAATAAAAAGTGCCACAGAATTCCTTTGCCTCTGATTCCACAACTACCCCAGAGTAAGTTTTAAGCTATACTGTCCAACATTTTCTGGCCCTTAACTTCTCAGAAGATTAAATAGCACATTAATATTCCAATCCGGCTACTAGAAATGCCAGCAGCCCTTAATCATCAGCTTAATAATTTAAATTTGTTAGAAACAAGTTGCTTGTTTAAAAGTTTGTTCTGTACATCAGTACTTTATTTGGAATCACCCTAAGGCAGAAACACAGACTCGCAGTCTATCGCAGTTAATTCACTTAATTAGCGCTAGCAAGTTAACAGAAATGAACATTCAAATGAGATTTTCAGAAAGAACAAACCTGCGGAACCCCACAACGCAGGGACGGTGAAGTTACGGTTTACAGAGATTCCAAAGCAAGGCGCTTCCAACTCGTGTTGCTTTCCCACTCTGCAGATTTCATTAGAAAATGGAGGAGAAGCATGGTGTCATTTTACTGCTCCAGGAGCGCTGCCTGCCAACTCCTCCTGGAGCAGGGGCCCAGGGACCGCAGCTCCCCTGCCAGCAAAGAAATGGCAGCTGCTGGAACAACTTTAATGCAGATGGAAAACAGTTTTGCACTCGCCCCAAATCAGCGTACAAAGATCGAATCGACTACTAAACCACACAAAGAACAGCATCGAGCTGTCAGTTCAGCGTTTCTCTGTGCTGCTGTTGGAGCTGACCTCCCAAAAATGCACAGCAATGCTCCCTCCCTGCATGCCATGCCCCACAGAGCTGTCGGGGCTGGAATGCTGAAGGGCAAACAGAGGAAGTCTGGCTTTTCAAGCTGACACACGTAAGATGTAGTGCTAGAATTTTCGTTGTGGAAAAATGGCCGCAGCTGTAGCTCAGCGAGCTGATCTGGAAAATATCTCGGTGTGTGCCAAGGCGTTAACCCCTGCCGAGCCGCAAGCCCGCGGCAACGGGCCACTTCGGCAGGCATGGTCAGCAGTGGGTGAGTCTCACACTGTCCATTTCTGCTCTTCACTTTCAAGGTTTAAAAGCTAACGGTAACAGGTTTTCCAATGAGGAAAAGCACAATAAGGCAAGCAGGGAAAAAGCCCCATGGAAAAGTCCAGGCGAGTCAGTGCATTCGGGCGGCTCTGCTTCTCTGAGAAGAAAACAAATCAGGAGTTTCCAAGGTGGGAAATATGAGTCAAAGATTTCAATTCCACACCCAGCTATTTTTAAAAGCACTCTCCGTTTCAGCAGCTGACTCAAAGTTTATCCTGCTCTGCAATAAAGCAGTACTTTGTGCATCTGCTTTCTACAAAGCAGTGGATTTCAGAACCAGAGCTGACAGATGTTTGCAGCACTGGCTCGCACCTTTTCACAAAGCAGGAAAGCATTCCAAACAGCAGGCCACCACGCTGGCGCCTGCACAAACACCACTGGTCAGTGGCTATAAACCCCCCATGAGGCCATTATGGACATACGCTACAATGTGTGCAGAAAGGGGTCTCAGCTCCTAATGAAGGCTTGTTCTGCAGAAGCACACTGTGATACTGGTGTGAGCACACAACAACACTCAAACATCCTCCTTAAACAGCATTTACTGGAGTGTCGGCTCACCATCAGCCACTCATGGCCACAGTGCATTCCGCAGAGTCCTGTTCTAGGAGAAATTCAGGATATATGGATCGATTTGCCTGTCTTTAAGAGCACTGAGATTAAACGCAGCATAGAGTTTGCCAAGCTAGAAGGAATACCACAGCAACCGGCAGCTCTACAGCATTCTCGACAAACAAGGGCTTTCAAATGATACTTATTTTTCCCTAAAATACCTGGTACAAGAGCACTTGGAGGGCACTTGTTGTTGGAAGAATTTGTTACACTAGCTGCTGCATGACAGAGAACCCTTCCGCTTAGCAACTACAGAACACATCCAGCCCCCATGAACTTCCGCCTCTCTCTCTTAATAAAACCAGATGTATAAAACCAGACAGGTTAAAATACTTGAAACCCACAGGAATGGCATACATGCATTTTTAATGACAATACTGCAGGATTAAAATGCTGTTATACTTGTATCAGAAACATTTACAGTCACAGAATACTCGTTATTCCATTCCTAATCCTGAACAGAAAGAAGTCTGCCCTATTAACACCCTTAGCAGGCAGTTTTATAACTTTACACGCACACTTGGTGCTACGTCAGCTGGTACAACCGCAATTTCTACCTTAGCTGAAACAACATTTGGAACCACCCGAACTATGCTTAAACCCAAGAGCGACCCTCCCTCCATAACCAGCTCTGAAAGAAGGAACAGAGCTCTGAATTATTTAGGGATCCTATACTCTTGTATTTTATCTTCAGCTCACACACAGAATAAATAATTTAAGACATTAACGCGATGGAAACTTGGAAACTAATGAAACATTAATTTGCATCCTGAATACAAGGAGGCAAAACGGTTGAAACAATGAACAATCTATGCAAGACATAAGCAACCAATTCTGTTCCTAAAGAAACTGTTGCAAGGAGTTGTGTATCTGCCTCCCATTATGGCTGTACTTCTTTCAGGGCCGCTGGCTTGGGGTTCTTCCACAACTCTATATTCCTGCTAAACTTCCCGAAATACCCTCTTAATAACAACCTAACATTAAAACTGGAACTTAATACTCCCAGTAATAATAATCAGTAAACATCAGGTCTCCAAGTAGAAGAAAACTGAAATGATGCTGTCCTGAAGAAGAGCGGCATTCTCTTTCCGTTTGAGGATCCCCACCAGGTGCCTGCAGAGCAGCACCACAGCCCTACCATCCTCATGCTATTTTTAGCCCTTCACTCTTGCAGCCTTGGCCCTGGCCTGATGCATAGACACCAGTGCAGTGTGAGTGCATGGGTCAGATGTTCAGTCAAAAGGGCATCAGTATTTACAGCACAGGGTTTTATAATTTTCCCTCATCACTGTCTTATCAGATACAGTATATTACTTCAGAATGAAACCAAATCCCTTCACAATTCTTCAGATCTGGTACGTGATCTTAGTGGCTTTATGGCAGAAACAGAGAGAACATGAGTGCTTAGCCTGTACTGCAAACGCAATCCCATGCATTGCTCAGAAAACGGTGCTTTAAAAAACAAAGTGAAGAGTATTTATTAATTACAATACTCTTCCACACTTCTATTAAGTATTCAGTCCTGTGCCCAAAGGCACACAGACATCCTGATTCCAGTGACCAAAGTCTGACTGGAAGGGCCAGGACCTGCAGCCAGTCCCCAAAACCCTGGGATGGCTGCACATTTGGGATGTGAGCTCTCATCGCTGGCATCGGTGTAGGAGTGGTTCACAACGGTCCTTCAGCCACCATGCCTCTGCCTCAAGCAACCCCTACTACATAAGCAAAACATCAGCCACCTCAAAGCATCCCATAGAACTCCACGAGACAGAACCTAGGTTGCCCTCCTTGCCTGTGCAGAGCATCACCACGTAATGGGCATGCGTCTCTGGGCACCTGGCAATTGGTACTGCAGCCCTCAGCAGGAGGATCAACACAGTTTGTGTTGAGAACCAGCCTCCTCCATTTTGACCACATGCGCCCTAGCACGCTTCTTCACAAGCACACCTTGGGAACAGACACTTCCATTTGTTCCTTGCCTCTTCTCAAGCGCAGCATGTCCTCCACCACCACACTACCTCCATCTCAGAACAGCCCTTCAAACGCTTTTTGATTTTGCCAACAGTAATTGCATCTCCACTACGCAGGGCTCCCGAGCTCCTGCTTCAACCACTGCTCAAGTAAGTATTAAATTAAACACAGCGTTCCCAGGAAACAGGGATTCAGTGAGCACTCAACAGGATCACTCGTGCAATCATTATCCACTGCCCAACTAACAGGTTATGAGCTAGAATTAAAAAGAAAGCGAAAAGAATCTTTTTTCTTCTGTTGCAGAACCTGGTTGAAATGGTGATCTGTGTAAAACCCACAAACTCTCAGAATAACGGCAGTGTTCCCAGCCTGCCACTGAACGTCAAAATGACAACTTTCAGATACTGTTGTATTCATCATTTCAGCAGGATAAACCCTCCCCAGGCAACAGTTAAAATGAGACATATCAATTACTTGTCTATCAAGCACTCCCAGCCCCAGTTGCACTTAGAATATTTGGGAATTAAGTTTCAAACAGCTCCCTTACATGGATCCACACATGGTCTGACTGAGAATACCAGTGTGTGTGCACACTGCCCGAACAATCGGGAAGGATAAAAGCAAATAAGGAAAGAAATCAATTCCCTTAATTGACATGCCTGGTGTTGTGTAAGTTAAGAATGGAAAAAAAGAAGACTCCAATCCCTGGAATAAACCCTTGGCCATTGCTTCTCTAGTTTTCTGTGGTCAGTGCTTGAAAAAGTGCAACTGAAGTTTCACGGTTCCCATCTTTTAGTTTGAGAAGTGCTTCATGTTGAAAAATGCAGCAATAACACAGAATAGAAAGAACTGTAAAGTAACTTACCTTTGATTTTTTGTTCAATGGCCTAGAACAAGAAAAAAGAAGTGTAAGTGATTGGTGTAGATAAGAAAACTCACAGTGCATGCACTGTTTCGCAGAGCAACATTGGCTTCTGACTTCCGTCTTTTAAAATGCCTTAAAGTTATTTAATTGTCTACTTCAGAAGCCTCGCTCTAACCCACCCTTGCCTATTATTCCTTCTGCCTCAAAAGCTGTTTAAACATTAGAGAAGACAAAATTAATTTGAAAGATAACTACATGAAACAGCCCAAATTAAACTTGCAAATCACGATGTTTGAAGTGAGTTAAAACTGTGCCTGGAAGCAAGGAACCTCCATCGCTTTCCCTGAGGAATGCGGCAGGGGAAGGTGAAGGGGGGGCAGACACTGACAGTAAGAAAGAAAGTAAATGCAAAAGCTTTAAGTCTTTCATTTCCAAGACTGAACTGGTTACAGCTGTGATACGGCCAAGATGAGAGAACTAATTGAATAAAATTGTATCATAGGATGAAGACTGGGAGAGAAGCATTTCTTTTATGGAAGCACACCTTCATTAAGCGGCTTTGCCTGTAAAACAGCAAATCTGACTGCATAAAGGACTTCTCAAAAGCACAAGCCATAGTTCTTTCTACCACAAACTAGTTTTTTCTTAATTATCACTTTAAAAACGCGCTATCTCCAAAGTACAATGAGATTTAACTCAATGTGGTCACTTTGGTAGCCGTACACAACCCATTTTGATGATGATATCACATATATTCACAGTATGCAATAGATTTGCTATTTAAGCTATGATTGTCTATAATTAAAACAGTGAGGAGAGAGAAGAAAGAGCATGTGCGAATGCAAGAGAAGTTCACTGATGCCCCGGCGCGCTTTGACACATGGTCAGTCAGCCATCACCACTACCAAGGCTGAGTATCGCAACTTCATTAACGCCTTCATCGCTGCCTCTTCCCTTCTCTCAAGGAAATCGAGTGCATGAACAGAAACCCCCGCTTTTCCAGCTTCTTAAGCTGACAAAAGCAAGGATACATTAAAAAATGTGTTCCTGTCCAACAGTTCAAGGTGTGTCCTCTTGCTCCCAAGAAACACTGAGCATAAGCTTTCTTTTACTTTACTGTATGCTCTGTAGAAATTGCTACAATAGACAGAGACTGCAGAACATCTTCTGGGGAAAAGCCACGGTGCTGCGGAAGTGCAACAGCCCCTGGAATCAGGAAAGCAAAAATAAAGCCAGCGGTTGCTTACATGCATCTATCAAAACTCCACACCGTGTTCATTATTAATACTTCCCTGACTCCAGCACCACCACCCCTCACCTTCCAAAAGGCAGCTGATGTACTTGGCACCACTAAAGAATGCCACAACTTCTCACTTTGCTCTTTGTTCAACAAGTGTGGTTAAAAAATCATTCTGAAGGCTTGGGAACCTCTGTGTGCACTTCAACTCCAGGGCCCTTTGTGCGCAGAGCTGCCCTGGAACTGAGGGCTCAAATCCCATTTTCGGTCACGACAATGCAAATGGAACACAGCAGGTTTCCCAGGAAAGCTGCTGGGCGTCAGGATGCAAGTGTTGCTCAACTCAGGGTGTGTTGTCACCTCTCTGCAACTGCTGCTGTTCTCCTTGCTCCCTTTCCTTCAAATTATTAAAGAACTACAGCATATATAAACCCCAATCATCTGCTTTTGCCTCCACAGAACAAATACACAACACCTTATTCAGTTCTTGCCATGCCCATTACATGGGTTTAGAGCACATTATACACATGTGAACTGCAACAGAAACAAACCAGAAGATGACTTAATTCTGCCACAGCTTCACTCAAATGAGCTTGACTGGAGTTAAAAACTCAATTCATTAGCGTGGCACTGACCCATGAAGAGGGAAATGGGACAACTTGGATTTTTCAGACTTTTCTTGCTGCTCTGTCTGTCCACAGCACCCAAAGAGATCATCAGAGAAAGGCTCACAGGAGGAGGCTCTTCACTGCTTTTTATACCAAGTGCTATTCTCCAAAAAGCAAAACCACACCTGAATATCTTTCAAGTAGAGATTGCAAAATGTACCAGTGCTTGGGGCAGGGTTAAATGCTGCAAAGTTTTTGCAAGAGAGCCGATGACTGATAACCCAGAACAGGATGTGCTCAAGAGATCAAACAAAAACAGTTGGCAGACAGAATGAAAAGACCAACTTTGGTCAATCTGAAACTGCTCACGAACATCAACGGAAAAGAAAAGGGTTCTCCCTGTGATTGAACTGCATTAAAAGTTCTCATTTCCATCTAGAATCAACCCGTGCCTGTACTTGTTTTTCCAATAGCAAAGCAAACTGGCAGTTGTTCATCACCATGGTCTTTCAGAGGGATACTCTCTTTAACCTAGACCAAGGTTAAGTTTCTCCAGGAATGCACCTGAGCATTCTTGTGGCATCCTACTCCTTTCCCATAGGAGCTGCTGACATTCCTAATGTACAAGGTCCCTGCACTCAACACTTGGATAGCCTGAGAACAGAGCACATCAGCAAGGACATGCGGCTCCTGAAGATCAGTTCAGCAGCGCTCTGTGGCAGAAGAAAAGCTTCCAGTTTCGGGCAAAGGTCTGGCCTGAGTTACAAATCTACAGTTGAGGTCCAAAAATTATTAAGCAGCTTTGCTGTCACTTACTGAGAAGAACCTCTCACTCCAAAACATGAGTGAATTCCTCTCTAGGAGCACTGGTCTGGTACTGCCTCATTCAGATCTGCTGCCAGACCAGGTACCTCTCACTTTGTGCCAGTGCTCAATGAACAACTTCACTCAGGCTGATAGGCAGAGCTGGCTGCTGGGTTCTGCTATGTTAATAAATACCTAGCAGCAGTCAGGTGAAGCAAAGAACAAGGGATAAGCAGGTTCCCTGCGCTACCACCGGTCAGAAGATGCAAGTCTGAAGCGGATATGTTTTTAAAAACATTTACAGGCTCCTCTCAAGCTCAGGGTCAATATTTAGACTCAATAGCCATGATTAATATCTTGACAGTAAACAGGAATTCTGAAGTGTTTACAAGCATTTCTGTGATGTTTCCACCCCAAAACACCTTTGCTGTCCATATCTTGCCTTTTATCCATCTCCCCTAACACCATTTCTCTTATGACCTGCACGTTTCCATGCTGAAGGATATGATATGTTAAAGAAAGGCTACAGCTGAAAACCACTAACTTACAAAATGGCAATTTTATTCTACTAATAAATGCACTAAAACTGAGGAAGATTTCAAACTTGAAACTCCAATTGACAGCTAGGAGAAAGAATGGTCCCTGCAGAAACTGCACACAAAGCCAGTTCGGATGTGTGAGACATCAAATCACCGCCATGGAACTGACAGCACAGTTAAAGCTTAAAATGTTACATTAAACCCCCCCAATATTAACAGCTAACCCAGGGTTTACTTAAGATGACACAAAAGCAACGCGTAAGCATGGGGTTTTTCTTAATGTTCAACATACCTTTTTTTGAGCAGCTTCCTTCTTCTTCTTGTCTTCTTTTCTCTTTTTCCTTTCTTCCATCAACTGTTCTTCCTCTTCTTGCACGAAATCCCTGAACCACATATTTTGTAATTAACTCTCCCAAAATACAATCAGTACACACTTAAATTAATTTTAGAACAATTATTTCACAGTGACACAGAAGGAACCAGGGAATTTTACTTCTAATTGGATAATATTTCTATAGGGACGATGTACTTTGACTGCAAACCACAAGTGACAAAACTTTAAGAGCAGAAGCAGTGTCAGGCTACATAGAAGGTTTTCTTTTTTTTTTCCCCCAAACTTACAATGAAGGCTCAGACACTCATTTAATTCAGTGCAAATTCAGATGTTATTTAATCTCTACCTGCTATTGTGAATTTGAATGACGCCGAGCCCCCACACGTTAGCTCCTCCCTGCCACGCATGATCAGCTCTGATCCAGCACGGAGCCTGGCCATGCTCAGCAGAAGCCAAGCGCTGGGTTCCTCCTCAGCCATGTGCACCCTCCTGCACCCACTGGTGCCCGACAGCCCGGCTGCAGCCCGCATCAGCTCACTGATCCCGGCACTGCCTCTGCACAGACACAACCTATGTATCACATTTTACTGCCTGGGCAGGGAGCCGATTCAATGGGCTGGGTGCCTGCACAGACGGCACTGCAGGCACAAAGGGCCCACAAACATGCAGGAACAGACACTGAAGAGCTTGGTCAGACCAGAGCTGTCAGGAGCAGAGCAATTTTAGAGAACCTTAAGGGAGTGAGAAAACTGTAACTTGACAGAAGTGGAAAAAAAACCCTATACATTCATTTACATGCACTTAATACAAAGTTTTACATGCTAAACCAGAAGGCTTAGCAGTGACATCACTTTCCAGATGAGGCTGATTAAAAACAGACCTCAGTAAAGGCAGGGCAAAAGGGAGAACACGGACAGCATAAAAGTAGAAAGAACTGAAGAATGCAAGCGCATTTGCAAGCTATTAGGGTCAGCAGGAGTGAATATGTGATACAGACTTCAGGAAAACAAAAATAAACATTTCTTTAGGGCCATGCTTGAAGAACAAACTCCACCAAACCAAACTGACAGACAAGACTGGGAACAGGCAGACAAAAAAGCACTTGGGCTCATTGTGCAAAAAAGTTCTAATAACATGGAATATGCAATGGAAGATCGGTTTGTTGTTTCAGACATGAGAATAGACAATTATTCACAGAACGCAGGATTCTGAAGTTTAGAACGCAACAAAAAAGCTGAATACAAAAATAAAATGATGACAATGGTTTGCTCTTGTTAGTACACTAGGACAGACAGGGAGCCAACTAATATTCAGTTCCCTCAAAGTTTAAGATTTGGAGAGCCTCCTTGTAAGGATCTTTGCCATTTCACGGTCAGGAACGTTTCTAAGCTCAGAAGCGTGGCAGCTTTTGGCCCACGAGCTCTTACCATGCAGTAAGGTGGACAAGACTAAAAAACAGGCTGAAGAAGTTCTTCCAGCCCCTTTCTGAAGCATGCAGCCCTCCGATTGTCTCAATTCTTAACACTGGCTCCACCGCACACCCACCCCTTGTAGGGCAAACCACGTCCTTTAGTTGAGTCCCAATGCCTGTGATACTTTGAGCGGGATGTGGGAATAGCTCCATGTGCGCTGACTACGTAAAAGAAGAAGATACCAAATGTACTTCTTGAATACCCCTAACAGATCAGTGTTGGTCCTTTCCCTCAGGATTTCCTGTGCAATCAGTGCTCTCCCGAACCTGAACACCCTTTCTTTGGATTAGTTGCAGCTACAGTAACGAGGTGCTTGGATGCTGAGCTGCTGCAGAGATCTCTGGACAGCGAAAACTGAGTGGAGTCACATGGGTTCTTTATTCACAGAAAACAAAATGCCAAGAAACAACTGAGGGAGTGAATTTACAACCCTGTTTGTAAAAACTGGACCTGTCTGCTGCCTCCCTCCAAATTCAACTTCGAACACAACAGCACCGTTCTCATCTTTGCCACACTTCTCACACGCTAATCATGGCAGAAGAGATCGTAATACACAAGCACTTTGAAGGGACTAAAATCTCCTTTAAGAAAAACCTCCCTCATTTAATGACACACATTGTGTGTTGCACATCATCAAGCAAAAGAGAACAAAATTTTTTGGGGGAAACGAACCAATAGCATCCAAAAGGGGCACTCAAGAAGCGGCTGACTTCTGCCTGGACACTCTGGACTCCTCTAACTACAAACTACTCACAAATGCAAACTTCCAGGTTCAAACAAGATAATTTTGTGTCAGGAGCAATGCCAAGAGCATACAGTAAAACACAAGGTACTGCACAAATATTAAACATTCATTACTTATTTAGATAGATAACTATTTGGTTAACTGCACATGTGGCACAGCTCCAGTCCCTTTCAAATGAATCCAGGCAGTAGTTCGGTGGGGGGATGCGTGTTAATTTTTCTTTTAAACCCACACGTTACTCCCAGTTCCCAGTTGCCTGGTTCCACTGTGGCAAATTCAGATAACGTACTCACTTTTTAATTAGAGAAAGCAGCACTCTGGGCACACGCCTCTCCTCATGGGCGGTGCTGTGGCAGCAGCACCAAACAGCAGCTCACCATGTCTCTTTACAACTCACTGTCCTTGCATTCAGCACAGCACTAGGAAGAGCCAAGAACCTCCCTATTGCTGCTTGTTTTAGTACTACCTTTAAAGTTTAAAGCTGATCTCTCTCCCATTGTGAGATTGGAGGCTCTCTTCCTCCCAGCAGTGCCTAATCACCATACTTCTATTTACATTTCAAAGCTTGTGCCCACTTGGCAATTATTCCTATTAGTTTCAAACAGAAAGGGATATGGTAGCACTTCCCCCAATGTGGAGGAAAAAGACCTGCAATACTTGAACTATTTATAGGATACTGAAACTTCTGAGAGAAATCAATGCAGACATGCAAGACAAAAAAAACCTTTAAGGCCACACTCCGGGTAACTCAAGTTTCCAATCTATTTCCATTACTATTAATACCATCAGAAAACACCTATACTTTATCGAGATGTTAAAATTATACGGAGGGAGGCAAGTTTGATACCCACAATTACTTCTTTACTGAAGTACAAGTACCTGTTCTGGTTTCTCTCTGTACACAGCCAATCTCTAGAGCATGGTTACATGTGTGTCTGCACAGCAACTGATATAAACAGCACTCAGTTTGCATGCCTGCTTGCTGAGATCTTTGTTCTCACTGCAAATCTGGTTTCAACTGCTACTTGGTTTCTTTTTCCAGTGCTCTCTTCTGTTGGGGTTACACTGATCTACTGTATACACAGCATTCTGCCACTTCTAGCGTGACTGTTAGAAGCCCTAACACTGCCTGTGTTACTCAGAAGCAGGGTGACGCTGCAGGTGTTACCTGAGGGAGAGCTGCAGAACGGTGTGACTTCGAGCAGTCAAACACCACACACAGACAGGAATCTACCACAGACAGAGCACTGCTCCAGGAAGCTTCCACAGACCAAATCCTGCCTTTCAAGATTTTCTAATAGCAGAGAGCAAGCATTCATTCTTTCTTTTTTAAAAGAATCACTTCTGGAGTGTTGACATGCAAAAGAAAAAAAAAGTCTGAAAATGCTATTCTGATACCCCTCTATTTCAGATGTGCTGCAAGACCAATCACCAACTATTAAACACAACATAGCCATTGGGCATTTAATCCGTTTCATCATCTAGCTGAAGTATTTGCTGAGGACTGTCTGACTGCAAAAAACAGTCTTGCATTTGCTATTAGGTATCAAAAAAATATTTCATGGACAATGAAGAGGTTCCTTACATAACTACAGAAACCAAATGCACTCGGCCATTTGCAGCAACCACTTGGACACTTCTGAAGTCTGAGGTGATGATTCACCCACAGTGACACCTGTGCACTGCAAAGGTGACCCGCAGGCCAGTTCTGTCGACTGCTGCCTGGCATCCTGAGAGTTTGTAACCCAACTGAAGCTGGTTAACACTGGTCCTCAGTGTGAGCTCATTCTCAACGGTCCAGTTTTCAATCGGTACACAATTCAAGAAGCATGTAGGTGCGGAAGCAGTCTAGAAAAACTAGCCTCCAGAGCTGACAGTTCATCTTCTATACAATACACAACTCATTTACAGTTGAATCCCACACAAAGAAGAGTCAGTTCAGGCAGACGGTGTTTCCTGAGGTACTGCTGAGAATGAGGCACATCCAATCCAAGTGAGAAGTACCATTCTTCCTCCCACAGGCAGGAGAAGTCACGTGCACGGCCCTTCTCCTCTCACTGTCCCACGGCCTCTGTGTGTAACGCACAACTCCTCCACACAAGCACTGCAGGGCTGATACCTCCCATGCATGTGATTCTGGGAGCAGTCCTGCTCACCTTGTCCCAGCATCACCCTAGGAAAAAACCACCATCACAAGCAGGCTGTGTAATGGGAATTCCTGCCACCTTCCCATGACATCCTCCTTCCCACAGACTACTTAGATCCAGGGAGGGAGCAAGCTGTGATCCATAGTAACTGTTCTGAAGCAGCAACCTGTCTGGTTGCTGTCCTTTCTAGGACCCTGTGCTCCCAGGGCAACCCACACTGAGTATGGATATCTCAATGCAGGTGTGGATACCTCCATGTGAGATGGGATGAGCTGCAAGAGGTGACACCTGTGAACAGGCTATCACTGCCACACAGTCAGCCAGTCTGGAACTTGCCCTGACAGGCTGTGGAGACCCCAGTAAACAGCCCAGCTCCCTCACAACTGCCACCTGAATTCACCATTTTGGCAAACTGAACAAGGTCTAAGGGCGCAGGTCAAACCCCCTGGACGCCGTGAGCGTACGCACGCTGCAGGACACTACTACAATTAAACAACAACAGTAAAGCCCTTCCTGCCCATATTTTTCACTGACAGCTGAAACTTTCAGGGAAGGCAGTCCTGCTACCACTGTCCTCTTGGATAAACACACACCTGGTACACCAATTCACATTCACCAATTAAGCCATCACAGCCTCAAGGAGAACTCTCAAATCTCCATCCCCGTCAGGCCAAAGTGCAAGCTTCCTGTATGCTTTCTAACACACTAATGCACGGCCCTCTCAACAGACAGTGATGACTGTATCTATGCATCTGGTTCCAACGCCCAGTAGAACATATAAAAAACAAGTGGCGTTTTCCATGCTGCTCCCTGAGAAACAGAAGCATTACACTACATTTCCCATTTATCAACTTAGACTTTAATAGCTACCTATTCCTGCTAAGCACTCGACACTGTACTCCTTGTGTACAAACTATGAGAGCATCACGTTTCTTTACAGCGCACAAGGAACACTGCACAAACTCAGTCTCACAGTAACACAAACAAGTTCTTTTGCCTGACTTTTCCCTATATCTGAATAGATTTGATCTATTGACTTCATATGGCAAATGCGCGCAGTGCAGCACATTTCTCCATCAAAAAGCAATGACTGAGAATTACGATTCATAACATGAATATAGAAACAGACCTCTATTATTTCTCCTACCAGCCAGCCAGCTTTCTCTAAAACACACGCAGGGGGAATTTCCTGTTCTCCTCTGTAATTGGATTAGACTGCTTGAGGTTAAATGGTCTTAGCAGATATGCAAACCTTATTTTTCAATTTAGATGAACTGAAAATCAAATACTTGCACCACATGAAATTCGCATTGCAGACTGAAGGCCTTTGCTCCCGTCTCAATAGCTTAACTCGAAAAGTGCTTTATTTTCAAGTGAGACCACAAGAAAACGGATCTTGATCTCTGGAAAGACTGCACGTTTGATGGCATTGAAAACACACAAGGAGAAGCTGCTATTATCTGCATAATTTTAAACAGGCTGTCAGATAAATAATGTTATTTAACATTATCTGCCAGACGAAGGAGAGCAGTTAAACAACCACCAGCCTCTAATGGCCCCAGGTTACTGACGGCAGGCAGAAAGATAACTGTAGGTTTTTACCCTCTACCCGCTGACTGCATGGAGCAAACATTAAAATAAGAATTAGAAGGGATTACACACAGTGGCTTTGAAACCATGCTAAAACTTAAAAATATGTAAAACAAATGTGGGGGGGAAATAAATAAATAAATAAACCAATCTTTTCCACCATTTGCTTTTCTTCTGATTACACATTAACTCGCAGTGCTGCAGGTAGACATTGCTGGAGAACTACAGTTAAGTGTTGGGAACTGAAAGGCCTTTTACTACTCTGCAAAGACAACACATGCGTATGCATGCACGCACTTCGGATCCAACCCAGGTCTAATATTCTACACAGACCTCCAAACACTGAGAGACTTCATGTTTTGATATTTTTTCTGTGTTCTGACCTAGTTCCCTAATCTTGGAGTTTTTTGCATTCACACAATTACATATAAATCCCACTAAAAATGATACCTCTGTTTCTACAAAAAACATCATTATACAGGAATCAATTATAAATGTGTATTTTGATTAAAAATGGATCCTTCAATTCTTTTGTCAGTGCCTCCCACAAAAAGAGCACACGCCATCAAAAGCGCACTCTGCAGTTTCATGGAACATCACTTTGAAGTTCACAAAAAAGCCCAACAAAACCCGCCAGTGCCTGAAGCAGAAACGCTCCGGGAACCAAACCCACTCAGCACTTTACACAGGAGCAACGAAAGCCTCGGGCAATGATAACAAAACAAACCCACTTATTTACAGATGTTGCATGTGTGTGTTAAATCTTTCCAGCTATTAACATGTAGAAGAGGTGCTGCCAAGCTAAAACCTTAAACAATTACTTCAATGAATAATTAATGAGTAAATGTGTCAGCTACTTTCTTTTTTGCACCCGTCTTTCCCGTTTTCCTAATGCAGAATCTGGCTCAGCACAACTACGGCCCAAACTGCAGGCACTGTAAACATGCCACGGTTCTGGAATAATACTTGTGTTAGTTTTGCCCTGAAGTTTTGCTTGAAACATTCATTGCTCCACAAGAACACAAAGGACAGATCTCCCAAGAAGTTTATCATGTGAACACACAAGACTTGGGCAGCGGCAATAAACAATCCCTACCGTCATTCAGTAAATGCGAGCTGAAGACAACAGATTGAACTGCCTCTCCATAACCACACTGGTCACCCAAGGAATCTGGAACAGACACACAAATCCCAAAGCTGTTCAAGCCCAACACCTTAACCGTAATGCCGCCCATCCGGTAGCCTGCTTCAGTTTTGTTAACAAACTGCACCGCAGTGGGTTCACTGCACGACAAGGAAAATGAAAGGTAAATGCAAGTTACCTCACGGGGACAACCTGACAATTCCACGTGACCTGAAACAGGGTGTGTAGAGAAGAAAGGAATGCATAATTTACCTAAGTATCTTTAAAGGTCTTGACAAGTATGGACAGAATGTTGTCTCTGCAATAAACTCTCCCCATGTGACAGCAGCCGTCTCCCATAGCTTTATCATGAAAACAAATACAACCTCAAAAACCCAACAGAAAAGACCACAAGTCTCATGATTTCTCTATGCCATTCTTCTGTCATTGAGCTGTCTCATTTTTTCCTACAGCAAATTGAAAATCTCATGGAAACCCAGTGGTTACTCTAACATGGAAAAGTTAAAGAGAAATATAATGGTACAGCAGTAACTTAGTAGAAAACATGGATGAAACCTTGAGGTGTAGGGGACTTCAGGTATGCTTGCCTTCCCAGAATGCAGACAGTGTGCAGCCACTGCAGACAGAATGCCCAGAGCAGAAACAGCAAGGAATGACAGCAGCGTGTGAACCTTCCCTGTAACCTGCAGCCTTGTGAGGTGAGAGGCAAGCTTGGGAGTTTGGGGAAAAAAAACCCTAAACTTAGTTCAGTTATTTACCTTCTCTCAGTTCCACATAAGTGAGGCAGGAAAGCCCTGTTCACCTAATGGACTTACAAGTTAATTCTTAGATCAGCAGTACTAAATGGTGATATTTACTGGTTTTGATTTTAGCCAGCGTAATCCTTGCGGTGCTCCAGGTAATACTGGCAGTTCTTGCTCAGCGGCTGATGGACATGGTCACATTAACTGGGAGCATCGTGCAAAAAATACAGCAGGCAACAGATTTATCTGGATTACTGCTGCAAATCATGCACTGTGCTTATTTCTGAAACCAGGAATATTCGGTTAGGAATAGCACATGTGCATTTCCAAGAGAACGCAGCCCAAATGAAGACTCTTTTCCAAAAGGCCAAACAAGCCAGAGTCTGAAACAGCAATCGCTTCAAGTGGATAAACAAGCTGTAGCAAAAGCTGCGATGCTTATCCTACCGCAAACTCAGCCTAGGCCAATATTCCTGATAAGATAAAGAGGAATATTTACTATGCGTTGATTTATAAGCATAAACTCCAAAGGTGAAGTCAGAACACCCAGGAAGCAATGCGAGCGTCCCATGGAGTTTACAAGCCTGCATGTCACTCTGCAATTTTATATTGAGACAAACTGCAGCACAGGGCTGTGCACCTTTCCTGGGAAAATGCTTTTGCTCTTTTACAGTTTGACTGGGTCATTGCAAATTCAGTAAGATTATAAATAACTACCTTAAGAGAAAGAACAAGGCTGTCTGATGAGTTCTAGAACAGTACCACAAGTAATCAGGCCTGTCAAGGGTAGGCATGGCTGTTTTATCAGGCCACGCAGTCACGTCATAACTCCCTCAGCAAACACAACCCAGTGAGAACATGCTTCTGAAAACAACCAGTACATTAATGTTAAATTAAAACCAGTTCTGACTCTTTTAAATGAACAACACATACACTCAAATCAGAAAACAGAGACATGCTTCATACTGGAATTCACCCTGTGAGCCTTGCTGTGTCTCAGCCTGCAGGAAGTGTCAAGCCGGAGTAGTTCCACAGTTCACACTCCCTCCTGTTCCTACCCACCAGCCTGACGAGCGTTACCTGGGAAAGCCCTGAAGATGCTGAGATCTGCTTCCACCAGAATACTGCTTGGAACTTAGCACTCTGACCATCTCAACACAGTTCTGAATCACTCCTGGCAGCATGTGCACACTGAGAGCTTTCCAGCTACTGCCAACCATTCCAAATTTTTTTTTTTTTTTTCCACACGGAGTTTTGGTACCTTTTGTGGGCGAATTGTTAAAAGACTTGCAACGTGAATCATTCCCTTCAAGTAAAGTCTATTTAACAGTGTCCTTAACATTGCAGTTAAACTAATATCCTAAGTGTGCCTAAAAGATTCCATATATTTTAACAAACAGGAAAAAATATTCATGCTGAAGCACAGAACTAGAAAACAGAAGAGAGGCACTGACAGCAGGGGGAAGCCAGTCAGTTTCCACAGCAAAGCCAGTCTGTAAGCTGGAGGCATGGTAAATGAGAAAAAAAGCAAGGAATTAGAAGCTAACATCCTCCCAGGTACACTCCAGGTTTCAGCATATTTCAAACAGCCCTTAAAAGCCTGGGAACAAAGGTCCCTTTAAGGTCTAATTGAAAACGAATGCAAAAAGAAAGTGGGGCAAAAGTCAAAAACAAAGAAAGTAAACAGAGAGAGGTAGAGATTTGTGAGAAAGGCACTGCACTAAAAACAGTGCAAAAGAAACAACTTGAACACAAGTGATGTGCACAGCTAGCACAGAACTCTTAATTCATTGGAATTCTTAACTCCCAAGCAAAGTGATCTGAAAAAGAAACTGTCCATTCCACAAAGTTCTCAAATAAAAACTACACGCTAATGGTAGATTCAGTGCCTTTAACTCTTTGCAGAGAAAGAGGCAAACTTGGATAGTTATATAACAATACACAGGCCATCAGAGCTCCAAGCAAGCTCCTCACCAAAACCATCTCTCACCTCCCAACAGTATTTGCCTGAACTGTACAGGAAAAAAAAAAAAAAGAAAAATCCTTCACTGGTTTATTTCAGTTATTATTAGGTGTTACAATTTGGGCAGTTATTTTTCCTCTTCAAAATCGTACCCTATTAAAGAGATTCTATTCCAGAACATGATAATGTTGTTATGCAGAAGAAACCATGCTAAAAAGGTGTTTATGCTATAGAATTGACCAAAATTGCAAACATTTCTCTAGGCAATAAAGGAGCACATTTTCAAATGCAAGTTTTTTATCCTTACAATTAACAGGAGATCAGAGCTGCAGATAAAACCCACAAGGATTCATAGCCCCAGGCCAGCTTCTGCTCTGAACTGTAGGAGAGAATTTAAACAAACACCTTACCTGCTTAGTTTTCTTTCAACTTCTTTGGTAGCTGTAGCCTCCAATTCTCTGGAACAGAAAGCAGTGTTGGTTTCCATGTCAACAAAGAGAAAAATCTGCCCGGAGTGGGGTGAGGGGGGGCTCGTGGGGGGCGGAGGAGAGGGATTACGTGGGAAGGGATGAACATGAGGTTCCATGGGTAGGGACAGGGGTCCGGAGGAAGGGAGGAAGAGGGATAGGGGTTCGTGGGGAAGGAGGGATGGGGTAGCCCCTTAGTAAGAGACACGGGAGGGGGTATATGTGGGGAAGGAAGGATGGGAGGGGGGGATCTGTGGGGAAGGAAGCACAGAGGGAGGAGGTCCATGGCGAAGGAGAGATGGAGGGAGCTCCTTGCAAAAAGGCAGGGGAGGGGGTGTCTGTGGGGAGGGATGGACAGAGGGAGGGAGGAGGGGAGTCTATGGGGAAAGAGGGACGCAGAGGGGATGGGGACGCGGTCCGTGGGGAACGAAGGACAGAACGGTGAGGAACCGTGAGGAAGAATGGACGGATGGGGGGGGGGAGTCCGTGGGGAAGGGGAGTTCATCTGTTGGGATCCATGGGGAGGGAAAAAGAGGGGTCCGCGGGGAGGGAGGCCCAGACTGCCCGGGGCAGCCCACAGCACTCCTCCCTCGCTTTCAGGAATGTGCGCGGGACCCCGCAGCAGGAGCCCCCGCCCCGAACCCCGCCGAGCTGGCGCGGGGGGGGGGGGGAGGGGGGGGAACTGACACAACGCGCAGCCCCCCGGAGCCCCCGTGCCCGCTACCTCATGTATGTAAAGTGCTCGGGGTCGGTCCCGGCGCGGCTGCGGGCCGGGCCCGGCGCTGTCGAGGCGGCTCTATGCGGCCTGGGCCCGGCGCTGCGGAGCGGGAGGGCCCGGCTGCGGCTGCTGCAGCACCGCCGCCATTTCCTGCCGCCTCACCCGGGCCGCGTCCGGCCGCGCCGCACCGGAAGCGGAACCGCGCCCCGCGCGCCCTTCACTTCCGGGGCGCCGCCCGGCGCGGAGGGAGGGAGCGCAGGGCGGGAACGGGGCTCGGAGCGCCCGCGGGGCTGGTTCTCACAAAGAGAGGGAGGCGGTTTCAGTGTCATCGTCCGAGTCGGCAGAATAAATCATGAAATAAAATAATAAAATAATAAGAGCTTTGCAGATAGAGCTGATGGAGAAGGGAAAGAACTCCTAAACCAAAGGGTTGTTACTTCCCATTAATAGATTTGCTCTCATGTTTCACTGAAGCTGTTTTGCAGAGTGTTTGTTTGATCATAGAATCACAGAATGATTTGGCTTGGAAGGGTCCACAAAGCCCACCCAGTTCCAATCCCCCTGCCATGGGCACGGACATCTCCCACTGGATCAGGTTGCTCAAAGACCCATCCAACCTGGCCTTGAACACCTCCAGGCATGGGGCAGCCTCGACTTCTCTGGGCAATTTGCCAGCGCCTCCCCTCCTTCGTAAGATCTCATCTCATTCTCCCTTCTTTCAGCTGAAAACCATTCCCCCTTGTCTAATCCCTGCACTCCCTGAGCAATTGCCTCTCCCCAGCTTTCCTGTAGCCCCTGGAAGGCTCTAAGTTCATCTCCATGGCCTCCTCTGGACTTGTTCCAACAGATCCATGTCTTTCCTGTGCTGAGAACTCCAGAACTGGATGTAGGGCTCCATGTGAGTCTCACCAGAGCAGAGGGACATCATCTTCTCCCTCATCCTGCTAGTCATACCTCTGATTTACCCTTCCTACATGCAGGATGCCCTTTGGATCTGTTTTCCTTCACCTCACAAACCCCTCCAGGTACACCAAGTCTTGAACACCTCCAGGGATGGGGCATCCACAATTCCTCTGGGCAACCTGTACTGGGGCCTCCCCACCCTCACAGGAAAACATTTCTTCCTAAGATCTCATCTTAATCTCCCCTCTTTCAGCTCGAGGCAGGTATTTTTCCGTTTAAATTAAGCCCATGCTATCTCTGTGGGTTTTTTGGCACAGGGAAGTTCTTTTACTCTTGGCATCCAGCTTGCACACCGTCACAAGCATTTACAGTCCAGTTTCAGTTGGCCTTTACTGCTCTAATTAATGCTGGTGAAATACAAGTGCTGTGCTATTCACCTGTAAAATGAATGGATGCCCTGGACAAATGAACAGTGGTCTCTGGAAATCTGCTGCAATATCAGCTGTCTTTCTGCCAGCACAGATAGTGGAAAGTATTTTGCACCTGAAGAAGACCTCCATTGTTAAAGATGAACAGTTATGACAATACAGCATAGCCAGTAAGGGTATTTTTGTCCTCTTCTTAGAGGCTTAATAATATAGTGTGAGCCAAAGATGTGTGTTGGGGAGATCCGTGTATGATCTTCAACACACTTAAAAGGGCACTGACAATATGAAATTGGTTTCTCAGCTTCTGTTATAAACCTTCAAGTTAATTTGGTGGTCTTCATATTTCTTCATATCAAAAAGTTTGGATTGTTGTGTCACAGTGTGTAACTGAAAACTGTTATTCACTGGCATCTGCTCCAGCCTCCTGCTACTGTTTCATTCACAGCAGCCTTGTTTTATGTCTTTAAAGGCACTGCACTTGGCGTGGGAGGACTGCTGTGAAGTCTGTCCTCAGCTGCGAAAACTGGTGAATGCATTATGTACTCCTGTTATGTCATTTCGTTAACTGCATTGTGCCACTGTCAATAAAACTCATAGTCAAGGTATGGAGCTTGCTTTATTATTTCAGATTGTTCTCTAATTTTATTTATGCACGTGCTCGTAGTGACTAGACTGCTGCAGTTGTTGCTGCTGTTCAGGTACTACAGCTGGTTAAATGCTGCCAGCAGATCTGCTGCTCTAGCTAATCCTCTGTTACTTATCCCATCATCTCCTCCTTGCATCCACATTGTGATCTCTCCTCTTTCACCCTCACATGCAGCGCTTCGTTTCAGCTATGTTTACCACTGCCTGGTAAACTCCTGGATATGCTAGTGAAGGTCAAGCCTGCTCAAACAAGAAGGACATTTTCTTCCAGAAGACAGAGAAGGTTGAACTTCGCCCATGCAAAGGACTGCCAGTCAATGCAGCAGTGCTTCATAGGTGATGGCAGCGCAGTTGGAAGCAGCACCAGGTTGCCTCTACCTCTTTTGAACCCTGCCACAGCTGCAGAACTCCACATTGATGACCCTTCTCTCTGTTCAAGTTTCAATGGTTGATTTGTGCCCTCGCATGTGATCACGTAGCACAGCATGTTCCAAAACCGTGCTGGCTGTGCCCACTGCTAGCAGAAGCAAGGGAGCTCCAGGAGGAGCAGTCCAACAAAGAACTGTCCTTGGGCCCACGCTCCAGCTACATCCCTGAGCTCCTGTTGTCCCTTCTGATTTCCACACTGCTCCTAAGAGCAAGGCAATCCATTAGGTCACCTCCAGAATATGGCCAGTGTTAATCACCTGCTCTTGTCTTTAGCATTCATATGAGATTTGTTGAGCGTAAGTTTATTTGGGAGCCAAGGTCTGGGTCACCTCTCCTTCTTACTACATTTTTTTTTTAGTTCTTTCTTTGTTCTTTCACTCTTGTGCTTACTGGAGCTTGGACCTTTGGGCTTCTTTGCTGAGATCCTGGTTTCTGCCAGCAAATCCAGCCAGGTGGTTCTAAGTTTGTATGATTCCCTGTGAAGATGGGAGGTGTTTGGAAGCTGTAGCTCCTGGTCTCTCCCGTGCCTTCCTGGTCAGCAGCCACCATCTTGGCCTGCCTGCACCTCTTCCCACTGCTGGGAGCAGGAGGACAAGCAGAGGACAGCAATTACAGGGAACTGCGGGGAAAAGCCCCCCTGCTTTCAGCAGATGGTGGATTGACTCCACTGCTGGGAAGGGGTGGAAGCGAGAAGTCCTGGTGCCTTTCCACACTAGCTGACATGCTTCTGGTACAGATGCAGGTTCTGCTGCTTCCCTACCTGCCTGCTCTGAGCTGAGCAGAACAAGGAAGGTCTGGGACCTGGAGTGTGTTTTGTGTTGTGTGCGCTGCGGTTTGACTGTCAGCCGCGTTCCGTCGTGCATTCGAATGGCTGGGAAGCACTGCAGTCATACAGGAAACCAGAAATTATGGGAACAGCTATGGAAAGGTGATCGACCTGCCCTGTGCTCGGGCCTGCTGCTGGGATGGATCTGTGCTGTTACACTTTCACCACTGGGTAAACATGCCCTTCTGGGCAGCATCCCCAAATGTATTTTCCCAGCAACAGCAGCCACCATCTGCACCCTGCCAGCCTGGCACACACACAGGTCTACCCATCTTCAGATCCTTGAACTTTTTAATTAGGGTTTTCACGTAATCAGAGCGAGAGAATAAACTGTAGGAAGCAGAGAAATGCACCAACTGAAAACAGTTAAGAAGGAGCTGGCGCCATTTCAACGCTTCTCAGCCCTCCGCCCTTCCCCTTCATCTGCAGCTTGCTGTCAAGGTTTCCCACAAAATGAAAGCTTCAGTGTGGAGTTGGGAAGAAAAATACTTTCTGTTTAATGTCTGAGGGAAATAAAGTGAGGGGCTGCTTTCGTAAAGCACCATCAGAGGTGTGGGATGGGACTGGGGGAGAATTTGCCATCCATAATCCTTTGCTGCTTGTTGTTGCTTGCCAGCATCATTGCACAGAATGAAGTCTGTGTCTCAAGCAAAGCAGATTGTTTTCAGAATTGCACCTGACAATATAAATGGGCTGATGTGGCAGACAGGGGCAAAGATCTGTTCGTTAGCACAGAGGCTCTGTGTGGTACTCTGATGGGAGGCTCCTCTCCCTGTTCACTGTAGAGGCTTTATTTACAGGAGGTGTTTGTAGAGCTATTTAAAACAAGCTCTGCTGATTGGAAGAGCGAGATGAAGGTACTGAACAGGGAGTGCTTGCTCATGAAAACAATGCCTGCCCCGGGTCACTCAGTTAAGTCAGCTGGAATATTTATGTGAGTGGGGAACATTTGGGTCTCCATAGGATCGTTAATTAGGAGGAAAACCACACATGACAAAGTCGGAATTTGCTAACACAAAACACTCAGCTTGCTTTCCAAACAGAGTTGGGAAACAGCGAGCAAAACCTTACACTGAGGCTGGTGATCAAGCAGCCACTGCCTGTTTGCAGTCTGCAGCCACAAACAGAGCTGTGGACAGAGAGGAATGTTCCCAGTGCCTCTCCAGCATTATCGCTGTTACACAGAGTGATCAGAGCAGGGGAGAGCAGGCACTTGGGGTTATTAAATGAGAATTTAATCCTACCCTTTAAATCAGAAAAAATTAGAACAGATAAAGAATCTCCCTGTGTTTTAAAGCGAGTCCAACTTGCTTTCCCTGATTTGCGTTTGGGAAGGCTGCCAACTGCAAAATGGAATCGCTGAGCCTGGATTTCACTCTGCATCCAGCCAATTATGCCATCCTCACATCCCTGCTCTCGTAAGTGGTGCAGTGCAATAGATGCTCCCAATATTTATTTATTTACCAGGGCTGCATTGCACTTCTAATGAAAATGGCACTGATGGGCTTATTACTCGATCCCTGCACTTGGCACTGCTGAGGCTTTGGTGAATGCAGTCCATTCCAAACTGCTGGTGGAGGCCAGGAGAAGAGCTTTCCCAATGCTGACAGCTCCCTTTGAGCTGCTGCCGCAGCGGTGGGTCCGCAGTGCCCCTGGCCATCCCTTGTCACTGTGGCCAGCTCAGCCAGTTCTGCCCACACAGAGTCTGCTGGTTCCCTGTGTGCCAGTTTCTTGTTCACAAGCAGTGCTCTTTCTAGCTTTTTTCTGGGCTTTTGCTAAATAAAAAGACAATTTCCGTACTGTCTGGGGAGACCAGAGAGCTGTAAATCACTATCCTGCTTCACCAATGGCGAGAAGATGTGCATGATGCTTTCCGCACTTCTCGCTCTCCAGCCCCAACAATTTGCCATAACCAATATTCACAGAGGAAACTGCTTCCTCCACTTTTGACCCAAAGCTACACCCATGGCAGAGCTCTGGCCACTCTGCCAGGATTAATCCTGCCTAGTGGATTGGTGAGAGAGACATGAACCAGTTCATCAGAGAAACAGCGGGAACTGTGGGGGAGGGATGTGAGCAGCTGGAGTACCAGAGCAGTTGTCGACTTGGAAGGACCCATGAGGACCGAGGTGGGTGGCTGCGCCGCCCCGAGGCAGAGACCGCAAGGGTGCTGCGCCTCCAGCCGAGCCACTCTTGCCCTGGGACGCACACCCTGACCAATACTGCTGTTCATGTACATTTATTCTGTCCTTCATCACGTTTAACAAGAGCAAACCTCTCAGTAGTCAATGCTTATTGATCGTCTAACTCAACAACTGCCCTTCTTAGCACAGTACCGATTATTGGAAGATTTCACCCATTTCTTTAGCACTTCTCACTGACAACAGCACAAATGATTTCTGTTCTGCCACGGACTGTTTCTTTTTGTGCCAGCAATATTCTCTGGTTTAGGCTTCAGAAAGCTATTCATCTGCCGAATTTCCTAATTACGGATAAAAAAACGGGGCCAGGATGCACTTTATTGAGCAGCCCCATAGACCACAGTGTGAGCTCTGGCACTCTTCCTCCTGGGACTGGCTCACAAGTCATGCCAGTGCTGCCAGGGAGGCACGTCCACAGCCGTGATACCTGGGCCATGACTGGTAGCTGCCGTGATCTTTCTGTGCAACACTGAACTCCCTTGATCCCATTTCTCCAGCAATTCATAAACACGTGGTCCACCTTAAATTTTTCATGTTTGCAAAGGTCACTGTGTGTCCCAAAGAGCAAAAAGTCCTAAAATACGTCTTAAATAAAGTTTTAATGTATAGCTTACATCCTCTGCTATATAATCAAAAGAACATTCTCTAGTCACCTTTCCAAGCAGGAGACATGCAAACAGGTTTAAGGTCTAGGAAAAGTGACTTTAATCCTCAGGGCTGTGCACAATCAGGACCTCAGGGCTTGGGTTTGCTTCTCTCCATCTCTACATATCCAGAGCAGCTTTTACTCCTCTTGGTGACAGAGGCTGCAGTCTGGGGCTTAAAAAAGCCCCAGTCGTTTTTGGTCATACAAGGAAAGGTGAAGTTTTGCACAGCCACCACCTCCATGGCAGGAGCCCAGTGATGAGCAGCATCACTCTGACACAGAGCCGCAGGCCTCAGTCCCAGCACACCTCTCAGATCAGAAGGGGAAAGCGAGCTGAGCTACCCAGACCTCATGCCCAGACTTGGTACCTGGCAGAGATGTGAATTGTGGCTGGCTGGCTCCTTTTATAAAATGGGTGCTCAATCCCAACTGGCCAGCACAGACCTGTGGAAGTATAACCCTCATTTATTAAGAAGTATGAATTTTCTCGGGCTTCTCTTTAAAGAGGACCTTCAAACCTTGAATTTGTCTTGACCAGCATTACAGAATGGGCCAGACTGGATGCGTTACCTGGGGCTCACCACTGCCTCTGCCTCCCTCTTTTCAGACCCACTGCCCTATTGGAGTGGTCCAGCCAGCACCAGCACATTTCTTCCAAGCCTGGAAACCTTCCCCTTCCTCCTCCCACTACTGGATAAACTCTCTACAACCACTGTTGTGGGACCGGCTGCCCAGCCCTTATCAGGCCACCTAGCCTTTATCAAGGACACCCTTATCAGAGGACAGGCTGCTCCCACAGATATTTTATTTCTGGACAAGGCTAAAATACATGGCTTCTGCTCTTAAAGTCTCCAGTCATCCTTGCCTTTTACCTCCTTCTTTGCCTGCGGCTCTGAGAGCCTCTAGAATGGCTCTGGGGAGCACCAGGACTTCAGCAGTTATACTCCATTGTGCCCTCTTGGTGTCCCCTCTTGGGGAGGGACCCTCAAGGAACAGACTGACCACAGTGCTGGAAAACAGGGTCTCCACTAAACCTGCATCCATTATACCTACATATGCACGTGCATATATTTGCATATATCTTTGCACACTTAAGCAGTGATATTATACCATCACCCTTCCAAGCCCTGAACTCCCCTAGTAGCAGGGCTGGATACTGCAATTAATGGATCACACCCTCCAGCAAGCTGGTTTTAACCCTGCCTCCCTCGGCGGAAGATGAAGCCGCGGGAGGGAGGAAGCAATGAACTGGTGGCAGGATCCTGCCTTTGGGCTCCTCTTTCAATCCATGCAGCTTCTTCCCCTGCCCAGGGACTGGGATCTCATCTAGTGGGTTTTGCAGTTCCACAAATCCAACTGTGTCTGAACCTCATGGATAGGGTCACTCTGAAAACATCACGTCTGACTGTGAAAGAAAATCTCAGATGTGCCTAGGTAGCGGGAGAAAGAAAATGTCCCCCACTGTTGCTCCTGCCCATCTGACGCTGCAGATGCATTTTCCAGGCTCATAGCAGGGCAATCTGCTCTCTGCGGGGCTTTCCCCTGGGCACAGGTAACAGCCAGCCCCACTGAGCCCCTGTGCTGGCTGAGGGGAAGAAGGAAAACCAAGAAACACAGCGTTCTCGCCCAGATTAAATCCCCTATATTTCTGACCAACTCTTTCACCAATAAAACAAAGGCTGCTTTGAAATGGATGCCTGGCCTGGCTGGCTGCCAGCAATGAGCAGGAGACAAAGGCTGGGAATACAAATGCAGCGCTGGAAGTGGCAGCCAAGGATGCCTCTGCGGCAAGGAGAGCACGTTGCCATGGAGACACAGCAGCCAAATGGGGGGAAGGAAGGACCCACACTGGAATAGACCGGGAGCCACTGGAGCTGAGAGACAGGGGCACTGGTCACATCTTTGCCCAGCTGAAACTCCAGCGCTGGGTTGTATGTGGGAGGCAGGACCAGATGCTGGTGCCTGGGACATGGAATGTCCTGGTGGGTGAGGATGGAGAAGGGGACCTCAAAATTGCACAGGCTTTAAACAGAAAGGTGGAAACTTGGGGGCTCACATACAGCTGCTGAGCACCAGGCTGGTCCATCGTGGTCCTCATCTGTACTTCCTGGACCAAGGGACCAGGTGGAAGAACAGGGTGGCTCAGCTTTCAACTGCTCAGTCAGAAAAGATGGGCAGCAGCTCTCACTTGGGCAGAACGAAGCAGAGCCTTAGCCCAGAGGAAAAGCACTTTCTCCAAACTCTGTGCAGCTCTCCAGGTGTAAAACAGAGGAGGAAGCTGCCCCTTGCCCACAGGACAGCCCAGCGGTGGCTGTCCAAGGGTGAGAGCCTTAGGGTGGGGCAGAGGGAGGGCAGGTCAGGCAGGAGAGGGGCTGTCCAGTACAGAAGCCCCACCACTAAGTGTCAGACTGTGGGTGGGAAAACTGTGGGAAACAGAAGGTGAGCCCTGAACACCCTGCAGGTTATGGTTTACTCTGAATTTTATACATCAGGATCATTAGAGGGTCAAGTTTTCTCTCTTTTGTAGGTTAGGTGGCTATTGGCTTTCTCCGCTGCCCACAACTGTGCACCCACCTCTTTGCCTGGGCCTATGGAGACCATGGGAGAGGGAAAAAAGGCAGCATCCTTACAGACAGATTGAGGGAGAGCTGCCCAAGGGCAAAGGGCCAAGGAGCCAAAAGCATTTAAAGGTGAGACAGATAATCCCATGGACTTCCTAGAGTCAATAGGGGAGATTTTCAGCACCCTTGATAGGGCCCCCGAGACCTGACCCGGGTGGGAGGAGGCAGTGCTGCAGCACAGGAGTGTGACTGGGACTACTGGAAGGAGCCCAGGCTGGTGACCTTGGCTGTGGAGCCCTGCGAATGAGTCTGGCAAAATCAGAGTCTCAGGCATGGCAGAATTTGGCACGTTGTCAGTGCTGCTCTTGTCTACTGAGGAGAGTTTGCTGCTGCCAAAGAAAATCAGAGCCGGTCTGTTGCAGTTGCACCTCCAGCTTCCACAGCTACTGAGGGCCTTTGCTGGGCTGAGGAGAGGACAAGCAGGATGAATGGCAGCCTTCAAGAAGGTGAAAACGAGGTGGGGGAAAATCCAAGGAGGAATTCTCTTCCCTCCTCATTTCATCAATGCAAAAGCTGTCTGTAGGGAGGAGGAATCGCTCTAGTTGGTTAATGCAGCAGGAACAAACCCCGCTGGCCTGGCTGGGCGACAATACAGACCGAGCAGCCCACGGAGCACCTCCTGCCCCTGCAGAGCACTCAGATCATCTCAACGAGATGGAACAGTTGCAATGCAGAATTATTTCAGCAAATTCAGGCCGGTGGGCTGCTCCTGAATGGTTTGTGGTGATGAACACGATTGGCATGTCTGATACTGGTGCAGGGTGATCTACCATTTAAAGCACATGAGCTGCTCCCATGCTTTGTCCCAGGAGCCTACAAGTCCACCCAAATGGCTCCTGTGTCCTGCTGGGATATGGGCTGAGGCACTGGCCAGACTGGGAAATTGTAGGGCTGGAAGCACTCCCTGCCCTCGCTTTCTGCCTGCCTGAGCCTGCACAGGCAGGGACTAAAGCCAGCGAAGACTGAGGGGATGCAGAGGAGGCGAGGGCTACCCAGGGGTCTTTGCTCCCCAGTATCCCTTGCCAGCAAGCACCTGCAACAGCAGTGGGGAGAACCAGAGAATGGTTTGGATTGGAAGGGACCATGAAGGTCATCCAGTCCAGCCTCCCTGCAGTCAGTAGGGACATCTTCAATTGGATCAGGTTGCTCAGAGCTCCATCCAGCCTGACCCTGAATGTTTCCACAGATGGGCCAGTCACTACCTCTCTGGGCAACCTAAGCCTGTATGTCCAGTTATTTCTAACTTTGATACAGAAATTGGGAACTAATATAGAAGACAATTCACAAAAAGCAAGAGAGCTCCTGCACATCACCCTGCTGAGCCCCCGACCCACAGCCCCTCCACTGGGGGGATGGGGCAGGACCTTTTGCGTGAGTAAGTCAGAAGTGAATGGGAAAATAAATCGCGTGCACTTGTCCTAAATCCCAAAGCCCTTGTTGGCTTCAAGGAAAGAGAGCGGGAAACAAACCATCATTTTTAAACAATGGGAGGCACTCAGGTGCTGCCATGATGAGGGCTGTATAAATAGCTGGAAAGACAGATTAGACAGAACAGAACACACTGTCAGCATACGACAAATAATAAATGAAGGATAAGAATCCCCAGGGAGGCACTTTTCTAATAAATGACATTTTGATCTATAGCTTGAACAACTTGTCCCGAGCCATCATGTACTGAATTAGGAAAAGGAAACCCGTAACCTGCCCTGTCAGTCCTGAAGAGGTCAGAGAGGCATAAATACAACGTCGGGGAAGGTAATGAAGACATTTACTGCACTCACAGAGTGCCCATTCTACCAGAATTCCCTGTCAGCTTTACTGCTGATAAAAATAACCAGGTACTGTTGGGATTTCACTATTGAGGCACTAATGCTCCCACAGCTGCTGCAGGGAGAGGAGCCAAACCAGCCGGCCCCTGCTCCTATTTAGTCCAGCCCCAGAAGTCTCTGCAATGCAGAGAAACAAAAGCAAAAGCAACCAGAGCATCTTCACAATTTAGGTGCATTTAACTCCTTCTACATGGCTAATATCATAGAGTGGTTTGGATTGGAAGGGACCTCAAAGCCCATTCAGTTCCAATCCCCTGCCGTGGGTAGGGACACCTCCCACTAGATCAGGTTGCTCAAAGCCTCATCCAACCTGGCCTTGAACACCTCCAGGGATGGGGCAATCACGACTTCTCAGGACAACCTGTGCCAGTTGCCTCACCACCCTCACAGGAAAACATTTCTTCCCAATAGCTCATCTACATCTCCGCTCTTTCAGCTCAAGGCAGGTATTTTTCCATTTAAATTAATCCCGTGCTATCTCTGTAAACATGCTGGAAGTCGCCACATCTTCCAGGGGGTTGTGATAAATGAGGACGTGATTGCAATGGCTCAGAAAGCCAAAGAGCCCCGTACTCTCTAAATCAATTAGCAAACACCTTCTCCCAGCCCTCTCAGCAGCAGCCTGTGATCGGCCATCACTGGGACTCATTTATTCCTGTGTAGCAATCAAAACTTAATTTATCTTACTTTAATTAAAGCTAAAAAATTCAGTAGCCTTCAGTTTCTCTCATTGCTTTGCAAGGGAGGAAAAAAAAATAGAGGCCAGGAGAATGAAGTGACGCAATGGAAATAGAGGCCTTTGGAATAAACACATGTCAGTTCTGTTGGCTTTTCTTTAATATGTAGCCCTTTTCTTAAAAGAAATAATTATGTTTCAAAGCCTCCTTTCCCTGCTCAGAGCGCTGCCTCTCACCACATTAATGCTATTTGCATGCGCCATCTCCTCCTACCCTTCAATAATTCAAACCTTCATTTTTTATTCACTCACATGTCAGATTCATTTACATACTGCACAGCTATATTGAACTCCGAGGATGCTCCCCCATTTTTTTTAAACAGGAAATAGATTTCCCTTCTATTTTAACAGCATCTGAGGATGGATGGCTGCGGAGAGCACGCTGCTTATGTTTGGGTCAGGTAGCAGCGATGCTCTGGTGTGACAGTAGCAGAAGGGCTGGCTGGAGCTCAGCAGCATCATGTATTCCATCTCACAGGAGTGGGGCAAGTGGTGTGCCCCTCTGTGCCCTCCCATGATCCCTTCTGCATCCCCATGCTCTCCTGTGCACCCCTCCTGCATTCTCTTCATGCCTCCTGCACCCCTCATGCCCTCCTGTACCCTCTATGCCCCTTTTACTCCCCTGCTTACTTGAGGAAGACGAGCCTGGAAGCACACTGACAGGGCTTTTGCTCCAACCTTCCCCTCAAGTGTTTGCTGTGGTTTGATGACTCTACCTTTATTAACAGCTCGATGCAATTAGCGTGATTGCTGTTAACACTTCTTGTTAATTGCTGGGTTTGCTGCATGTGTGGTTGTAGAGGGGAGGATGGGGTGGGCACCTAGGAGGCTGCCCTGCAACACCGGCCAAAGCAAGAGCATCTGCATCCTGTGGTCCAGAAAACCCTGGCACGGGTGGGGATCTGGCCTGGTTGCAGCTTGGGGGGCTCAGGGGTTGAAGTTTCCCCCTCTACACCACGGAAAGAAGCAGGCGCTCATCCTGGCTTCCAGGGCGTTCAGCCAGACCTGGCTCTGGGTTTGTGCCCAAACAGACACAGAGATGATGAGGAGCTGGGATGCAGGCGCCGGGGTTGCCCACAGCCCTGCTTGCCACTGGGGCAGCACTCAGGATGGATGATGGTGGCAGTGAGCCCTAGTGTGGGGTGAGCCCAGGAAGACAGTGGTGCAGCTGCGGGGAATTCTTCAGCTGCACCGCTCTGGCATGGCCACCTTTCGATGGGGAGGTGTCCTTCAGCCACCTCTGCCATAAATTCACTCAGAAAACCAAGGGAAATCACCGAGGCTGATATTACAGCCTCTCCACCTGCAGAGCGCCTGGCACCTCCCCACACAAGCAGTCATCCCAGAGCTCAGGATCAGCTGCGCCTGATGTTACGGAGCAGGCTCTGTCTGCCAGCCACGCACCACAACCCCAGTGAATGAGGGGGCACAAACCAGGGTCCTGCAGAAAGCAAGGGAGCAAGCTCATACAGTAGTGCCCCACAGTGAAACCCAGTGCCAAGACCCCGGTGGGCAGTGCATTCCACCATGGTGAGAGCCGAGGCCGTGGCAGGGATGTTAAACCCGTTCCTCCCGTTCCCTGTCCCATCTACAACAGCCTCTGCCTGCTGGGACAGAACCCAAAGCCCCCTTCTCCATCCTGCCCTGGCTTTGCTCTTGGACTACCCTGGCCTGACCAGGACAGTATCACAGACCCCTTAAATCATCCCAGTGGTGTTGGGATGCAAACATATAGCAGAGCCTGATCTGCCCCATAAACACAGCGTCATGGGAGCAAAGAGTTATGTTCCACATGGATAGGCTTAGATGTATGGAAAATAAACAGCATTAGAGGCAATTTGAAAGAGAGGACATGAGTGAGAAAGGGGTAAATCAAAGGGGCAGAGGCTCAGATCCCCCTCCTTTATTTTCCACATCACTAGAAAAAACAGTGAATTGATGTCAGACAAATGAGCCCTCTGGACCCAATTTTTCAAGTTAATGAGCTCTCCTCGCAGCTCTTCCCCAGCGTGGAGACTCCCAGCACCTACCCTTTGCCACAGCCTCTAATGAGCAGAGCCACCCTCATCTGTCTCAATATCTGCAGAGGAGATGGCTTCTGGCTGGCACTCAGGGTTTACACAGCACCCCCGTGAGTGCTGGGGGGGCCCTCACTCCCTGTCCCACAGCAGGCAGCGCTGGCAGGCACAGAGCCTGCAGCCTTGGCTCTGCGAGGGGGTACCCTCAGCATCTCCTGGTGGGAGCTGACTGAGCATCTCTCACCCCAGGACCACGTCTTGGCAGGCGGAGGGGCTGCCAAGGGTGCTGCAGGGCCCTGGCACTGCCAGCATATGAAAAGCTGGGATGGTTCATTGCCAGCTGCCTCTTGGGTGAGCACTGATGTTGCGCCTGCTGCGTTTCTTCCTCTCCCAGCTTTGCAGCATCAACCTTCAGCTGAACCAGTACATTTGCCTGCTTCAAAATAACCTCTTGTTTCAGGAGGAAATTGCTTTTCTCACCCCCAGGAACCTCTTTGCAGCCATCGTCAGGAGGTTTCAAATGGACTTTAGTCTATTATTAAAATCTTCCCTTGTCATTGCCCTTTGAGAGGCAGCGGGGAGGGAGGAGCAGGAGGTACCAGACAGGTCCACGCTCGCACCGCTCTCTTACCATTATGCTTAAATTAACGGGGATTCTTTTGTAAATTGAAGACTAATTTTCTCTTGGGAATAGATCATTAAATTACAGAATACTAATGAAAATTTACAGCACCTGGGAGGGGAGGGACAGGACAGAGGAAGCGTTTCATGTTTTTTTTTCCTGGCCTGCTTGGCTGTGGCCACAGCTGGAGTCATGGAGCTGCTGCATGCCGGACCAGGAGCACAGGAGCTGGGAGAGGAGATGGACAAGTCCACGGGGGCTTGGATCCTCCCTGTGGGAGTTTTTCCCCAGGCACTTCTGCTGGCAGCTCCTTTACCCCACGCTGTGCCCATCACCCCTCCCTAGGCCTGCTCTGCAGCGGCTGCAATGACCATTGCCCTGGCAACAGCGCTGGCTGGAGATGCAATGCATCACGGGTTTATTAAAGAACAGTGGTTGCACTTGATGGCCGTATTTTTCCAGTCAAACTCAATTTCTTTGGAGCAATGAGGCTCAGAGGAGCTGGGAGTGTGGAAGCAGGGAGCTGCCTTTTGCACGGGGGGGGACGCTTGGGAGAATTGTATTTGGGGGCTTGGAGGGGGGAAATGCAGATTTCTTTATTGCTTTGATCATACATAATTTAAATATTCAAACTATGCTGGAATTCACTGAATTATACATGAATTGCACAGGCAGCATTTTTTGTAACTCCTGAAAGGTATTAAATTTTCTTTCTCTGTCTTCAAAACCTCATCTAACATTCAAAAAGGTTTTAAAAATCCCTTAAAGTCCCAATCAGCTGCATCCCAAATCTCCCTGGGAGAAACTGAGTCCCATGAGGCTGGTAATCCCTACCAAATTAACCAGTGATTTGGTAATCGCGGTTTGCCATTGGCTGTGATTTAAGGGATCTCACAGCAGCATTCAGGGTCAGTCTGGCTCGGTGAGGAAGCTCCTTGGGGCCTTCCTGTCAGTGTGCTTTGGCACTGGCCAGGGCAGCAGCCACTGCAGATTCCCCTCCAGAGCGGGGCTGCATCCTGGAGCCTGCCCTTCCTCCCTGCCTTTGGGACCTTGGGACACAAATCCCTGGGAGCACTGGTCATTCAAGGGGCTGAGCACCAGGGCTGAGCTCCTGGCCCCGCTGGCAAGGCCAGAGAGCAGATCCCAAACCAGAGGAGGTTCCCAGCCAGTGAGCAGGAAAGCTGACTCCATTTCGGGAGCCAGAGCTGGATGAAGTCATCCCAGGGCTGGGCGGAGGTGAATCTCTGCCTCTCCCAGTAGGAAAACCATGGCTGTCTAAAAGTAATCAAGGGCAGAAACACTTTGGATGGACTCATAGAGGTGCTGTGGCTCTGACAGGTTCTTTTTGCTACACCAAGAGCCATGAGGGGATCCAAAATTGTGCTGCTGCCTTCCCTGCCATGCTCGGCCAGCTCCTGCCCTGCACTGACTGCTCCTGCCCTGCCAGCTGCTGCCCCACTGGCACTGCTGCAGCAGCAGCTTTTGCTGGGTGGGAGGGTGAAAGCACAGATCGCTGTCCTGAGCCCGGGGAAAGGAGAGACTCTGGATCAATGGAGTGAGCAAGCCTAACTTGCTACCCCATGGACACATTGTCCCTCTTCTTTGGTCCCGTTTTCTAGGGCACTTTAAACCAGGAAAGCGGGATGTGCTGTGGCATCTGGCCCTCGGATGGCAGCTTGTATCTGTTAGTTAGACAAGTGTCCAGATGTTTCGGGGTGGGAAGGAACATGGCCAGATGTTGCTCTGCAAGTTGCTGTGAACATGCTGCCCAGCTGCCAAAGCACGCACAGCAGAGCCACGAGTGCATTGGACAGACAGCCACTGCCGTGAGGAGGCAGGGAGGAACATGGGGTGGGAAAAACCCATGTTCCCAGCCTGCTGCTTCTCCTCCAGCCCTGAGCTGGATCCACTCACATGGAGACAGCAATGCTGCTCTGAAAACAATCCAGGGTTTGTCAAGAACTAGGGCTGCAGAGGGCTTTACCTGGTTCTCAGGAGGTGTTGACATATGGGTGCTGAGCCAAACACCAGTTTCTTTTTGCACTTTGTTTTGCTTTTGCAGGTCCCTCCTGGTGCATCACATTGCTGTGCAGTGTCTTTCTGGGAAAGACTTATGGGGCATGCCTACATGTCCTGTTCAGCTGGGAATGACCTAGGGTTTGCTGGCCAAGAGAACACAAGGTATACGGCACCACCAGCCAAAACTGCCCTGCCTTGACCAGGGTTTGAGACCATGATTAAAGCCTGGATGAGAAACACTTTCCCCCCAGGCTGGACCATGAGAATGCCCTGGTGCTTCCCTCAGAGCCAACACTGAACCTCCCAGGCAGGGATGAAGCCAGGCTTCTGCAGTGCACGGTATCCTTGTTTCAAGGGAGAACAATTTCCAGCCCCAGAAAGCTCTCTGGGGAGCAAGCAGGAGACTGGAAGAGAAGCAGGGATAGGCAGAGCCCTGTTTGCAGTCTCTCCTTAGTTAGCTCATTCTTCATTATCCTTTTCTACCCTTTTAATTTCTCTCTATACTCAACCAGCTATTGCTGTTCAGACTGAAATAATTAATTGGAACAAAATTGCCACTGTAGGAGAAAAGAATGATTAAACCCATCCAGCGGACAATGGGGCAATCATAGCCTAAGCGTCTAATTACAGGGTTAGAGAGTGTGGATGTGGAGATAATAACAGAGCCTTTTGTAAACTGTGTCTGGATGAGCGGGGAGGAGGGTCTGTGCTTGACTTCACTCCAGGTTCAGTACATGATTCCTGGAGTAAAGACACAAATGCAAGAAGAAAAGATCATTAGGGAGCGAATACCCACAAAGGTCTGCTGGAGAAACAAGAGCAGCTGGAAGCGCAAATACTTCCCTGAGCAGCTCTGCGCCTGCTGCGTGCATGGGATTTGCTCAAGGTGTGAGCCAGTGTGGGATGCCCAGGGAGATTGGTCACTGAGGCTCAGGTTTGTAGGAGCACAAATAACAGCTTGTTTAACTGAGTAAATTATTAAAGCACATTGCACATTTGTGCATACACATATCTGGGTACAGAGGGTCACTCGTTAACAGATACCACCAGGAATTACAGTGTCAGGAGGCTCAAATTGGGCCCAGTGAGCCCATGACCACCACCAGGACTTGTGCCAAAAGGCACACACTCTCCAAAACCCAGAGGCATCCTCACAGCTTGCAGGGAAGTGACCCTGCAGATGCTCTGCTGAGAGCTGTCTACAGGAGATGGGGGTTTGTCCTCCCCAGTAACACAGCCTGAGCACTCCTGGATGCATGGGTTTGGTTAGGGAGTTGATTCTCCCCCTCTACTCTTCTCTTGTGAGAACCCACCTGGAGTATTGTGTCCAGTTCTGGAATTCTTATTCTTCTTATTCTGGGATAAGAAGGATATGGAACTGTTGGAACAGGTCCAGAGGAGGGCTACAAAGATGATAAGAGGGCTGGAGCATCTCTACTATGAGGACTGGCTGAGAGAGTTGGGCTTGTTCAGCCTGGAGAAGACTCCGGATTATCCTCATAGTGGCCTCCCAGTACCTTAAGGGAGCTACAAGAAAGCTGGGGAGGGACTTTTTACAAGGACTTGTAGTGATAGGATGAGGGAGAACAGCTTTAAATTGGAAAGGGGGAAATTCAGATTAGACATTAGGAAGAAATTCTTTACAATAAGAGTGGTGACGCAATGGTACACATTGCCCAGGGAAGCTGAGACTGCCCCATCCCTGGAAGTGTTCAAGGCCAGGTTGGATGGGGTCTTGAGCACCCTGGAACCCAGCACATCACCAGCTCCCATGCTTGCTGAAACACGGGGCGATGGAGGCGTCACAAGCCACCAGGGCCTGAAGGAAATGCCACTGACCACCTCGAGATGATCCAATCAGCAAGAAAACCATAGAAAGCCTTTGTTTGGAGTTGCTCCCATGGGACCTCAGTGGCCAATGCAGCTCCCCCTCCCTGCTCCCCTTCCTCCCATTAAAACACATTTAGCAGCCAATCACGGACCTGTGACTTCCCTTAATAAAGACATATTTCATCTCCCCAATCTCAGTAAGAGTGAGTTTAAGGTAGTGTGAAATTGCAACCGGTCACGGTGGGCTAGTGGCGGGTGCTTCCCCAGGTATTCCAGCAAATGGAGCTCCCACTGCCCACAGCATATAAATCTTGAGCAACTCCAAGTCACTGAGTAATAGTTCATTTTCTAATTTAATTTTGACTGAGATTGGAGCTTCTAAAAGGCATTTTCAGTGATGGGATTGTCCCAGGGGGAGGGGGGTCAGTCCCAAGAAATAAATGTAGACTAAAGGAAGCTCCTCCCTGGCTTGTGGCTGGATCCCTGGGACAGGGCCATCTCAGGAAGGCTTCACATCATGCTGAGTTCCCTGGTGCCTTCCACGCAGAGTTGGGGAGGAGGATGGAGATCTTCACTATGACACTGAGGCTTTTTATCAGGGAGTACAGGGATAGGACAAGGGGGAACGGTTTTGAGCTGAAAGGAGGGAGATTTAGATGAGGTCTTAGGAAGAAATATTTTCTGTGAGGGTGGGGAGGCCCTGGCCCAGGTTGCCCTGAGAAGTGGTGGCTGCCCCATCCCTGGAGGTGTTCATGGCCAGGCTGGATGGGGCTTGGAGCACCCTGATCCAGTGGGAGGTGTCCCTGCCCATGGGGGAGGGGTTGGAACTGAATGGGCTTCAAGGTCCCCTCTGACCCAAACCAATCAGTGATTCTATGATTTTATGATTCTATGATGTGAGCACCATGCTCTGACACAGGGCAGGGTGCACACTTCTGTCCAAAGTCAGCACAGGTCCCCTGGCCAGGGAAGGGCTCCTGGTTGCATTATCTCTCTCTTAGTTGTTCAGTGTCAGGAAGAGGTTCAGGTGTCAGAAACACAACACAACCTGCTTCAGAGGCCTGATGACAAACACAAATACTGCTTTTCTCTGCCACTGATGCTGTGGTCATAATTGGGAATGGCTCTCGTGGCCACAGACAGTGCCATCTGGGGTGTCCCTTGCACTCCACAGCCGCTTTCACTTGGGCTGGCACAGTCTTGCTCACCTTGTGTGGGGCAGGACTGTCACGTCCGGGCTCAGTCCTGCTTGCTGGTGCCTGTGGCACGCTGCCACAACACTTCTCCCAGGCTTCCCGCACCCCCTGCCCAGGTCCAGAGGGATGGGTGAAGTGGTTGCAGTACAGGACCAGCATGGGTGGCTTTTCGCAGCACCAATGATACAACTGCCCTGTGCCTGCTGCCTCTTTTCAGCCGTTTCACTACAGCCACACTCATTTCTGCACACCAGCACATGAGAAACCAATCTTTTCCTAGCGTGCAAAAAGTGCATGCACCATCCCAGAGCTGCTGGCTGGGTATCTGCCCATCTCCCGGCTGACACACAGGTTTGCCAGTATGACAGCTTCAGCTCTGGGGCTTTGCTGGCAATGCCAAAGTGCAGGCGATGAGCCTCCTTAGCACCACACAGCCGTGCTGGGCTGGGAAGCGTGGGGAGCCCGATCCTGATGACCCAGTCTGAATGACAGCTGCAGGGAGCTGCAAGGCAGACAGTGCTTCTGGAGAGCCAGAACAGCGATCTGGCAGGGAACGCACACGCCAGGCTGGGTGCCAAGTGCAGCCATCAACATAATTAAATCAAGGTCCTGCACAGCCAAAGAGTTGTAGCTGACCTGGTGTGTGTGCTGCTCTCTGCCTTTGTAAGGAACCATGCAGCAAACCATCCCCTTGCTGGGGCTTGGGCTGCGAGCCAGCCCGCGGCGAGGCCCTGCCACCCTCCTGCACGGGCAGCCAGCCAGTGACCCAGCGACCTTGGGCTCTTCTCCTCAGGGCCTACTGAAGCACTGAGAATGTTTTGGGTTTCATCTCAAGAAAATCACTCTGGTAATGTCAGAAACTACCAGGATGAGGTGACTCCTTCCATCTGCAGGCAGAGATGCAAGGAGACCACTTGGAGTAGCTTCTGCCCACCTTAATCACACTGGGTTTGAGCCTGCACTCTGTCACCTAGCTGTCCTCAGCTCCACAAGGTACACAAGTCTCCCCCTTCCAGTGCAGCAGTTAAACCCACAGGAATGGGGTCTCCCAGCCAGCTGGCTGAACACCCTGATCCCCAGGCTGGGTGCCTGCAGGACCACTGGTCAATGGAGCTGGAATTCAGTCCTTGCGTCTGCATTAATGGCTCCCAGATGCTCTCAGAGGGGTCAGTAAGACTCCAGAGAAGCCAGGACCACCCTCCCTGGTTCCTGCACTTCCCACTGAAGGAATAACTTGGTGGGAAAGTTGCAGCTTGAGATCTTGAAGCATCACCCACCAACACAATTGTTTGTGTCACTGCTGGGGCTAAATCACATGAAAAAGCAAAGAACCAAACCCTTGTAATCAAACTTGTGATAAAAAGGACAAAAATGGCCAGAGCAAAATCAACGTCCATGCAATGAGCAGCAACCATTGGGGAAGAAAAAGCAGCTGCCTTACTGTTCAAAGTCGTCTTGCACCAGAGGGTGGAAGGCCTCTTCTTGGCATTTAAAGGATGAGGACTCTTCTTTGACCTTTAGGGAGACAAAAGACAGAGGAGGTTTCAGCTCAGCTGTGGTGCTGGGAGCAGAGTTCTGCAAAGCAGGAAACAAGGCACAGGTTCCTCTTGCCCCATGGGAAGCCCAGCAGAGCCTGGCTCCAGCCAGTGCTGTGCTTTGCAGGGCTTTGGTAATGCTGAGCTGAGGGACCACAGACTTCCCAGGTCCCTGTGTGCAGCGAGGGACACAGATTGTGGACTGAAGGGTGGCTGAAGTCCCTGACAGTGGGCAAACACACCCAGCGAGCTGGGGAGGTGGCAGTTTTTGTCTCAAATCTGTATTTCTGTGAATATTTTCACATCACAGCAAAGCTGCAAACCCTCTGCCCTGTCTTTGCACCGTGCAGACATATCAGGACATCGCCTGTGAGAGATTAAACCTGCCGTGCAGACCCCACAGCCAGAACCACGGGACAACTCGGCGTGGTTGGATCTCATGCTCGGAGCTTGTAAAAGGAAATTAAAAATGAGTTACAGGATGAGCTTCGCCAATCCACTTAAGAATTTCAGTGAGAGCGGATGAGTCTCTGTGATTTACTTTAAGTGCAATGTGCCCACGCAGCAATAAAAGCGAGGCCAGCGCAGTGCTGGGCTCTGAGGGGCTGGTGGGAGCCAGCCCAGGCAGCCCTGCTCAGGCTGGTGCAGGCAGCCCCAGGGCAGAGTCCCACCAGGTTCCCTCTGACCATTCCACATCTCCTGGCTCATCCTGCCACTGCCAAATCCCTGGGAGCCTCCCCTGCAGCCAGTCCTGGGCAGCGCCTCAGTTGCTACCCACCTCACTTATGCCCTGTGCCCATGCCCAGAGCAGCCCTGCATCCCTCTCCCAGCTGCCTTGTGGCTCCCTGGCACGCAAGGTGCAGCTTATGGAATTTTATTTTCCCCCTGAAAGTTCTGGAAGAGAAAGAATGAGACTGAGTCCAGGCTACAGATTTTGCTGCCTGTTCTCTGAGCCAGCCACCTCCATCCAAGAACAAACACAGCAACAGAACAGGCCTGCAACTGTTACATACACAGCCTAATTAATCACATTACTCATGAAAATATATTGGTATAATTAATAACACAAGGCATGTCTATTGGCCTCTGTGGCGCAGCAAATTACAAGGCAGTAACACTTGGATGTGTTGACCTGGATTTCATACATAATCCATCAAGGCATTCCTATCGTATCGGGTCTCCAGAGACACAAACAATACAGAAATGATCATTAAACAAAAGCAAGATGGACAGCACCACTGTCACATTAATCACTCCCAATGTTGCAGGGAAGGGATGGGACACCCAGAGTTTGTCTGGTGTGTTCTTACACTTCTCTCTGCGTGGGCTTCAGTATTTCAGCAGCCCTGGAAGGGACCCTTTGCTGTTCGTTGGGTGCGGGAACAGGTCATGGGTTGGGGTGTGAAAGCAGAGTGTGATGTCGTTATCCAGGAACAGCAGGGAGGAGAGGCTGCCGCTTCCCACAGGATTCAGGGAGTGGGTGAGATATTGTCATTGGTGAGGGCACTCCTTAATGCAGAGGGAAGAGAGATGGGTGCAGTGAGAGAAGGGAAAGCTGGGTCGGGAAGGAAGGAGGCGGACAGATGTGTGTGCTCTGGTCTGTGCCAGAGCCCGAGATGTTCCCGGAGTCTCCGGAGGAGCTGGGAGGGGGGTGACCGTGTGCAAACCTGAGCTTGCAGGTAATGCAAGGTGACAGGCAGGACCAGTTAAGCCCAGCGTGGTGGCAGGATGTCTGTACAGTGTTCCACCTCTGGCGCCGTCGCACAGCTCAGTCCACCTGCCTTCCTGTGGCTGCAGAGCTTTGGAAAAGGCACAAGAGTGGTCGAAGGGACAGAAAAGAAAAGGGCATCTGCAAGACTGCGGGAAGGCCAGTGAGGAGCCTGGGAGCCCAGGGGTGGAGGGATGGGACAGCAGGTTTGGTGCGAGGTTGGGGAAGATGCCTGTGCCAGGGCTGGAGGCAGGCATGAGCCAGCCCTGGTGACAGGGACAGACCAGGGCAGGGACACACAGCAAAGTGCAGCTGGAGGAGCTCTCCCATTGACCCTCTCCTGACAAAGGGGATGCAGGGTTCCCTGCTAATCTTGCTGAAGTGCAGGAGACCTTTGATGGGAGGGATTTGATGAGGTATAAAGGATGTAGCCAGCCAATAAGTGAATCTGGATTTAGTTTCCCATGAGTGAGATTGTATTTGGCAGTGCTAAGGAAAAGGATTGCAAGGAAATACACAGAAATATTTTCAGTTAAAAAAAAAAGCCAATGGAATCCTGTGGTCAAACCAACCCAAACAAAAATCAGTTTGCTTAATTCATGTATGCAGCTCGTAGGTCAGCATTTTCATCATGGGGAGTTGGTGCATGGTCCCCTGAGGCTGCACCTGGGCTTGGGAGGGCTCCCAGCAGAGCCTCACCTACTAAATTAGTTTAATCATGTCTGTCATTAGTCATCTTTCTTTGAGCACTCATTCGGAGGCCATTTAAAGGGGATTAGAGAAAAATCTCCTCTCTTTATTCCCAGACAATGGTGATTAACTCTCTCTGGCCTCACAAGGCATTTTCATATTGATGGAAAGAAGTGAAATGAACTCCTAACCACAAGCGCTTGCCTTCCACCATGAACTGGAACTCAAAGCCAGCATTAGAGGAGGAATTATTTGGGAGACACCTGGAGTGCTAATTCATACACAGAGGAGCCACCAGTACAGGGCTGAAGATGTCAGTATCCCACACCATTTCTGGCAGGGCAGCCATGCCTGGCAGTGGGATTTCCAGCCAGCTAGTGCCCACCTGGCCCTGTTTGGGGGTTGCCTGGCTGTGCTTGAAGGGACCCCCCACCTTCTCACCCACTTCATTCCTCCCTGTTCATCCTTTTGCTGCCTGACTGAGCACCCATGCCTGTGCTGAGCTGCACATACACGTGTGTGTGTGTGGATAAAGACTACTCTGGCTGGAAAGTGGATAACAGTAAACATACTTTTTTTAAAGTATCTAATAAACAGAAAGATGCAAAAATATAATTCAGGATGAATCTGACTGCAGGTGCTCCCAGAATCCCTTTGAATCGCACAGAGGGAAGCCTTTCAGTGGAGATGCAATTTCTGTTTTTCCAACTAGTGGAAAGTTCTGCAGAGGAATCCTCTCTCTGAGGAGCGACTCAGATCCCCAGAGGCCCTCACAGCCATACAGAGCACAGAATGAATGGTTTCTCATAGAAACCAATCCAAACCAACCTGTAACAAATATTCAGAAGCAAACCAGGTATTCGGGAAGCCGTCAGGCCAAGAATAGTACAAGCTGGGAAAAGAGGTATTTTAAGCAGGCTGGTTCCCTTTCTTGCCCTTTGGTTCTGCCTGGCAGCATGTGTGGCTAAGCTGTGCCTGCAGGCAGCTGGGCGCTCCGGTCCCATCCCTGCTGCCAGCCTTCCTTGCTGCCCGCATCAACCCATCCTGCCCCCGCAAAGGCAGCCCTGCATCCCAGTGAGCCGAGCCCGGCCAGCATCCCTGCTGCCAGCAGCTGGGCTCGCCTGCTTCCTCCCTCCAACCAAAGAAACACCACTGGCACAAACAGCCTCCTCACATTATTTACGGAACCACTGACATATCGTGTGTTTGACCCCCTGCCCCTTGCCTTGGGGCTCTCGGAAGCTCCCTGCCCCAGCTGAGCTTGTGCTGGCATCTCCAGCGCTGCAGTCTCTTCCTGCAGTTGGGGGGAACGTGCAGCACTGCGAACAGCCCTCTGCACAGAAGGGACCCTTGTTTAGAAAGCTCATTAATCTTTAACAGAGCCTTTGGGTTAATTTGAAAGGTTACTCACCCATCAGTGTGAAGGGATCCCGACAGTAACACTCCAGCAATGGGCACCGCAGCCTTCGTGGGGAAGAGAGGTGGGCAAATGAGCCCCTCTTACTAGAGTACAGTGGCACCTGCATCCTTTGCCTTAGAATTGGGAGCAGCCAGTGGCATTCCCGGCACACTGGGCAGCGGAGCATCCTGCTGCCCTGCAGCCAGACCACGCCGACTGAGGGAAAACACCCCTGGCTTTCATTACCTCCTCGTGGGACGGGATACTGACCTTGCCTCGGCTCCTCTCCAGCGGCGACCGAGCACGGGGCCATCGGCGTTGGGCAGAGCGAGGGGCGCATAGTGTGGGGCACGGCTGGCGATGGGGTGGTTTGCTCAGCGATGCTGCTGCGGATTCTTCCCCGCCAGCACGCAGCCGGCAGTGGCAGTGGGGCTCCCCGGCAGCAGTGCGACTCCCCAGGCTGCCGGCAGCAGCTCTGCCGGCTTTCTGCCTGTGCTAGCCCTGTCCATCGCGCAGCACGGCTGCTCCCGCACGCCGCTCGCCAAGCATGGCTTAAACAACAGCACCCGCCTGTTCCTGCATCGGAGCCGCCTTTCTGACTCGGGCAGCGGCTCCGGTTTTGGATTTACCATCTACTGAGACAAGTCCTCGGTGCACTCTGCGTTAAATAACTAAGGTTAATTTGATTTGATGCACCACTTCATTATCATAAACAGCTCACAGTATGTCAGTCTCTGTAATTACAGTTCCCTCCAGCCGGCTTCTTGTTCATTTTCCGTCGCTGATAGTGCTTCCCTATGATCACCTCACAGCCAAGTGCTTCGGCATGAACTTCCCCAAACAGTAATTAGGTGTCATTTATTCTGTAGCTGACAGTGATACTAATTTACAAAAATAGGGGCAAGGATATTAGATTTACTTTCCATTACAGCCATATTTCCCTCTCATGATTGGGATGAGGCTGCACGTGCAGGAGGGCACGTGGAGAGGAGAAGGTATGTTTGGAAGTAAAGTTGCTTCTGGCAAGTGGATGCTGTAGCTGAGGGTTCCTGGGCTCTGCCGCTGGCATCCAACAGCCCCAGGGAGCCCCAGCACTGATAGCTCAGGTTCAGCATTGCCTGCAGAGAAGCAGAGGGCAAAGCACAGTGCCGGTCACTGCACAAGGGATGTGGGCTCCCAGGTGGGAATTCTGCCCACTTGGCAGAGAAGCTCTGCTTGTGCCTATGCTCCCAGCTGCCAGGAGTGGGGTGTTTCGCCACCAGTGATGGCATGAGAGTGAGTGCAGAGCACAGCTGGCATGTAGCAAACTAAATATGCAAAGCTCCAGTCAATACCCTTCTTCCACTTGGCCCCTTTCAGCCACCAGTCCCTTTTCCAAGTTGGGCACTGCCAGACCAAGGGCAGCAGCACTCACCTGCCAGCGCACACTCACAGGGGCTTGCATTTCCCCCAAACACCATGGTCCTGTGAACAAACCTGTCAGCCCACTGCCCCTGGCCCCTGTTTCCAGGGATCCTCAGCTGTGGGCCCTCCCTTTCCTGTTTAATTCGGATATCAGCCCTGGCCATGGCACATTCTGAGCAGCCTCAACCCACAGAGGTGGCGCTGGGCAGGTGAAACACCTCTTTCCATTGAAGCCTCCATCCCTGTGGACATTCTGGTGCTGTGGTGTCTGCTGTCCTGCAAGACAATCCCTTCCCTGCTGCTGCTGGCCACACCATGGTTCCAAGCCAAGATGCTATTGGCCTTCTTGGCCACCTGGGCCACTGCTGGCTCATGTTTAGCTGCAGTTGACCAGAACCCTCAGGTCCTTTTCCACTGGGCAGCTTTCCAGCTGCTCTTACCCAAACCTGGAGGGTTGCATGAGGTTGTTGTGACTCAAGTGCAGGACCCAGCCAGCACTTGGCTATGTTGAAGCTCATACAATTGATCTCGGTCCACGGATGCAGCCTATCCAGGCCTCTCTGCATAGTCTTCCTGCCCTAGAGCAGAGAAACACTCCCACCCAATTCAGTGCCCAGACTGAGGGAGCACTCAAGTCCCCTCATCAGAGAAGAGGAACTGCCAGTGCACAGGAGGAATAGCCAGTAAATGGCAGGAATACCCAGTATGCCACAGCAATAACCAGCATACAAGCAAAATTCCCAGAACACAAGAGGAAAATCCAGTACAAAGAGGACTACCCAGTACACAAGCAGCATTCCCAGTACACAACAGGAAACCCAGGGGAGAGTCCCTGGGCTAAAGGCTGGACTCTGGCTACTCCTGCTGGCCACAGACCCAATCCTGCTGGCCTGGCTGCAAGCGGGTGGGCTCCCACAAAGCTGCCCCCAGCCTGACTGCCTTCCACCACTCCCCTGTGCTGGGCACCACTGCAGGCTCTGTGCCTCCTCACCGAGCCATGCTCCGCAGCAGGACGCTCGGCACGCAGGTCCCTGCTCACCAGAGAGCAAACAAAGCGCTCACCCGGCAAAAGTCACTCTGCGTTATCATTTCTATGATTTAATTGAAACCTCCGCGGCGCTGCGCTGGCGGGGTTTGCACCGGCTGCTGGATTAGCAGGGTACCAGACTGTAACAATATAAAACAGATATTGTTAAAAGGCACTTAAGACTTTCTCAGGAAGGGTTTGCCAACCCTTTGAAGAGGAGCCCAGGGGACAGACCTTTATTACCACTGCGACCAGGTCAATTACTCCAGAACTGAGCAAATCATTTATGAGGTGGTCGACCTATTAAACCATTAACACATCCATCACTTAGCAGCTGATCTGGCTCCTGTCCACATTTGCACTGTGCTGGGCTTGGGAATTTACTGGCATTTTTATTTGGTTCAAAGCTCCACTTAAAAGAAAAATAAAACCCCTCAGCTCCTATGTGCACAAAGCCTGTGTTACAGAGGGACCCTCTTGCTCCTCCACCATAATTTAAATTATTTTTGATTTGAAGTTTTTGTCTTTGTTCCTACTACCTCATTGCATGGTCTAAACAGAGGCACAGATTGCGGGGCTTTAATTTGCAGAGGTACTCCAGAGCATCAAAAATCAAATGTAGCTATTACCACTAGAATCTTTCTGCCCTTTAAGTGCAAGTGCTTGCACTTGTGGGAATGCATGATGAACTGGCTGAGCTGCTCCTTTGAAAGTGATAAAGCATCAAATCTGGAGAATAAATGGGCTGTTATAGCTGTGGGCACCCCGTGGTTATAGTACAGCAAGGAGAGGCAGATAGTGCTTCACAGGAAGAGGGGACATTTATTTCTGTCTGTCAAGATTCAGGAAAGATGGAGAACATACAAGGGATAGGAATTAGTGTCTTAATCTACTGCGTTTACACTCATCCCTTTTTAAATGCCTTTTGGCTACTCATTTTCCTACATCTGATATTTTATTATCATGTCTTTTATGACATTTCCAGATACTTATTAAATCAAGATGGAGAGCTCTGCTTTGTGTGCTGGCTCTTTGATGGGGAACCTGGGGACCAGGCGGAGCTGAGGGTCCAGATCTGGCCATCCCCCAGCTGGAAAAGAGTATGCAGGGCTGGTGTGCAGCCCTGGAGAGGTATTGAGGAACCCAGCAGGATTTACGGGGCAGAGTATTACTTAAAACAAGACAGAACTTGCTTGGATGTGCTGGGCTGCTGCAGTGGGAGATGCTGTCCATGTGGCAGTTGGGCAGCCACAAAGCCCAGTGCTGGAGGGACATGGACCCTCCTCTAACAGATAGGCAGACCCTCTATTTGCTGGCACCCTGCTTAATTACTGACTACTTGTTAACAGCCTTTGATGAATTCATTCTTAATTCTTCCTGCTAGTGGTGGAGAGCTGCTCTCCACTGGTTCCTGCTATTCTCTGCCCCGGGCAGTGCCTGGTCCCTGGCTGGAGCCACACAGGCTGCACAGCATCTCCTGGTTTTGCAAGGGCTGGGAAGTCCTGGGGCCCAGACAGGTCCTGGATCTCTCGGCAGAGCTCTGACTTTCTGCAGGGTCTCAGCTCTCAAGTTTGAATATTCAGTGTCTGTGGTAACTACTGCTCTGAAACCAGCTCCAAAGCAGAGCCAGCTGTGGGACCTGTGCTGCCCCAGGTATGTGTGGATGGTGCACCTGGGCGAACCAAAATGTGACAGTTGGGAAGGTCCTAGTGCCTAGAGGCTCTTGGAGAGTGGCTGTGTCCCCACGTGGGATATCTTTGCCAATCCACAGCCTCCTGAGTTCCTTTGGAGAATGATCTGCATGTGGACTGCTCTGGAAGGGAGAAATTAAGCCTGAAAGAAAGCACCCAGGGGTAGCCCCGGGAGCCCATTCTCCCTGGGATGCTGGACACAGAGTCTGTGACCTGAGCACAGGGTCTGCAGCTGCTCCAGTGCTGGTGCAGGGCTGCCCAAGGCTTGATGTGACCCTGACATGCAAAAAGCTCTTATAAATAAAAAAAAACCCCAGCTGCACGTAACTCCACACATCCTCTCTCTTTCACAGAATTGTGGAATGGTTTGGGTTGGAAGGGACTTCAAAGCCCATCCAGTTCCAACCCCCTGCCATGGGCAGGGACACCTCCCACTGGATCAGGCTGCTCAAAGCCCCATCCAACCTGGCCTTGAACACTTCCAGGGATGGGGCAGCCACAACTTCCCTGGACAACCTGCGACAGTGCCTCATCACCCTCACAGCAAAACATTTCTTCCTAAGATCTCATTGACATCTCCCCTCTTTCAACTGAAAACCTTTGCTGGGCTCCTGGTGGCCACAGCCTTGTAGACCTCACAGCAAGTGCAACCAGAGTTACTTCCCTGAAATTTCCACCCATCTTGGCAGCCGGTGGTGTCGGCTGAGAGCGCGGGGCATAGCCAGTCCTGCACCCACGCCTGCGCCCGAGCCTGTCTAGCTGATGAGGATTGTTTTCCTCATTACTTATCTCCTCTATGCCACAGGGGAATGTTCACGTGAGCGGGTCTGGAGGGGAGCAGAATTGCTCACCACAGAACTATTACAGAGCCAATTAAACCAAACAAAAATACCGGGTGTGAGCAAAGTGCTTTGAGGGAAGCTGGAGAAATGAGCCGGGGGACAGTGCGGCGCAGCGGGGCCTGGTCAATTGTTTGTTTGTTTGTTTAAGTGCTGGTTCACGGGGGCAGCTGGCTGTGAGTCAAAAAAAATCTGTACGAGCAGTAGAGAAAAATGATTCTCCAGCAGCAACACCTCGACAGCCGCTTCCCTCTGATCGCGTTAAAAAAGAGTTAGATTTGGGCGAGCCAGCAAACGCGAGCAAGGGGCCGGGCGGACATCCATGCCAATTAAAAGCTCGCATAGTTCATTCCCCCAGACGGCAAATCCCAGCTACAAACACGAGCCTCTATTTACCGAAGCCGCTGCCACCGCCTTTCATTCCAGGCGAGCAGAAGGGAGCCGGCGCGGGACACTGGGTGATTGGCAGCTGCATTCAGCAACACACAGAAATCCCTTTTTGTTGCTTCTGCAAGCATCTTTAAGGCCGTCTCTGAACCATATGGCTTCCCTCCGCAGCACAAAAGGGCTGGTGATCGCCTGGGAGTGCCCTGAGTATTAAATGTGGGATCGCTGCCACTACAATGCCACACCAGAACGCAACTCATACTTGGAGTCAGCTCCGAAGAGCTTTTCTGGATAATAAGTTCAAGGGCAAAAACTAAAATTATCACTGATGGTTAAACCCGTGGTGGCTGCAGCTCAGTCCAGTCTGCGTGCCATGCTCGGCCCATTGTCTGCCCTTTGTCGCGGGCTACGCCTCAGCCATTTTACTTTGCTCTCCTGTTTCTCCACTGACAATGTGCCAGAACAAAGGCTTGTGCCTGAGCAGGGGCAGTAATTCATCTGCACCCAGCAGTGCCTGCATGCAGCTGCCCTCTTCCCAGCGTGGCTGCCAGCCGTACCAGACACCGAGTCACCCAGCCCTCCTCTCTCCTCGTCTCCAGGGAGATGGCAATGGACCTGCATCCTAATAACAGGCGGCCGGCACCTCCCGCTCCCACCGCCTGCAACCGGCTCTCTTGGGCCCCTTCAGCCTGGTGCCGGCACCAGCACTCCCAGCATTACGAATTCAGCCCCTGATCCCACAGCTCATGGGGAGAGCGAGTGGCCCCACCCCTGGCAGGGACATTGCCAAGGCACCAGCCAAGTGCCAGAATAAAACCCGCATTGTCCGAGAGCCACCACTCCAGGACCGGGAGCCCAGAATTGGCAGTGGGCATGGATCACCAACTGCCCCTTGGATGCAGAAGGAAAGACAAAAAGCCCCCCCGCAAACCCACTCCTCTCGGGATGCATCATTTTTTCAATCCTAGCATGGAGACAGCAAAATCCGGTGGTCGCAGTGCCCTGACTCCCACCCGCAAGGACCCCTTTGTGGAGCATCGCAATGTTCACACCAAGAGGATGGAGATGACAACACGCGCCATTGAGCCACCGCAAACCCCTGAGCGTGACCCCTGCCCCAAACCCCTGGGAGGGCAGCGCCGTGGCCGTTGGGGCCAGCGAGCAGAGCAGCGCGAGGCTGCACGCGGCGCAGCGCCCACGCGCGCCCTGCATGCTAATGAGCAGCGCCGACAGAGCTGCGCCAATTAATTGCTGGAAGGATCTGCTCACTTACCAAATGGGGAGCCGTGGTGCCAAATTGGAGGGCAGGGTTTCGCAGCGCAACAGTGGCACGGAGCTCCCCGCGCCCGCCAGTCTCCGGGCGGCAGGTATGGCTCGGCTACACCAGGGCAGGTGAAGGCAGCAGACAGACCTGCTTATAGTTTTGTATTTAAATTCTTTTTTTCTTGTGAGCTCACGTAGCATTTAGGGTCACATGCTGCTGTGAGCATCGGTCGGCACCATCACGTGCCTGGGGTCAGGGCTCACGTGACGAGCAAACCCGATGAAGTGCCACTACAACCCATTCTGCCTCGACCCAAAAAAAACTTAGTTGTAAAAATCTGATTTATAACGGGTTAATGAAATAATTAATTTTTGAAGTAGGCTTCTAACCTTTCAAACCAAATAATTTCGGGGGGGTTGGGGGGAGGGGGAAAGGGCGGGAGAGCGAGAGATGGGAACGAAATGCCAAGATTTCGATGAATATTTAATACACCCTGCGTGCTCCTCAGAAGCTCCCGCGCCTTGGAGCCGTGCCAGCGCCATTTGAATACCACCCTTTGTTAATAACTAAATTGACGCCTCTGTTGCTGTTGGGTGCTTCTGGCTCTATCAAGATGTAATCTGTCACAGCGGATACAGGGCAGGGGGGAAGCACAACTCAATGAGTGCCCACCCATCCCCGGACAAAGCCCAGAGCTGGTCCTGCAGCCCCGCGGCGCTGCGGCACGCAGGGCGCTCCCCCACCCAGGTACAACCTCTAATGCATACACGCATACGGATATATATAATATACATATACATAAATGTATATGGGAATTTTACCAGCCAGGATTAGCAGCAGGAAGCTCGGGAAAGCTCATTCCTGACAGATCAAATGCAGAATTTTGCATTATTTGAAATTTTCCTAAGTAACAGAGCATGTAGCTCTCTGCAATTCTACAAACAAATATCTCTCCCATCCCCTGCTGCTGACACCACCTCTCCTTGATGCCAGAAGGGGTCGAGTGGCTGCTCACACTAACAGCAAGGACAGCGATGGCCATGACATCCCCAGCACAAGGGACAGGGTGTGGGCATCGGGACACCTGTGGGCCAAGATGGGGCAAGGGGGATGTGATATTTGGTAAAAGAACCAGGTTACAAACCAGCTACAGCCCTGTGGGGCATCAAAAGCTTCGTCCTGCACGTGCACAGGAAAAAATCAGATAAATAAATACAACAATTTTCCCTATGAAAACCAAGCAGCGCCGCAATACCAGATGCATCTGCTCTGCAGAGGGAATTGGGGTACAGCCCCGCTACTGTGAGCTGATGGGGACACCATGGCTGCCACGGGGCACCCAGGACACTGGGTCTCTGGTAACCCTCCTTACTTCACAATTAGTTTAACTAATTTGCCAGCAGCTTCAGCATAATTCACTTAATTCCCACTTAACCACTGATTATTCTGCATTCAGGACAAATACACTCTGCAGTTTGCAGCACGCGGTGTGCTGGCAGCTTCATTGGCATTCCCAGCACACGGCAGCTGCTGGGAGCGGGTGTCTGCGGCTGTGCTGGGCTCTAACGAACCGCAGCGAGGAAACACTCGATTGGCCACACGCTAGAGGAAAGGGGGGGAAAAAAAAGGAAAAACAAACCTGATTTTTGTTCTGTATTAAATCAGCTGCATGCCTGGCAGAGACACGGCAGCTCTTGAAAAGGGATGCTGGGAGGCTGCGGCTGCTGGTGCAGGGTGTGGGCAGGGCACAAGCACCATGCCAGCGCCTTGTGGCATGCGGGTGCACGAGGGGACCGGTGCCTCATCTCCATCGTCAGGACATGTTGGCTCTCTCTCAGTTTCTTCGGTGTGTGCTGCTGCCAGAACACGCGCTCGCATCCATCGCCCCAGCACCATGAGGGCTCTGGGCTGGTGTAAGAGGAGGCGGCTCGGTCGGTGGGGAGGGGAATCAGTGCCAGCACCATCCCATTCCAGGGAGCCAAAAAGGGTGGAAAATCACTAGGATCAGGCTACTTGCAGCTCTTGGTGCCCACAGACCAGCTCTGTGGTGCCAGCCTGGCCCACTGTACGATGGTGGGTGGCTCCCCGAAACACTGTTGTCACCAAATGGATGATGTATGGCCATAGCTCTTGCCTCATTTCCACAAACTCCTGCTCGGGGCTGGACTGCTTCAGTCTCCACATCCTCTTCTCCCTGCTTGCTCCAGCTGGCCAATGTGCCAAGAAAACTCAGCTGTGGAAGGAGAAAGTCTGTCTCCTGGCCATACCACTAGCATGGAGCGGGTAGAATGCACAACCCTCCCTCTGGTCCACCACTCAGACCCACGTGCCTGGTACAGTCATAGTATGAGAGCAGCAAAGCACTTCCCAGGTCATCCCCAAGCACCCAGCTGCCCCTCATGCTGCCACCCGCTGGGGTCACACAGGAGCATCACCCTGATGCTTGAAGGCCTAGGAGAACAGAATTTAGCAACTCTGGTGGTGTCAATGCAAGGGCAGTCAGGATGAGGGAACCAGGAGCCCAGGGAGCAGAGTCCCTGGGGTGCTGCTCACCCTCCCTCCATGCATGGGCTGTGAATGGAGCAGCAGCTCCTGCACTGGGGCAGCTTTGTAGCCCCTGTCCCTGTGCTGCTGCCAGGATGCCCAGGATGTAGCAGACAACCAAACCCAACCTCCGCACAGCCCATGCCTTTGCTGTGCTGGCTGCACCCTCTGCCCTGCACCAGAATGCTCTTCCTATGTCCCACACTGCAGCCTCTTGCTGCAGAGCCAGGGCATCGCCAGGCCACCTGCTGGGTCCCTGTTCTGGGGCACTAAACGCAGGGTGGGCAGTGGAGAGCAGGGATCATCTTCCCTGGGGAATGGTGATGCCTTCCCATGCCGATCTGTATGCCACGGGCAGATTGCTGGCAGCACCGCTCTGAAAGGGTGAACATGATGGTGGATGATGATGGGATACAGAACAGAACACGGAGGGCACGTGGTGGCAGAGGCACAATGGGGACGTCTCACCTACCTGCTCTGCCGGTGAAGGGGGAAGGAGCCGAGCGCACCCTCTTCTCCGTGGGGAGAAGGGACCCCGTGTGCTCGGCCGGCGCTGCCCCCACACAAAGCAACCCGGGCGGCCGCTGAGTATGGGCTCATCCGTGGAGGTGAAAGGGAGCAGCAGGCTGGAGACACAGCATTTTTAGGAGCTTTTCTTCCCTCTTGGCAGAGCTGGAGCAGTGCCCCAGTTTCATCTATCACTCCAGTGCTGCTGCACAGAGCCGTAGGCACCGCGTTATGTCCTTGAGACACAGACCGATGCCATCTGGGCAAAATGCCATGAGGTCCCTGGAGACGGGGGAGTATCGCGCTGCATCCGAGAGCTGCACCGAGCACTGAGCACGCCGCTGCGATCAACAAATATTAACTGCTTTGTGGCTGGGGCGAAGCGTGGGAGCTGGGGGTGCATGGGGGGAAGGCTTGGCTGGGAGATGCAGGGCTGGCACGCTGTTAACCCCTTGCCCAGCATCCCTTCAGCAAGGGCAACTCTCACATGGAGCGACAATGTGCCTCGAGGCTGTGGGATCTGGATGCTCGGAGGGCTCTGTCACCGCCTCAGCTCCAGCAGCACGTGGATGCTGTGCCCTGTGGGGTTTCACAGCTTCCCTGCCAGACTGTCTGGACATTCTGATCTGCCTGAGCACCCCCTCCCCACAGCAGCCCCACAGGGGGTGGCCATGGGACCAGTGTGGAGGTAAGTCATCCAAGGGATATGTGCACTTGTCTTGTTGTCATGAGGCACTTAGACACCCTGACCTACCCAAATGAGAGCAGGAGCAAAGGGGCACCCAGAAGATTTGGTCCCAGCTTTGGGGGGGTATTCCTGAGCCTTGGGCAGCAGCCGAGGGGCAGGTTCCCACCTTTGGCTCCTCCTCACCTTTACATGGCAGATGTCCCAAATGTGGTGCAGCTGAGCTGCTGCCACAGAGTACTGTGGCCACCAGTGACAAGAAGACAGCCACAACCAAGCAGCTCTGACACACAGGTTCAAAGCCATTCAGCACAGAGGTCTCACTGGCACTTTTCCAGGAGGAATGGGCAGTGCCAACAGCTCTGTCAGTCTGCCTGTCCCTGGCTGTGCCCATCCCTGGCTGTGCCCTGCACTGGCACAGGACAGGTTTCCACAGACACCCTGCTCCCTTCCTCCCACAGGACATCCAGGAAGAGCGATCTGTAAACCCCACCAGGTTCTGACTCCAGAGCAGCCACCATTGAGGGCAGCAGCTGCCCAGCCCTGTGTGTTGGGAGCTCTTCCTCACATTTTGTCACTTGGCACTGAAACTTCAGCAGGAGATTTTTACAGCCTTTGCATCCTCTCTACTCTTTGGGGAGGAAAAGCTCCAGAGAAAAGCCCACTCTCACTGCCTGCAATGTGGGTGCCAAGCCCCAACTGATGAACATGTTCCAATCCATGTCAGCTGGTTGGAGGGGACCTGGCAAAGCTGAGCGTACGCTGCCGTGGTGAAAGGAAGGACCAGGATGAGCTGTGGCTCATCCTGCACTCCCTCCTGTGCAACAGCACAAACCACCCCAACTCAGCCCCAGGTCACAGCAAACTGCACCTTCATCCTCTCTGGGGCCAAACCTCCATCACCATCTGCATCCACCATGGAGCTGCAGCCACTGAAGGGAGAGACTAGAGGAGAAAAGGGGTCAGCAGACAAAGCGCCTCAGAGGTGCAGGGCATGGGGACCCTTCGCCAGCCAGCAAGGCTGCACACAGACGTCCGTTTGTCCTGCCAGAGAACCTGCTCCCCACTCCTTGCCCATCAGCAGCTGCTGCAGCGCTGAACTGGGCATGTGGAGGATTCGCTGCAGCCCAGGAAAGAACCCCTGCATTTAATTAAAATGCACATCCAGTTAATTACTGATAATTATGTATTTCCCTCTCCAATACAGGCTTCTAGCAAAGATTTTGCTGAGGGCAGCAAAGCAAAAACTTGGTTCTCATTAGTTTTTTAAAATGAAAGAGCCAAATTTGTCTTAATGTGACACTGAAAGCCAGTGAAACAATCCCGGGTTCCTGCCTGTCCTCGCCAACCGTATCTCTACTGTCACATACCAAGGAGATTCAATTATCTGCAGAACATGTCCCAAAGGCATTTAGATAATTGCAAACATAAGTACAAAATCTGCTACTAATTATTAAAGAAATACCAAATAAGGAGACCAAATAATAGAAAAGCAGTGGTACTGGGCGCAGAAATCATCCAGCCGTGCTGGAAGGACCAGTGTTTGCACAGGGGCAATGCTGGGAAAGGCCAAACCTCGTGGAGCTGGGGGAAAGCTTGCTCCAAGCCCCATCCAACCTGGCCTTGAACACCTCCACGGATGGGGCTTCCATGACTTCCCTGGGCAACCAGGGCCAGGGCCTCCCCATCCTCACAAGAAAGTATTTCTTCCTAAAATCTCATCTCAGTCTCCCCTCTTTCAGTTGAAAACCATTCCATCTCATCCCATCCCTGCACTACCCTAGAAAAAGCCACTCCCTGGCTTTCCAGTAATACTTTTTAGTACCGGGTGGCTGCTTCAAGTTCTCCCTGATGCTTTCTCTTCTCCAGGCTGAACAACCCCTGCTCTCTCCACCTGTCCTCATACAGGAGGTTCCCCAGCCCCTCGGATCATCTCCGTGGCCTCCTCTGGACTTGCTCCAACAGATCCATGTCCTTCCTGTGCTGACGACTCCAGAACTGGATGTCGGGCTCCAGGTGGGGTCTCACCAGAGCAGAGCAGAGGGACATAATCCCCTCCCTCATCTTGCCGGTCACGCTTTTGATTTACCTTTCCTGGTTTTGGGACACCCTTTAGATCTGTTTTCCCTCACCTCCAGGCACACCGGGGTCTGAGCAGCTGCAGGACATGTGCAGCTGAGACCTTCAGCCTTGCTGGGCTCCAAAAGAAAATACTAAAGATGCGTTTGGAAGCAGCACAGAGCTCCCACTTTGCCCTCTCCGCTGCCTGCTCGCCACGTGGCCAGGGAGCTGTCCCTTAGCTCAGTGTCGCGCTCCCAGCCGGGGAAGGAGCAGGAGCAATGATGCTCCGTGCGCCACGGAGCCGAGGGGCTTGGAAGGAGGCCCAGGTTTGAGGGCTCCTAAAGGGAAAGCAGCTTCTCTGTGACAGCGTTTTGGCAAAAACAGTGTTATTTAAATATAACAATTTCTTCAGTTGAAGTAAATAATAATTAAGTAAACCTAATTAAAATCAGGAAGACTCCAAAACTATTCTCAGAAGTGCCCGAGTGTTTGCCTCAGCTTGGGAGGAGCGTGTGTTACTTTCAGAGCTGGAGAACTTGGGGTGCTGAGGTTGTGGCCAGTGGCTGCCAAGCACCAGGGTTGGGCGTGGGGTGCACTTAGGGGCCCAAGCTGTGAGTGGATGGGATGGGGATGTCCCTGCCTCCCCCCGGCTCCGCTTCCAAGCACGGCTTGCTCCCAGCCCTCAGGATCAAGGGCACAAACTCTCAACCTGGGCAGCCTGAGGGCAGCATCCAGCAGAGCAGCTCAGGTTGCAACCCACCCCTGGCACCTAGGGCTACACCCCTCTGTGGGGCTGGAGGGGTTCCCACTCAGCCCCCTGCCTGAGTTAGAAACAGCTCAGAGAGATCTCCAGCACTCAGCTAATACAGCTGGGAGAAATACCAAATAGATCTGAAGACGGACCTATGCGTATCCACCTCCCCTGGCCTTGGGGCAGCACGCAGAGTGTATGCATCCACGAGGCACACAGCACCGAGCAGGATGGATGCCACACAGAACATAATTATATCTCTGCTGTGACTATTTTTTGCTCCTGCCCTCATTTCTGTGCCATCCTTAAGACAATGCTAAGTGTTTTCATCTGCGATGCGGAGTATCTCATTTGCTCCAGCATCCTTTTGTGGAAAGGGCTCTCGCCTTTCATCAGTGTAATAATAAAGATAATGAAATTAATGAAATCAAGCTCGTTTTGAGAATGTCCTTAAAAAGCCCAGGCATTTTGGAGAGATGCCAGGGTGCTTCCTGAGCGGCATGCGGAGCAGGGCTGTGGGCAGGAAGCCTCCCGCCTCGTTTAGTCTCTGCTTTGGTTCTCAGCTTGCAGAAAATTGATGAAGGCTGCTGGCTTGGCAACTGCAGACGTCAGATATGTTTGCAGACATCTTTATTTACTTCCCTGTGAAAACATCATGATGTGTCTATGCTGATGGCAATGCTGAAAACAAAACAAAACTGAATCCTGGCTCCAGCAGACCCCAACCTGAGGAGCTGCTGGGTGATGCGCGGGCTGATGCACAGGCAGGGACCACCGAGGGCGCAGTCTGAGCAAAGGCAGCTCACCCTCACTCCTTGTCTGTACCGATCAACAGTCAGCCAGCATGCCAAATAACTGTTTGCAGCTGTCATTAGTTGAAAACAAGGCAAATCTGCATATGCTTAATCTTAATTAGGTGGACTTGGCAAGGAGCCCTTGCTCATTGCTACCAAACAACCATTTCTCTCACAAAAGGCCAACAAAAGCCCAGGCGTGCACTCGTGCACACACGAAACATGGATGGGAAACCTGCCTGTAACAGCCTCTTCCAGCACAGGCCCTGTGGAGGGGAGATGGGTGGGAGTGTGCCCGGCCAGAGGGGATGGTGCCTGGCCAGATCTGTCCCCGCCCGGCCCCCAGCCCAGATGCGATGCAATATGGCTGAGCTGATATAAATCAAAGTCAAGCAGTCTCCCTACCGAATGTATCATTGTTAATTATTGAGCTCTCATTTACCTCTTGAAGGAGCAGGCATCGCGAGACCTCACAGAGGCATTTCCACTCAAGGAGGAGAGGATGTTCAGAGGGACCTGCCGTGGAAGGCTCTGCTGGCAGCCTGGCCCCGGATTAGGGCTTTGAATTTGTGAGTGAAGTCCTTGCTGCATGGGGAGGGAAACCGGGTCACAGGCACGGCAGGGAGCGTGTTCAGCCCAGCAGCAGCAGCACCAGGCACCCCCACGGTTCAGCAAATGCAACCAAAGGCTTGGAGTCCTCTGGGTACCTCATCCCCTACACGGCATCTTCATCCTCCTCACCATCATCCTCCTCCAAAACCCTCCCACCACCCCCCGTGCTCAGACGAGCCTGGCACAGCCCAGTGTGGGATGATTTGCATTGCACAGATGATGAAGGCAGTGTGATGGGTCTGGAAAGCCACCATCAACCCCCACGTGCCACAGAGCCAGGACTGCCTATGAGGGCACCGTGGTTCACCTGGCACTGTGTGCCCTGCACACCCACCCAGGGTCAGGCACTGCCAATACATCCATTGCACAAACCGAGCCAGGGAGGAGGAAAGCTGCACAAGCCCATGCGGAAAACACTGGCTCCAAGTTGGTGCCCTGAGCCCACAAGCTCTTCCCTGGGAGCTGGCGCATGGCACAGCACGTGGAGACACCAACACCCCACATCCTCGCTGCACACCACGCAGGGACGGGCTCAGCACGGAAGGGAGATGCCAAGGTGGATGGAAGGTGCAGGCAAACAGCATCTGGGTAAAAAGAAGATGTAAATTTAGGGCAGGAATGGGAAAATGTGTTTCCTGCAAAGAAACACCATGCTGGTGGGAAACAACAAAGATGCCTTGAAATGGGGCTGGAGGAGAATCTCCCCAGGATGAACAGGCTGACCCTGAGACCCACCCAAGGGGGCTCTGCACTTCCACCACTCCAGCATTCCCATTTGCCTTTCCAGACCTGGCCAGTCGGAAGGAGGTGCCGGAGTCCAGGCGAGGCAGCTGCTGAGTCAGTGCTGTTGCCTTGTACAGTGGTTCCTCTGGTTCAGGTTCCTGCCAGGTAGAGCCAGCAGCCGAGGGGACTGAATGCTGCCAGGAAAGCGCTGTAACCTGGGGTGAGCTGCAGATAAATGCTTGGGAGAGCCACCAAATATCATCATAGAATCATAGGATGGTTTGGGTTGTAAGAGACTTCAAACGTCATCCAGGTCCAACTCCCACTATTTAGCAAAAAAAAGCCAAATTAGGTAGATTCAGGACAAAAGTGAGGCTGTTATTGTACAAACTGGTGCTCCTCTGGCCAAGGCAGTGAGAGCATCTGTGCTTTGCAGCCTCATCTTGTGCTTTATCCATTCAGAGCTTATTCTACATAGAGGAGAATTAAAATGAGGATGGGAATCATCAAAACATTTCATTTTTAATTGAAATTGACTCCGAGATTATACATTATGGAGGATGAAGGAAAGATGTTACACCCAAACAAACCACTCTGCCTACTGTCTTTAAGAAAACGCCAGCGTGTGGGCTCCGCTCGCTGCGGGAGTCGGTGTGGCTGCGGGCAGAGAGCGCCGGCAGACGCCGACACAGTCCCATGAACAGCTTTATTTCAGCAAAAAGCACAGAGGTCTGTATGGTTAAAGTAGAAACTTCCCAGTGCTTTAAATAACCGTAATTAATGTATTCAATGAGAGCGGTATCAAAAACTGAGTAGTGACAGGGAATGAGGAGACCATGGCTTCCTCTGTTTGGTAGCCAGAGAGAGAAATCCATCTGCAGACATTTAAAACATTAAATGTATTTCGGAAGAGATGACAACTACCGCATCATTTCATTCTGCTTTCGTGTGTAATGGGTTTTTCAGCTAGAGAGGAGTAGATAAAGATAAATGCCTATTTCGGGTGCAAGAGCTTATTGTACAGAGTGCAGTCTGGCTGTAGGGACCACAGATGCAGTAGAAAACAAACAGAGATAAGGGAGAGGTAATGAAGAGGTGTTATCTTCATAAAATATTTCCTAAGAGGTGTTATCTTCATAAAATATTTCCTATCAGATTACATTGACAAATAATCTGAGCACTCCAATAGGATCTGCGTGACAGAAAGCGATAGGTGAAGTAGAGAATGAGATTTGAAATCCATAACTGGAAGTAAAGACCACGTCCTTTCTGAAGTTACACACTTGAAATACTTGTCCTTCTCAGGGCAGTGGGGGAACGGGAATATTTGAGCTGTTTCTCCTGGCTGCCCTGTATTTGGTTCTCTGTGACATTATCACAAAAGATTTAATCAATTAAATGGCCGTGGGTGAGGGGCTGTTCCCTGGCCAGAAACGGAGACCGTAGCTGCCTGGGTGACCTCTTAGATCATGGTCATAATTAGCTGAGCAGTGTGCCAAGGTGGCTTTTGCCTCCCAGCCTCATCCCCAGAGGCAGTGGGGCCCCGGAAACAAGCCGGGGTAGGTGTGTCAGGGCTTCCACGTCCCCACCAGCCCTCCCTAAGAGGCTGAGACAAGAGCTTTGCTCCAGGATCACCCATCTCCATGCCTCCAGGTGCCAGCTCCGTCCCTTGCTGTCACCCCAGCTGGACTTCCCTGGGGCTGGTACCCTGGCACCCCACAGCCACCCTAGCCATCCTCCCTGCTGGAACCCAGCTTCCCTGTGCAAGCCCTGGATTAATCACCTTGGAACTGGAGAGTCCTGAAACTGGTCATGAGCTTTACTGCCTGTATCTGGAATGAGTTAATTACTCATCAGCCCCGGGCAAGGGTCAGGCTCCACTCCCCTGTCCAAGCCACTGCCAGGACCCTCGCTGCCATCATGCAGCAGAGCAGCAACGCGAGGCTGATGTGGGGGCAAATGCTCCTGAAGCCAGCCCAGCCCTAATGGCTTCCACCACCCCCTCCTCACCGAGCACTCCTCTCCCTTTTTAATTAGGGACCCTCCTGCCCTGAAAGGTGCACTCCCTCACCAGCTCACCTGGCATACCCCAGCCCAGCGGGATTCCTGAAAGCTCCAGGCCTTGATTAGCTCTTCCTTTTAATTAGTCTCATTCAGAGGTGTTGCCTCCTTCAACCTTGGGCTGCCTTTTCTTTCTCTTCCTGCCCTGTTAACAGAACCTGGGGGACAGAAGCTGCTTCCCCTGCGATGGGTGCCCACGAGGAGGTGACCTTCCCTTGCCAAGTCCCCTCCTCCCAGCCATCCACACCAGAGGAGCCCTGGGGTGCCATCACCACCCAGACCCCAGCCCCAGCCCTTTCCCAGACCCATTTCTTCAGAAGCTATGCCTTCTGCCAGGCACCAAGGTTCAGTCAGGAACCTAAACCCAAGCTCAGTCACAAACACTCCAGCCTTGGAAGATATGAAGCTCTATTTAGAAATTTAGCTGTTTCTCTGCTTTCATGAATCCCAATATTCGACCATGGATTTGGGCTGTGTGACACAGTTCGCTGGGGTGGAAGTGGCTCCACAGACACCGGATGGGCATGTGCTGCTTTTGCTCTTTAAGCAAGCCGTAAAAGACACTAAAGCACACACAACAGTGACTTCAGCAGCCCCAGGGGAGCACAAGGTACTCCAAACCCCAAAAGCCACTCCTCTCCCCTCAGGGAACATTGAAGTTCTGTGACTCAGACCCTCTATAACCTGCTCTGCATCAGGCTCTGCCTTCGCAGCTCACACGGAACTGAGGACCAACAGCAGAGAGCAACGCCCTGCTGGGCTTCCTGCTATCCAGGCTGCAGTGCAAGAACCACGGAGCCTCTCCATGCTCCTCACTAACCCTGGCGATTCGGGATTGTGCACCTTAGCTTTTCTTTCTCAGTGATACCATCAGACATGGACTCAGATTACCTGCTTCATCCTTCCTTCTGGCGCAGACGAGATGCCCAACACAGCCATGCTGCTGGCTGTTTTCTCTGCAGATGCACACAGGGATGCCTGATCCCCTTCGTGGAACAGACCACACTCACCTTCATAAAATCATAGAATGACCCGGGTTGGAAGGCACTCACCAACAATCATTGAATCCAACTCCAACTCCTGTCCCTGAACACAACAACCCCAACATTCAACGCTGTGGGCCTTGTCCAAATGCTTCTTGGACACCGTGACTGCTTCCCTGGGGAGCTGTTCCAGTGCTCCACCACTCTCTGGAGGAAGAACCTCTTCCTAGCATCTAACTGAAACTGCAGCCCAAAAAATTGGGGAAAAAAGCAATCATAAAACTCCATGTGGAGAGTGAACTGAATTCAAAGGAGAACTGAAAAATCATTGGTGCTCTGAAATTGGAGGTGAACTGGGCATTAAGACAGGCATTGACTACGGTTTCTCAGCGCAAGGTTATATAAAAATAGTTTTACCTGGTTTTATGGACCTATTCTGTAAAGAAACATCCAAAATTTTACTTCTATCCAAGTTTAATAATTATTCAGAACCTTGGTAAGCAGGCAGAATTAATGCATTCCAACTCCAGTCAGAATCCCACCTCACTGAGCCCCAAGGTCTCTATTGGGCCGAAGCACATTCGCAGAGCAGGTGTGAAACACCCCCGTCTCCCACGGCCTCACCACACTGCACAGAGCATGCAAAGTGGCAGTCTCAGCCTGCCTGCAATTCCCAGACACCACCATCACCCTGGTAACTGGAGCTCCCAAGACCACACATAGGAAATGCTGGATAAGCACCTTTAACAACCGTGACATACGCGTGGCCTTGTGATTCTCGAGAGTAAAAACCTGAGCGCCTTCCTTGGAAAGCCTGCTTGTCTTTGCACAAAAACACCCAAAGCCCACCAGGAATGCCTCAACACAGAAAGGCATGACCTACTGGGAGTGCAATCCAGTCCTAATCCTGGTTTGTTCTTTCTTTAATCATCAGCAGAGTGGGATGCTCAGTCCCCAGCCCATACTTAGGATAGCAGCACCCGATCAGAATGTGAGGCGAGTGATGATTTCACTTTGCCTGTGCTGCCAAGTACCCAGGAACAGTGCCTACAAACAAATGCCACTTTAAACAGAACACTCTCCACAAGCAGGAAACCCTGAAACACCAATTTAATTTACAGTGCTTCCCCATAGAACACTTCCGGGGCAACCCCATGGCCAAACACTCAAGGGCTTCCACTGCTGAGCTCAGAGGATGCTGGGACATTTTTCCCCTCACCACATGAGCGCTTCTGCCCACGATGGTGTACAAAAGCCAAGCAACACCACCCACTGCCACCTTTTTTTATATTACATCTCTCTTACAATTCTCATAGAATTAAAGGTTGGAAAAGACCTCTGAGAAGGTCAATCCAACTGCCAGCCCAGCCCCATAGTGCCTACTCATCCAAGCCAACTACAGTTACATGTTTGCGGTTTCCTTTCATCGTTCAGAGCTGTGTGAAGCAGAAACCTGCCTGTCCTGCGGGCTTTCTTCTGCCAACCTCACTTGCCCAAGCTCATGTTTCACAGAAAGGTTGGTTCTGTGGCACAGGGCACCACCGTATGAAAATACTAATAATCAACCATCCCTGAGAAACTCATCTGCCTGGCTTTTAAACACGTCCAGGGATGGTGACTCTACCACCTACCGGAGCAGCCTCTGCCAGTGCCTGAGAACTCTTTTGGCCAAGAAATTTTTCCTGATGTCTAATCTGAACCTCCGTGGCGCAACTCAAGGCCATTAATGTTTGCTGGCAAATGAAAACAGCTTCCTGAACGAACCAAACAACGCCAAAACATGAGAGTTCCGAATAAACCCATATTTTAGAACAGCTGGTACCAGCTATCAATAGTGGCTGCATTTCTGGGGCCATATACCACTTTCACAACACAAAACCAAGCCCACTTCTGACATGAAAATGTGCCCTCCTAGCAGCACCTCCCCACGTCACAGCCATGCAGCACGCAGAGTCCAGCCAGGCTTTTCAGGACTAACCCCACTAACCTGTTATTTTTCATGTGTTATTTTGCACTGGGAGTTTTTTTTTCTGCCACTTCTCTCTTCTCTGCTGTTACTGGAAATCTCATGACATTGGATAGTTTACTGAAAACTGGTTTTATTGTAATCAAAAAGTGACATAACAGGGCTGTAATGTATTCTGCCGACCGTTCTGCTGATATTTTATAACTGATACCAGCTGCTTCTGCAGGCAATTAAAAAAAAACTCAAATGTGAAGATCTTCACAGTACAGTAAACTCCACCCAAACTAATTAATGGTGGTTAAAAATAAGACGCCCCAGCAAAACCTTTCATGTTACATGGTCACAACTCACAATTCTGTACAAAATGTTCACTTTTTATAAAGCTCTGATGTAAAAATCAAATAATCAAGCAGCAATATTTTAAGTGCAGCACAGGGTCTTTCATGTCATTATTTACAACGCTTGAATTCGTTTACATTTTAACAAAATTTAATACAGATGACTTAGGAATTAAGTCATTTTTTTAATTATCTGCCGTTCTATGTAGTGACAGATTTCACTTTTTGGTCATCTTTCTCTTTATCTTTGCTCTTCTTCGATTTTTTCTTCTTGTGTTTGTGTTTTTGGCTCTTTTCCAATTCCGTCTCGTTTCCGATGTGTTTCTTATGCTTCTTGTGTTTCTTATGCTTCTTGTGCTTCTTTTTCTCTTTTTTCTTCTTCTTTTTCTTGCTGTCCTGACTCTCTCCTGAGCTGGCACTGCTGCTGTGGCTCCGGGTCTGACTCTCGGATGGGCTCTGACTGCGGCTCCGGCTCACGCTGGGGCTGCTCTGGCTTTGACTCCTGCTTGCTTCAGGCTGGTCGGCTGCGGCAGCAGGCGCTGCAGTCTCCTCTTTTGCCTTCTCCACAGCCTTCTCCTTCGGTTCTTTAGGAGCTCTGCCCACAGCCTCCTCCTCTTTTGCAGATACATTACTCTCGCTGTCACTTTCATTGTAGTCGGGTACGAACGCAGCCTCATCAGTCTCTCGAGTCAGATCGGAAGAGAGCCGTGAGGAGCTGCTTACCTGAGGCTTGGGCTTGACAACGCTTTTATCAATTTGCCCAGTAATGTTCTCTTTCTCATTTTTTACATCTGGTGATTCTTGACTCAAAGGTGGTTTATTAACAGCTGGTTCTTTATTGCTCCTTATTTCTGGGACATGCTTCTCCTTTTCTTTTTCTTTCTCCTCTTTTTCCTTTTCCTTTTCCTTCTCTTTTTCCTTTTCCTTCTCTTTTTCCTTTTCTTTTTCCTTTTCCTTCTCTTTTTCTTTTTCCTTCTCTTTTTCCTTTTCCTTCTCTTTTTCCTTTTCTTTTTCCTTTTCCTTCTCTTTCTCTTTTTCCTTTTCTTTTTCTTTCTCTTTTTCTTTTTCCTTTTCTTTTTCCTTTTCCTTCTCTTTCTCTTTTTCCTTTTCTTTTTCTTTCTCTTTTTCTTTTTCCTTTTCTTTTTCCTTTTCCTTCTCTTTCTCTTTTTCCTTTTCTTTTTCTTTCTCTTTTTCTTTTTCCTTTTCTTTTTCCTTTTCCTTCTCTTTCTCTTTTTCCTTTTCTTTTTCTTTTTCCTTCTCTTTTTCTTTCTCTTTTTCCTTTTCTTTCTCTTTCTCTTTTTCTTTCTCCTTCTCTTTTCCTGAATTTTTATCTAGAGGTTTGTGTTCCTCCAATGTACGCTTGGAATCATGAGCAGCTTTGTGATCAGACTGCTTCCGGTCACGTGTAGGACTGTAGCTGCTCCTTTTGGCATCTCCAGCCCCCTTTTTGGATGGCTCTGCTCTTTCCTCTCTCGGCTTACTCTTCTGTACCAATGTAGATTCTCTGTTTCGTGAAGGGGAGTCTTTTCTCCTTGCTAATTCACTCTTTTCATCTCGGCGCTTGGAACTAGAATGATCTCTGTTGCCATCATGGTCAGACTTCTTGTCGCGGTTTGGAGTGAAATCTTTCGTGGTGGATCCGCGGCCAGGATCGTGTTTCTCTGAAGATCTGTCTTTGGAAGACTGAGAAGTATTTTTCCCATTTCCTTGCTCAGTTGCACGTTCTGAGTAGTCTTTTTCTGGCTGAACACTGCTCTTCCTCTTCTCAGAAGTGTCCTTGTCTGACAAAGAATGATCCCGGTCTTTGGTTTTTCCTTTTTCACTCAGCATTGAGCTTTTTGAAGTTTTTGCATCGTGCTGGGTACTTTCATAACTCACCTCTTTTGTAGTTTTCAGTGTTTTCTCCAAAGGCTCCATCTCACTGTGTTTTACAGGGTTTGGTGGCTTAGCACTCACATTTTTTATAACACTAGCAGGTTTTCCTATGCTTGTGGGAACCTGGGTAGATTTAATGTCTTCCTCTTCAGACTCAAAGTCATCTTTATCCCACTTTGACTGTGGGACCTGGATCATAATAATGACATCTTCAGCAGGGGCTGTTATATCATTATTATACTCCTCCATGGTCTTAATGACAGTTCGTTTGGTATCTGTTTTTTCTGGCTTTTCTTCCGTCTTTCTAACAGGGCTTCCTCCAGTAGAACTGGTGCTGAGAGGGGAAAAAAGATCATGAGCAATCAATCCATTTAGTACCTTGCTAATATGCATTTAATTAACAAAGACACAAGATTATCAGACAGGGGACTGTCTGACCTGGCCACTCCTTCATGTCCCGTTTCTAGCGATGGCAAACAAATTCAATATACGTTCTTGTTTCAACATACAAGCAAGCAATATTGGAGAGGTATATACAACAGAAGTTTTACCCTCATGTCCCAGGGTTCTACTTCGGAAAAATATATTGTTTAAACACTTTTTAGAATATCAAGACACTATCTTAAGTCTCCAGTTTTGAGTTTGCTTAGTCCTGCTCCTGCAGGCACTGAAATATAAGAACAGCTCCACATCACGCAATGGATTATAGAAGAGAGATCACCAAGGTAAGCACCAAAAGAGTTGGCACTGAGCAGGGAGCAGCAGAGTTGTGTCAGTGTGGTGCTATACTCAATGCTAACATCTAAACAATAAACTGGCAACCATGCTCCTAGTTCTGCAAGGGATAATTTTAGGTCATACTGACAAAAATTCATCATCACAGTACCTTGCAATTTTTAAAATGCAAAATATTACATGGTATAGACATGCCTTACCCTTACCTTTAGCAGCAAGCGGGATTAGAAGGAAGACAGAGAGGGGACACCTCAGAGAGTCAACATGCAACGAATAAGACAGGAAAACCAGTCCCAGCAGCAAAGGTGAAACCAGTCACCCATGAGCTGAACTTAGCGGCTCTCTGCACAGAACAGACCACTCGTTCTCTTTAACGCAATTTGATTTTGACTCAAGCACTTTAACAGGGATGATCACAAATTATTCTGTCATTTAGCATAGGTTTAGCTGTTCCCTTCATTGGTCACCACAAAAAATCCCTCATTTTGTTTGGGGGGGAAGGAAGGAAGAGAGAATAGAAAAAGAAAAACTGTGGTACCTGGTGTAATCTACAAGGGTTGAACTGGATCCATCAGCCGCTGTTACTTTCCTTCTCGCTTTTCCCTTTGCTTTTTCTTGTTTGACTTTGCTGCTGCTCGGCTCCGGTTTCTCAACAGGCTCTTTTGCAGGTGGCACGTTTTCTCCACTCACAATCTTTTTGCCAGTTTCTCGGTTAAGTTTAATCTTTTTTGCAGGGTTGTTAAGAGCAGATTTATCCTTTTCAGGAGTTCGCTCTCCTTTTTCACCGTCAGGCTCAGTCTTCCCCTTTGGTGATGTTTTCGATTCAGCAGTTTCTGGTTTAGAAGCCTTTATGGAAGACCCTTCATGTTCTTTATCAGCCTTTTCGTCTACTTTTCTTTTTCTTTTTTCAGGTTTTGCATCGGAAGGTTTGCTTTTGTCTACAGTTTTTTTTGACTTGTCCTCTTTGTTGGAGGGCTTCTCTGATTTGGCTTCTTTTGGATGGTCTTTCTTTACCTTTTCCTCCTTGGCTGGTCTGCTTTCCGCATGATCTTTTGCAGCTTTGGGGTGAGCTTTTCTTGGGGTACCAAGAGCCTTCTCCTCCTTTTGAGAGGATGATGTTTTAACACTATCTGTCTTCGGCAGCTCCTCCTTCACTTTTTTCACAGCAGGTTCTGTTCGAGGAGACTTTTCACGATCGGTGTCCGCCTTCTCCTGTGAAGCTTTAGCTGGCTTTATTACATTGTCTTTCTTAGGAGCAACAGCCGATTCTGCTTTCCGCTTTGTCTTGTCAACTTTCGCTTTTGGCTTCTCCTTCTCTTTTTTCTCCTTCTCAGACACTGGTTTGAAAGCAATAGAATCAGCTTCCATAGGCTCATCTCTCACAGGAGTGGCATCATCTCTGCTTGGGACCATGAACATAGAGTCCGTTTTAGCGTCTTCGGCCGTAACTGGCTCTCTTGCTTTTCTCGCACCTTCCAATAACTCAGCATTGGGAAATCCTTCATTCTCATCCCCTTTCCTTCTCTTCCGATGTTTCTTATGTTTGTTTCCTTTGCCATCTCCCAATGGATTTTCTACCTCTTTCTCTTTTGATTTTGAAGGATCTTTAATGCCATGGCTCTCTCTTCCAGAAGGTTTTTCAGGGTAACCTCCAGCTACATTACGATTTCTGTGGCTCTGCCCACCAGGATAATCTTCCCTGCGTCCCCGAGCATATGGGGAAGTCTCTCGTCTGGTCCCAGGGGGAACAAACCTATCTGGAGAGAAGTTCTCCCTATTTACTTGAGGGCGAGCACCAACAGCATAGCCTTTATAAAACTTTTCATACCATTCTCTATAGTTCCTTTCCCACTCTCTGTACCTTTCCTTTTCAAATGGGTCTCTAAAGTCAACAGATCTGCCATAGTAAGCTTTCATGTCATACGGTGGCACTTCTCTGTATCTGTTGAAATACTCCCTCTCTCCTTCGCCTTGGGGTACAGTCCGCTTAGTGGGAGACTGGCCTCTAAACACGGGAGACCTTGACCGTGAATGGTACCGTCTGTACGCGGGTGACCTTGACCGTGAGCGGTGATAACCATGCGACCTTGACCTAGAGCGATAGTTCCGACTCTTCCCTTTGCCTCTTCTTGGATATGGTGGCGATCGCGAGTAGGAGCGAGAATGGGAACGACTAAATGATCGAGAGTAGGAGCGAGAGCGGGAAGAACCTGATCTTGACTTGGAGTAGGTATAGGAACTTCTAGAGTAGGATGAAGCACTATAGGGAGACTTTGACCTTTAAAAAAAAAACACAACACAAAAAAAAATAAATGAAGTTAATTCAAAACAGCCGCTCGCCCCTGTTATTTTCCTCCCAAATTTGGTTTGTTTTATTTTCCTCTCCATACGCTTATGCCAAAGCTTCTCTCAGCTGCTGACATAACACTACTGCAAATTGAAGAACCTTATAACACGTAAAGTTTTCTGCTTACAAGACAGAACGGCTGCTGCTTTGTTAGTGTAAAAACATACAGAAAGGGTAAGTCTTTTTTCACTCAATTCTATCATATGAAGCACCACGGCTAGTGATTGACCGAAGGTGGTGCACACTGGCCTCTGCTGGTACCTGAACGCACACATTTTTCACTACTCAGCAACTACATGCAATGCAAATAATTTTTGTTGCAGTAAGATACAAAACCAGCAAATCTCAATGCTATACTGCAGTATCAAACAGTAAGAAAACACCATTAAGCCTGAAGACAGTAAAGCTCAATTTTAAACTGCCAGTTTAGCCTATTTAACTTCACCACTGGTCTGGTAATTTGTATGGGATGCAAAATACTTGTACTGCAATCTTACATTCAGGGCTATTTAATCAACACTTCCAGTCTCATGTCATAGCAGATTTTGCCCTAAACCTCTAACCCAGCCTCTAACCAAGGCTGGTGACGGCATTTCAGGAAAAATTGTATCTACAAGCTTCTAACCTCAGCCTTGAGTGATGTGACTTAACGCCACTGCTCTGGGAAAGACACTGCCAGCTTTACTAATCAAGAGCTACTAGGACTCCTGCCTAAGGGATTTTGGGGACGGAAAACATCAGCTACACCAAGTTTTTTCTCCACAGGTTTTTCTTTGATTATTTTTTCCAGAAGCATTTCATATTATAGCACACATGCTCATAAGCATCATTCCTCCTCGCAAATCCCTTCACCAACTTACGATTTCCTTAAAACCAAGGCTGATCTTTTAATTGGTAAGAAAAATATAACAATGTCAGCAAAACACTAGCAAAAGCCACCAGTCTGCAGTCTAGGTTAAAATCTCTCTGTGATTCCACATGAGATAAAAACAGAGGAAGTGAAGACAATTTCTCTCACGTTTCCTCCTCAGTGCTTCGAGGTAATTGTTACAATCAGAATAGGGAGACGCACAACATCCAGCATGTCCCCATATTCCAGTTCCAGCCTCCTGCTGGCTGTCGTCAGGTGAAGGTGCCATTGCTCCTTAACAACTGCTGCCAAATCATACCTATCCATCAGCTGTAATCCCTGCTCTATTTGAGCTGGTAACCTACACACACAACTCCTGTCCCTGCTAATCCCTGGAATCATCCAATCCATCTAACGATAGAGAGGTGGAGTGGAACTCCTCCTGATTCTTCTAGACAATCTGCTTCTCCGTTACGGACATGTAAAGCAGTTACCTGGAAAACGAACGCCTACGCTCCTTTTGAATCTTTTTATATTCCATCAATTCCTTAGCAAAATCATTTGTAAACTCATCAAGTTTGGACTTTTTCTTTTCCCTGTTAAAATAAGTTTGACCTTTATTACAATTATAGTTTGACCTTTATTACAAAAAGACATCAAGAAACAAAACATGGCCAATATGAGAAAATGTATACTGCATGCAAATGCGAACGGTGAACATCCTATTTAAGCAAAAACAGTTCAGAATTCCTACAAGTTTTAGGAAAGTTTTAGAATTACATTTCTCTTGGTTTAGTTTTGCATGTTTACTGTCTGCAACCAAAAAAAAAGTATATTGGGAAAAACACTATGTCATGTTTGTTTATCTCAGATGCACTTTAGAGTAACCGCAGTCCGATACGCTATCGCAATACAAAATGAACAACAATGCAGCTTCACCGAGCCAAATACTTACTCCTCTTTAAGTCTCCGCTGTTCTCGGTAAAACTCCTCCCTAGATAAGGGAGGCGCCTGTGTCGTTGGGATGGCATTTGAATGAGCCGCTGGTACTGCTGTTGGGACCCAAGCTGATGAGATGTTTGCAGGAGCTGGGGGATATCCTGGAGGGGGGACAGCGTACCCAGCAGATGGAGGTTGGCCCGGTGGAAACTGAGGAGGAAACTGTGGTGGCGGCACCCCCGGTGGAAGAGGAAGTGCGTGGGGTGGTGGAGGGTACAAGGGAGGTGGAGGCACAGGCACAAAGACTGGTGCTGATGCTGGTAGTGATGGGGCCTGGCTCCTTTGGGAACGTTCACTATGCAGGCGTCCTCGATTTGAACTAAAGAAACCCAAAAACACGTGTCATTTTGTTACACTCTGCCCTGATTTCACAGAGGAAGGCAAACGAAGCAGGAGCACGGGGAGAGCACTTCTTGTTCTCAAGCATTTTTCTCCCTGCTTTCTGTTCATTGAAGACTACGCTCATTTCTTGATCCTCACACTTGCCTTCCACATCCTCACCCCCAACAGCTCCCTCCGTCTTCTCTCCTCATACTCAGCTTCGCGCCTGTGGACGGGGGCTGCCCACGCGTAAAAGAGGCTCCCGTCTCCCATGTGCCAAGCGCCCACCACTCCTCTGCCCCTGCTCGATACCCTTCACACTGCAACACTTCTGACATCAGAGCACTGTGCAAACATTAACTCATCTTCTCTCCAACTTCTTTCAACTCCCATAGGCGCCTTCTGTGTCGTTGCCTCATGATGCTGTGTTTGGCCTGTTCTGGCCCCTGGATTGTTATTTTCTTGCTTACTGAACTGGAGATTTTAGATAATCTGTGGAATGGATCCTGGGTTTTGCTTTATCTTTTATAAACAGAATGTCGCCTTACAATCGATTTCTAAGAAACGTACACCAAATGGAAGGGCTACCTTGACACTGCAATAATTCCAAATTGTCATAAAATAACAGCACCAACTTTTCCAATGATTTTCTCAATCAGCACTAACTTAGTTCTTAACAGAAGAATGTGGGAGGCTGATTTCTATTGGGGAATCAATTTCTTCAGCTCTATTCAGCCAGTAATCAAACGGGTGGCTTTCCATCCGATCTTTTAATTCTACTTAATTTTTATATGTAATTATGTTTTCCTCAAAAAGTTTTCATTTTTCAGAGTCCTCTTTCCGATTAGGTACTGGAGTTTTATTTTAAATAATCCTACTGTCAGCATAGATCTCTTCTGTCAAAGCTAAGTCAAATTAAGCCATTCAAAAAATGATTATCGCTTGTATTCTCCACAACTATTTCTGCATACTTCCTTCATTATGAATCAACTGTTGTATCAGTTATCTGTTACAGCCTATAGAATACTTACAGTTCCCAGCCTGGTCTGCCTCCCAGTGAGCGAATTGCCCCAGCTCTCATTGGGTGACCTTTTGGAGTGGGGAGAGGAGAAGGAAAAAGAAACCATTCAGCTTCTCTCAAGATAACTTTTTAGAAAAAAATCTGCAGCTGTAGTCACTTACCAGTCGTGGGGATCGATTGTCCTTGAGGACCCAGGAGACTCGGCAACGCTGGTTGCCTTAGAACAGGAACCTGATAGCCCTTGTGAAGAAACACAACCGGTTAGAAATGCAAACAGAAAACAAAACACAAGAACCATTGCTTAGGTTGAGATAAAATTTACCTTCTCTTCCAACAAGCTGCTGATTGACAGAGAGGCAGTCTTGGAAAGCTCAGCAGCAGACATCAGAGCAGGAGGTAAATCATCACTACAACACAAAACAGGAGTTCTGTAATTCAAATGTTGTTTCCAGGAGCTATCCGAAATACAGTCCAAGGTGAGGAAAGGCTGGCTATTGTACATGGGAAAACCAATCAGAAATAATCTTCCCCAGATTCACCAGTGTGAAGTTGGCTGATGCCAGACAAAGCACTGACGAGAGGTCAGTCTGGCCTACACGGCCATTTCAAGAGGAAGGTCATTGGGAAAACTACTGGATCACGCTACCTGCATGTGAAAGGGTTAGAGCATGTATAACCCACAAACTGAACTTCACTTTTCGAAGACGCAAGAACTGACATTTATTAAAAACCAGTTAATGCTAGTTCAGAGGCAGCCACAGAGGTTCTTGGTAACTGTGATCCTCTGTGTCCAATGGCACAGTGGAGCCTGACAGCCCTCAGGACAGAGTGGCTATGTGCACTCACAGCATAAAGCTGAGAGGATCTGAGCCCTGAAAAACGGGACAGACTTTTACTGTGTTTTCAAATGACTTCACTGGGTTGCAAACTTAGACTTTCATCTTTGTAAATGCTTCAAATTAACAGTGTTTCAATGTTAACGATGCACCACTGTAGAAAAAAGTAATGTGAACACATCTAGTGAGTTTTACCTATAATCACACTGTTACACTGTTTGTGGAAATGATTTTCTCAGGACTAAAGAGAACTGAAGGCACTCAAGAAGGTCTGACAGAACTAAGCGGTTCCTTTAGGAATTACCAGACACTTAAAACCAAAGGGCTCCTGGGGAAAAATCCCTCTTTCGGGGTAATCCTTTCCTGAATGGCCAATAAGGGAATCAGCCAGGAAATACTTTGGAGAAAATTCCTACATGAGGCCCCCTTCTAATTTATCAAAACATCCTTGTTTGAATTGAAACCAAAACCCCAGAACTTGCACAATTATCTGGAACCAGCACTAATGATACATAAACTGCTGGATGAGAAGCACCAGAAGAAGAATCCAACTTAATACTTCAGCATCTTTTATATTCATGCTGATGTACAAATTTACTTACCGAAAAGGTCCATCTGGCTTTTCACCACGGAGAGACAGGGACATTGCTGGAGGGAGATCAGAGACAACAACAGAAGACGGATTGACTGGCAGCCCATGCGACTGACCAGGGCCCAGCGACGACAAAGCAGAACGAGATGCCAGAGAAGCTAAGGGTATCATGAGTGGGTCCTGCTGTCTGGAAATGGCTGGCCGGAGCAGAGGCTGCAGGTTCCGTGTTATTGTTTGTCTCATTAGGGGTGGTGGAGGTGGTGGTGGTGGTGGTGGCGGTGGTTGCTGCTGCTGCTGCTGCTGCTGCTGTTGCTGCACCTGCTTACGGAGCCTTTTTGTGTAGCCGGTTTCATTTTTGAAGTTGTTCACAGCCTAGAGGCAGAGAAACATTTCCAAAATGTAATATGAAATCTCAGCCTCCACTGAGCAAAATTACTTGTGTAGTCCAGTCTATGCTATCAATCCTACAATAACTCAACACACAGCTATACAAACACATCACATTAAACACCAATATTGATGACTGCTAACTCAAGAGTATCTGTATTTTAACACTGAATGTGAAAGTGAGGCAAACACATTAAACAAAGTGTGACCTGAATTTGCCAGACTGTCTCTAAAGAGCTGTACACTTCTGTAACAGCAGATAACGATTTGAAAAGTAATTTAGCCTTGCTTAAAGAGATGTAAATTAGTATTTTTTTCCCTTTCAGCTTTTCACAAATAGACTTTTGATAGAATTCTTATGTAAAAGTCATCCTGTTACCTGGCGTAGGAACTTGTTGGCAATTAACGCATCAGGAGAAACATCTGTCTGATGACACGTTGGGCATGTGTGTTCCTCAGATTCCAGTAATGCTGTTCTAATACCTGTGAATAATTACAATCACCAACATAGCTTTTAGCCAAACTAAGCAAATATTCTGGGTTCTTATCAACTACAGAAACAGGCATATGATTAACAGGTGAATGTGGCCTTGAACTGAGAGTATTAAAAGCTGTAAGCATTCAACAGGGGAAATAATTTCTAGTATTCAGCAAATAACTATATGGTTTTGTTATTTCACCACTGTAACATTTGAAAATGCAGAGCAGATGTTTCAACCAGTCTTTTTTTCCACTGTCTAGCACAATGAGAAGTCAACAACCTCAAAGTTAATGAATAAGGTACATTTCAAAAGACGGTTAGTAGGTTTGAGTTCTGGAGGCAGTAACCAACCCTCCCGTGGAGAAGAATGCGGACTAAGTGCCTTCCTATCTGTTGCAGACCATGGTAAGCCAGAGTTGGACACAAAACTTTGTATGAGAGAAACGGATGAGGACAAGGCAAATGCATTCAAATCTGACACTGTAAGAACCTGCACAATTAATGCACTCTTCTCACACTTGTCCTTCCACAACTAACCAGGGTTTACCCAGATACGGAAAACAGGAGAGAAGTTTCCTGCCTTTCTTTTTGCCTTTATACAAGGGGGAGCCCTTTCCCATTCCGGGTACACTTAAGTACTCAACAGAAGAGGCAACAAAGCAAATTCTGTTATCTCCCATTTCTGCTTTCAGAAGCTCAGATTTGACATTTTGAATTAACCAATGTGGGACTAATACTCACATTCATCACAGTAACTGTTTCCACAGCATGGGATAACAACGGCATCAGTCATTATATCTTTACAAATGAGACATAGCAACTCATCTGGAATAGGATCATCTTCTTCCGAGGAGGAGGATGGATCCTCTGGTAAAAAGGGAGGCTTTTCCTTCTTTCCTATTGCATAAGCTTCCCTGGAAGGAAAGTAGGAAAGGGAAAAGAAAAAAGTTAAAGATGGACAACAGGAAACTTTTCGAAGCTTTGGATTTTATCAAAGGAACATAACAGCTGGAATTCTTCTCACTCCACATTAGCCTTCTTAAACACAGGCAATTAGTTTCAACTACTTTTCTATAACAACATTAGAAGAGGGAGGGGGGAACACTCTTCCTCCTGCAGATGTCTCCCATTCATTGGGTCAACTATGAAACCAGCTCAGAATAGAAAATTTTTTTTTTTGACAGATAGAAATCAGATGAAATGAATCCCACTTCTCCTTTGCCAGAGGGTAAATTGCAGGCTCTGGACAAAGTGAGTGTGCAAGTAATTACACTTGTAAGTGAAAGAAGTCTATGTTACAGCTTCTACAAAAGGAGATACATGACAGAAAAACCGAAGCACTACCAAGCAATTTGAAAACAACCGCTGTTCTTGGCATACAGTAGCATTTTCTTCAGTTTAAAGCCACAGGAAACATCCAGCTGCTTCACACATTGGATTCGATAAAAGTCACAATCCAATAGCTATTTGTTAAATTTTGCAAGCCTTTGAAACATAAGCAAAAGGAGCTTTGAAAGACAGCAATTACAACTACAAAGAGTACTGACATGTTTGGAGAAATACAGGTTCGCAGCATACACGTTTAACCAGCTCCCAGGGGAGTGAACAATAGGCCCACCCTATTTTGATATTAGAAAGCATCACCAAGCTCCAGGTTAAGATAAGACTGTGCTTCCTCCCCGTGATTACAGCCACTGGCCACTGTGGTTGCATTTCCACTCAGACACCTGTGCATGGTTTCTCTCATTCTCATTTTGGTCAGCCCGGTTAATTTCACACTTACGCATCAATAGTTGGTATGGCATATTTTCCTGTGTTGGTCAGCATTGCACCCTTTGTATTAGGATCTTTCACCTCCATCATGAAACTCCTTGGAATTCCCGTGCTCTTTTTAATTCTGGGAACAGACTCGAAATTTTTGTCCTGTTAAGAAAGGCAAGCAGATCTCATCTTAAAAACCACACTTGGAATGAGATTTCAATGATTATTTAAGTAGAAAAAGTTTTTAATCCTCTCCTTTTACCTAGTGTAAAGGTTGCTTGACTAAAACACTTATTTCCCTAAAGGAACACTGCCAGGATGCCCCAATGCTTGAGCAGTGTTCTGAGTTTAATTGACATTCTGTGGCTTGCAGGCTCCTCAAAGGTGAAATGTCCCTTAGATCACCATGGACTCAGAGCATACACAACCTGATCCTCTGCCACAGTGCAGCTCAGAGTGGGAGCTCAGCTCAGTACTTGGAATCACCTGCTGGAGAATCACAGAACCATAGAATGACTTCGGTTGGAAGGGACCTTAAAGTGCATTCACTTCCAACCCACTGCCATGGGCAGGGACACCCTCCACTGGATCAGGGTGCTCGAGACCCCATCCAGCCTGGCCTTGAACACTTCCCGGAAGAGGGAATCAGTGACCATTTACAGGTAAAGGCCGAGTTCATGCCTTACACACATACATTCAGTGACTAACACTAATCAGCATTCATACTCAGAGAAGTAATTAAACCACGCAAATATGTAATAGACGGAGTCAATAAAAATATTTTCTTCTTTTACAAAATACTAACAATTGTGAACTGTCATAAAAAAAAAAGTTAAAACCAGAGAAAAAAATTCCAATAATCTTGAAATAACAACATAACATACATGGAAGTTCAGAGCAAGGTTTGTAGACATAGTTAATGCCTACGACCAAGAAAAAAGAAAACTTTGTATTTCCAGGTTTCCCCTGAATTTGAAGGGCTTTGCAACACTGCCTTATAACCTCTGTATTTTCGCTCAAGAGAGACAATTCTTAATACAAATATTGGCGTATTCATAATATTTGTAAGGTAAAAACATTTGAAACTAAGCAACAGCACCAGTCCCCACAATCTTACCCCATTTGTCGGGCAGTTCTTTATGTAGTGGCCAGGTTTGCCGCAACGAAAGCACGTGTATGATGGGGGAGGTGGACCCAAGGGTTTCTTCATGTAACTGAAAGGATTTGGGGAAGAGAAGAAAAAGGTATGTGTGCGTGTCTCATTAAAATAAACACCTCTACAATTTTTTCATCATCTTCAAAGAAAAGATTTGACACGATCAACACTTACTTGACTGGATCATATTCATGGCCAGACTGTGTCATCATAGCTTTTATTTTATCCTCCTCGGAAGCATTGGCTTCAGCCAGATTGGCAGTCTGTTTAACAGGTAATTATTTGACACACACATTAGAAACACATTTAAGCCCACACAGCCAAAGACAACACCACTCATCCAATCCTGTAAAGAGCAGCACAGCACTAGCAGCTGTTTCATGCAACCTCAGCTTATATAAAACATATTTGACCTGAAGATGTTCTGGGGAGTCCTTACGCCATTACATGATGTTTATGTGCCTGTTCACCTACTTGAGAAGAACATTCTTGAGCACTCAAAACCTTAGGCTCTGTTTGTACCTTACATAAAGACTTGTGTAACCAATCCAATTTTCTTCAAAGTGGGCTGAAGCTACGTGTAAAACAAAATATACCAGCCAGAATTTTTAAACTGATTGTTAAGCTCCAGACTATTTGAAGGAGAAGAGACCCACTGCACGTTGTGAGAAACATGTATGCAAGTACCATTATTTATATTTTGCAGCATTAAAAGGACACACAACTGTACAGCTGGGGAAGCTGGTTCTGCTCGCTGAAAAATCAGCTTCTGCCAGAGCAGCGTTAAAAGGAATCAAACTTTTCACAAACCCTCAGCAACAAAAGATTCTTTTCAGTGGATATTTGACCATCATTTGCTGCAGGCAGCCCAAACTGCATGTCCCTCCTTCAAAATTCTTTGTATCCAGTGATTTAACTAGCCAGTAAAAAACTGTAGTTTCTTCCAGTTGACTGTGTCCTTTTAACATACAAAGTGCAACATAAACCTTACGCAGAACAAGATGTTCCAATTAGTGAAGCCAGCTGATATTTTAGCTAGTATTTGTTAAAAAGTTTAATTACACACTAGTCCAGATACAAGCAGGGTCTAAGGGAGTGACTAACTTATTCAGACCTTCAAGCACCTATCATTCAGATCAACCACTCATATTTTTGTTTTTATATGCATTCATTCACAAAAGCAACCAACTAGTTTCAACATTTTATTAAATGGTTGTTTCATATACACAGATTTTTCTCGACAGTAACATCATCCGGATCGACAGCTATGAAATAATTTCCAGTAACATTTACAGAAAGCTTTACAGATACTTGGCTAATTTGTTTGAACCCAAACGGTTTACAGCACACACCCAAACCCCACAAAACATTAGTAGGAATAGACCAAAATTCAAATATGGCATTTAATACATTGGAATAATAAACCAGAAAACTGTTAACACATTGCCTCCATGCTAAGCCAGTTTGCGCTGAAGAGGTCAGAGGACATAACAGTTTTGAGCTGCTTTTTGTTACCTTCCTGAATATTCTGAAATAGTTAACCTTTCTCAAAAGCTGAATCATGTACACCACTCGCACAGCTTTTCACATCTTAGAGCAGAGCTTCACATGAGTTAACAAACCCGAGGATACGTTTAGGGACAGCACTAATGGAGAACAATTCCTTTTGGTGGCTGCCTTCCAAACTATTTTTTTCCCTTCCCCCCCCCCGTCCCCCCCAACGTAACCAATTTACTTTTTGCAGTGAGAGGGGGAAGAAGTTACAAATAGGGAGAGACTTCTCTTTCTTGGGAATGAACTCCAGCCTTATTTTCAGAAAAATATCCTAGCTACTCTGAATTGGGCCCTGCCTTCTCTGATCTTCATCACTTTACAAACGCAAAATTTAGCGTGCTAGCTCTCCGTCTTCTCACACAATGCGATCACTAGTGCTTTCCCAGACAAAGGTACATATTGTTGAGCAAAAGTGTGCAAGCAGTTCCACAGTAAAACATGGCATTACAACAGTTCCAGCAGGTCACAGCTGCCACTATGCCACACGTACACATTGGTATATTCCTATGAACAATGAGGAACAGTTACACAATTTACAGTCTGTGTTCAAACAAATTAGGTTGTGGTGTCCACTATGTGTGCTACAAGTTATGAGACTGTGCAGCATTCCAAGAATCGATCTAGAACTATAAAGACTGGGAATTCAAAGAGCCATGCAATTGTCCATGGTACAGAAACGCTTCTATTTTGGCTGTTCAAACCCCCTTGGAACGTCCATAACTTACAGCCAATTAAATTCTTCTGTAAAAATTGTGTTAGTTTCCACTGCAAAATTAACGAATCGTATGAAAAACGGTAAACAGCTTCTGAAGGGCTTCTTCTTTGTGTCTTGAGGATGAGTAACACTGCAACATTATGTTGAGGCTGATAAGGTACTCCCCTTCTATCTTCCCAAACTGGGAACTACTCTTTACAGGATAGTATCAAAATATATACAGTTTCAAGCAAAATAAATAACTCTGAATTATTAAAAATTAAAGTTTTGTTCAGATTACAACAGTTATCCAGCTATAGATCACAGTATAAGACTTAAAAATAGGAAGCAAACACTTGTTTTTTAAGTATTTGACAAGAATATATATATATACCTTAGTAAGCTGGGCCAGAGAAATAGATGCAGAAGAGTCATCAATCTGTTCACAAAAAATTAAACACATATTCAAGTTCTTCAATCAAAACATAGCAACAGTTAACCTCTACTGTAGTCTGAAAGTCTGCACTATACCCTCCGAGTGTCACTGAAAGACATTTCCACCCTGGTGTAATTTGTATTGGTTCAAAACAAAGCCCAAACCCAGGACAGCTTAAGAGAGTACCTGCATGGATAACAAGAAGAGACTGAAATAACCAAATCCACCCAACACCAGTTTCTTGCCACAGAATATCTCAGGGAGGGAGCCTTGTCAAATGCTCCCAATGCTCAGAAGTCAAAGAGGGTAGGGAAGCTGCCAATTTTCAGCTAAACAGGATTTTAAATAAAAGTATTTGAGAAGGACACATCAGTACAGGAACCTTATTCTCGTTGTGTGGTTTGTGAACTCATCAGTTAATGTCTCATTGTTATAAATGTGCAGGGTTATGCTTTTATGAACACAGCAGCTGCCTATCAGAATAAAGCACAGGCACCTCAGCTCTGGAACAGGAACTCCACCCCTCTGGCAATAAGTTTAAAAATGCCCAACTCACCATATCCCCCAAACCCAAATGAAAACAGCAATCTACGGGATCAACCATAAAAGGAACCCACTGCTCTGGCTAGAAAAAAATCGACTGCTGAAATGATTTAAGATGTTTATAATGATGGAGCAGCCTACTAAAACTGAGAAACTCATCTCTTGTATTTTACTAGCCCGCACTATCCAAATTAACTTGGAAAGTATGAGAATTTGACATTTTCCTGGCTATCAGACTACAAACATTTTTCAATAGCAGTCCAGTACTAAATGAACAAAAGCACCAAAGAGTAAAGTCTACTCCTGATGATGAAAACACGGATTCAGAGCTCAATCCTGTGATCTTTTCCTCCACCATGACTGCACTCCTCCCTCCCAGCTACATCGGGACAGCTCACAGGAATGCAGTCCTCAGGCCATGTGAGGGGCGCAGGGTTCATGGATAATTTTTCCACAAATCACAAGGGTAATTCTTACTGTGTTCCTTTTCCAGTACATGGAATTCTACTATGCACAAGCAGCAGTTACGCTTGTCCTAGAAACACATTACCTGAAAGACATTCAAGTCACTGCTCATCGTGTCTTAGGTTGTTCAAAAACGTAGAATAAAATTTCACAACCTTAACAGAACAGCTCTCAAGAGGTCACTAAATTGATTGGAAGAGAGATTAAAACCCTTCCTCAGAGAGAGCTCTTGGCCTTTACTACCTAATGTAGCGGAAGAGTTCAAGGGAACAGGTCTGGCAGACTTGGGGGAAAAAACAATAGCTACATTCCTCACTCCATTTAATAATTCATTCTCTATCGTCTATGTTTAGGGAAGTTCACACAGCATTGCTGTGTTACTAATTGAAAATATGCCACTGGAGAGGAACACCCAGACAGGCAAAAAGAATCTCCATCTGTTGCAAGTCTTACCAGAAGATTCAACTTTCCTGTCCCTGGAGGTGTTCAAGGCCAGACTGGACGGGGCTTTGAGCAACCTTATTCAGTGGAAGGTGTTCCTACCCATGGCAGGGAGGTGGAACTGGATGGGTTTTAAGGTCCTTTCCAAACAAACCACTCCATGATTCTGTGATTATTTTCAGAAGGAAACATTTTGTACCTATTTCTGTTACAGAAGAGGCCTATAAAGGCTTATGAAGCCTCATGCTCCATGTGATACACTTACGTGTGGCAAATCAGGTCTGTGCTCTCTCAGGGTACTCAGCCAGTACTGACCAGTAACTGAAACCTAACAGCTAATGAACTATTTGTTAGCTCTTGCATTGTTTTAGGAAACAGTTATTATATGGCCTGCAGGCAATAGTCCCATTTCTTAAAGATGACAGCCTCCTTTCCACTAAAGGGTTATCAAAAGCAGCAAATAGAGAATTGTTGCACTATTCCACGCACCTGACTAACAGCCATCCTGCAATGATCCCCATTCTTGTGCCTTTTATTACTTTAAATTGCTACTGAAGAAATTCCTGCCAGTCCCTCCAATTGATCAGACCCGCAGGAACAGCATCTCCATGAAACCCACACCCAACACTAAGAGAAGACTGCAGAAGAACTGAAGAAAATCAACCCCAAACTCCCTCAAAACCCAGAATCGACAGCTATGCATTAACTCCCATTCCACATAGAAAACTAAATAGAAACCAACATAAAGTAAGTGGGAATGGGGACAGGAAATGGGAGGAAAAGGTTAATCTCACTGCTGGAGTGCTACACTGAAGCTACAGTGATTTTCTAATGCCTGATAGCCTGGCTAAATTAAAAATGCAGCCAGGAAGCTATGCCTGATGATGCTCAAACAAGAGGTCTGACTGTCTGCAATTCTGTGGTCTCCATGGACAAACATTACTGAGCGCTGGTGCAGACACTGAACCGGTAACACTAAAACAAGATATCTGCTTCCTTGCTTTGGCTGTGGGAACAGCACCACACATATGTAACTGTACAACGACAGCTAATGTAAGAGCAAGGTAATGAGGAATATTCACAGTACAAGCTTTTGTGCATTCTTTTTTAAAAAAACTTAATGAATTTTCATTTTGCAAGCTTGCCAGTGCTTTATTCCTGCCACCCTATAATTCTGTATAACAAAGCAGAACCTGGATTATGTGTATTTAAAAAAAAACAAACACAAAAAAAACCCTCACACTTTAGGTTGAGCCGTGAGTTAGCTTTAAGAACAAAGTTCACAGTGCCTCCAGCACAAGAAGCGCCTAAGGCTGCAGAGCTTTTACAGTGAGAGGGGACTTGTCCAGAGAGGAGCGAGGCTTCCACCCCTCCCTATGGTACCCACGACCCACATCAGGTACAGCCAGAGCAAGCAGGAGAGGAACAATTTTGCTCTGCCTTTCATTCACTGTAATCAGTTCTAACTAATATGAAGGCTTCCCTCCCACTCCAGGACTTTTCCTTCTCTGAGCCATCTACGTTAGCTTACGGTAAGCTGCTGCTTAGCAGTGCAGTACAGACATGCCAGGGAACACACGAGGCTAAAGAACGTTAACTTTATTTATGAACATGTGATTTGGGTTCATACACATGCTAGTAAACAAAAAGTAAAAGAACTGTTTTCAGGAAATAAAAACCCAGCTCAATTAGATCAAATACTAGCAACGTGGTTTACAGAAATGCATTACATTAACTGCTAGGGTCACTGGGCCAGTTCAGCTAACTTAGACTCACAGCAAGAGGCATTCAGGTCCAAAAAGGAATTGGAATCAATCAGCAATAGAATTATGGATGCAGGTTTAGACTCAGTGGCTTTAGACCTACACACAAAAAGTGTTCAATTTTGAGTTGATTGTCTATCACCCCAGAAGAATCAAAGGCCGTATTCGTCCCAGAACACAGCACCAGGGTTCATGAATTTCTAGATTGTTATCCTAAAGCTCAAAGCTCAGAGCCAATGATCCAGGGTTAGTGTAATGCCTCACATCAGTCTAGTGAAGAAAAAGCAGTTATACTTAAAAAAAAAGATGAAAACCAAAAAAAACACTGAATAGCAACTTTGATACTAACGGACTATTTTGAATTGCGCAGTTACACACAGTATTCAACCCAAGCAGCAAATAAAGATCTAGATCATAACCAAGGCAAGTATTTCTGTGTCACTTGTTCATATTCTAGCAGCAGCACAACCGTGTTTGCAAACCTGAAGGGAAATGCTGCCCATTTTTCCAAATGCAAATCCAAAGCAGTGGTAAACTAAAGAAAGGCTCAGCTTTTGGGGGCAGATAAAGCAGCAGCCAACCCTGAGGTCACCCAGACTCAAAAACGCAGGCAGAAGTTACAAAAAATGGTACGGATCTTACCCACAAATGCACCAGGCTTTGACCTTGTGCCAGAATTTGTACGCTGGGTTTTAGGTATTTTCATTTGTAAACTATCAAACTAAACTGCTTCATCAGATAAAGCGGACAGATTGAATGTGGAACTTCGGAACACCACGTGTAGAAACGGTATTTAAACTCATGGCAATCTCTTAAAGACATTTATGTACTCAAAGGGTCCCAAACAATATCACTTCAATTACACAGCATTAGGGACAAACACCCAAGTATTTAAGGACATTTGGCTGTCCTCAAATGTAGGGGAGATGGTGATTTTGGTATTTGTTTGAACCCCCAAGGCAAAAGTAAGAAACAGCACCAAGTTGAACAATAACGGTTTCTCTGGTTTTTGATAACATTTTCAAAAACCATTAAGCAAAAAAAGTACTTAAAAGCAAAAGCTAAGTGATACAATGTGAAAATGGCAAAAAATACACTCCAAACAATTTTTATTGCAAGAAACAAAAAGCACACAACAACCTATACAAACATACATATTACTGGCTATAGACAGACAGATGGCACCATATCCAGCTGTGCAAACCTCGAACCTGCGTGATCTAAGAGTGATCATACATTGTCTGTACAACACAGAGTCATACAGGGAATATTCTAGCAGATTCAATATGAAATACAATGCGTTACTAGGCACAAATACCAATATTCACATTAGAACTGTGCATTTCTCTGCTAAATCAAATACATTGTATTTACAACATGTGCTATGTTTTACTGGAAAATATATTAAGTTAATGTTTGGAAAATTAAAAAAAGGCTACATTGTTTAGAATTAAGTGCAGTGTGTAGAAAAAAGTGTGAGATTGTGTTTTTACATACTGCTTTTGATGTTCCACTCACTGGCTCAGTTCGACTTCTAGAAGAAGAAATAAAGGTGATTAGAATTTAAAATAGAGCACTTGTACCCAACATACAGCAGCAAAACCAGCCTATAAAACCTCAGCAACAAACACTAGGTTCTGATAGCCTATGAATGGGGAAATGTATTCGTAAGCATAAACTGTTCTCTCTTGGTGTACTGAGTGCAACACAAAAAAACCCCAAAACTCACATTTCTACTTTGTCACAAAGACTCAGAGATACAGAATGCAACAGCGCAAAAGGAAGCCCTCAGGTATTTTCTCTCAGCTATGTATCAAAAACACCAAGTCTATATCACAGGTGTGTGTTCTTAAACAATCAACCATCAAAACACAAAGGTAGCTTTAGCCAGACTGCCCAATCCTGGTATTACAAATAGCTACCAGCTGGAGTAATTGAGTTTCTAACAACAGTAACGGTGTAGACACTTTGAAGTGCAAGTCTAATTAAGTGAAAAACCTCAGTCATCTGCCAAAGAAACATCAAAACCACCAGCAGCAGTCTGCAGAACAGTGGTTCTTTCTGGAAGCCCAAGGACCGTGTTCAGATATCTATTGCATTTAGCCATGGGAGTGCCAAAATACTGAGCATGTCACATATGCTATATTGACTAAAAATAGTAGTAGAAATGTCACCTGAGAGCAGTTTCTAGGATTTTGTGCGATTTAGGAGTCCTGTGACAAAAAAAAAGGTCTTAATTGCCAGAATTTGCTTTAGATAATCTTGAAAATGCTACAATATTTTAGGAAATATTTATTACATTTGAAAACTTGCTGAGATTCCACATACTCATGAATCTGTATCTGTGTGCTACTTATCATGAACCAGACATGCAACCATTAATGTAATTAACAAACAATTCAGGCACCATCCAAAGTGTCCCATGAGCAGTGGCAATTCCAAGGCTGCTGCGGAATTCAGGTACAAATAGGCTCATGCGTCCTGCCCCTGCTAGAAGGGCACCAGGCTCGCAATCACAACCATGAGACTCCTGAAGGCAAGGAAGCATCAGGACATCATTTAGATTGCCACAGAACCACTCCTTTACCCTGAAGAACATACTGCAAGGTGGGGAACAAATTTCTGAAGGCCTCTCCATCATTACAGCACACATTCAGAATTCCCCAACATGAACCTCTCTACCAGCTGTTTGTGCAGTGTTTCCAGCAGAAGCAACAGAAAGCTATCTGCCTGGTTCATTTTCAGCCTCAGAGAAGCAGTGCTATTCTTTCCATATCCCCACATGCAAGTATTCATGCGAGCTTTAGTGCAGCAGTATTGATCCCCTCATTTTAGGGCAGCACTAGAGAACCAAGAGAGGCTGCCATCCAAACAGAGGATGCATCGACAAGGCAGCACTATGCATACACATTTTAATTGACCAAGTTCATAAGCACAATGCTACAGCATCTGGAATTACAAGGCATTGCCTGAAAGCACTGCAACAACTACTGCAGTAATAGGCCCAAAGTTTACACACAGAGCCACGTAAATTCTGGTTTTTGCTTGCAAATGCTTCATGGGTACCAGGATGCTGCTGTACTGTTTGTTCAAGACACTAAATCATCAGTACACTTACATTTACTGAAAACCAACATGAGAAAGACATGGCAAACCACAAGCTAACAGTATCTCCTAACCGGTGAAAAGGTATGTCTAAGCCAGCTGGAAAACAGGACCATTCCAGCAATACCAGCATAGCTGATACAGAACCGGATTGTATGAATACATAAATGACAGCAATAATCCTGTAGTCAGGACTGCACTTGAATATGTATAATTTTAATCAATACATCCAATTCTCTGTCCTCTATAAATCTTAGGAATGCAGATTTAAAATCTGGAGAACAGACATAGCTTAGGGTAAAACCCGAATTAGAAAGATGATCAGTAACGTTTGGTAATGTGCTGTACCGCTTACTTAGTTTCAAGTTCGGAAAAGATTAGCTCTTCCTTCACCTTGCTTGCACGAATGGCAATACACTTAAGGATATTGTTCTTCTTCTCTTGCCTGAAACTGATGTTGCCTTTGGGAAACTCAAGAGGAATCGCTTATGAATAGAGCTTCTTGTCTGCAGTTTGCCAGCTGGCGACCCTTGGTCTTTCCTCTCTAGTCAGTATAGAAAACTCCAGCTTTGGGGCACATAAATACCTGCCACACTCCGCCCCAAAGGCGAGAAACAGGCAAACACTGAGAATCAGGCTCTTCTGAGAGGCGAGTGAATGACAAGGTTACACTACAATGCCCTCTGTACCGCAAAAGCAGTAAAATCAAACACAAATAATAAGGAATCACTCCATGTAGAGGAAGCAGGATCTGCAACTTGGGTCTCAGAACAACCAACCCCAAGAACAACCCCAGCAGAATCATCGTAAAAGTTACCACTGCTGGAGTCTGTAAAAAATGTAAATCTGCTTTGGGACAGATGCAGTAAAATCTACCCCATGCCAACAAAAAACTTACAGCAGCTTCACAAGAAAGAGAACCCGAAGGTCTCTGTAAGCTAGTATCCATAACAAAAGTTACCACACAGAATGCCCTCACAAAGAATCCAACACTTTAGGGATACTTACATAACATATGTTTTGCTGGTTGCTTTAACTCCTCCAATAGGGATTCTTCTAACGATTACCGATGAGTTCTTCGGAATCAGGGCGCTATCATCTGTGTATTCTGTAAACAACACCAATGCAGAAAAAAAGATCAGCCAATTCATAAGAAGGTCTATTAATTTATAATTACATAGCACTGTGAAGAACTCCTATACAGGTATAAAAGGAAAATGTAACATCGTGTTCTTGTCACATCGTGCTCTTATCATCTAACAAACTAACAGCACATTTCCAGAAAGCTCAGGTTTGATGATCAAACACAAGTGGCAAAATCTTTTTATTTTTGCATAGTTTGCATTCCAAAACCTAAACAGTCTTAAAGGCCACTGAAGGACAGCCTGCCAGAGCTTACGTTGCGTTTGGTTCTGTTGGACTGTAAAACAAACAGATCTTTGGAGAAAAAACCAGCAGTGCCTCACCTGCACAAACCAGACTTTGAAGTCTGACCAGCTTGCCCTGCAACAGAACAGGTCCCTGGCCAAAGCACGAGCACCCTGCGCCATGGCTCCACAGCTTTGAGCTAAGCCTGATTCACATGTGCTGCTAGGGCTTGAGGCTGGCAGAACACAGAAGAGAACCTGCCACCTCAGTCAGGTTCTTGGAGCTCGATCCATCAACAACCACAGTGCTCAGGGCTTTGCATTGAAATGTAAACAGAATTGGCAACACTAGTACTGGTATCACAGACACTTGTGGGTTGTTTCTGAGCTTCCTTTCACAAGCAGGGCAAAACTGGCTCAAACTAAAGAGGCACCACCCCTCTTAAGCTCACCATCTCTTTTGAATTAACCAAAGGTACATGAACTCTTACAATTCACTTTTTGCAGAGACTCAAACAAAATTACTTATGCCTTTAAAAGCCTTTAGGAAACAGTGTGGCTGAAGCTCCCTATGCTTTGTCTTTGCCCACCTCACATTAGGTTTTTGAAGAGAAGGAAAGCCTTTTGACCTTTGGGTAAGTCCCAAACAAATAAACCAACTATCTGAGACACTTGGGACTGAGTAAGCTTAAAATGCAGAGATCTCTCCAGGAGAACGTTTTTTATGTTGACTTGCACAACTGGATATGACTGAATATTGTAAAGTCCTATCAGCAGTTGTTCCCTGTAACCTGCCTACAGTTTGAAATATTAAAAGCCCTTTCCTTCCCAGGCAGAATCAGAACAATGGGCTGAGAATCAAAGATGCTGTCTATCTAGTGAAGCTCTGGCAGGGTGGTTTTGCTCAGTGACCACGTACAAAATTGGAATATTTCACTAGAATATTTTTAGTTTTAATAATTTGTGTTGCATGTATGCTATGAGCAAGTTACTGATAAAATACCCTACTCTTCTCACAGCCTACTCTAACCCACCATTCTGAGTCTGACAGCACTGCAAAATCATCGTTCAGAGCACTATCTGGAGAAGTCGCTTCACCCAAATAACAGACAGAAGCTCATCAGAAGAGAAGCCATCAGAAGTCAAGTCTACAGGTGAGATGACAAAGGTCAGCCTTTATTACGCTAGATGCCTCACTAACCAGCTACTGTGCTACTGGAGAAGGATCTGCAAAGCAGAAGATAACGATTCTGAACATGCCAGAGGGTCTCTCCCAGAAAACAGGCTAACTCCCAAGAACACAGTCTCAAAAGATGGCTTTCTCATTACGTGATTTTTTAACTCTGTTCTCATCAACACCACTCAGAGACTTGGTGATGTGGCCGGTACTGAAGGCGCTGCCTGGAAATACCCTGAGTAACAGACTGGGCTGCTACTTCAGGATTTTCAGCTTCCACCAACATCAGTACCAATGAGCTCATCTACAACTAGCATATCAGCGTATCTTGAATGAGATGGTTCAGTAGACCAAATGTTCACAGAACTGTCCCTGGCATCGTTGTTATACAGGACTGTGCTCCAATAGAGTGCTCTATACTGCTCTGAAAGGAGGAGTCAACCAAATGCAACATAATCACTATCATTAATAAGATCACACAGACTGCCTGATGCCTTCACGGTTTTACTGGCACGGCTTGCCGTTTCAGTGTGACTGGGAATGCGGATGTGGGGATGAACCAAAGTGAGCCTTGACCTGAGGCCCTGACCAAGGGAGAACCCAGCTGAGAGCACAGCTCCTGAGGTCCCAAGCCTGCCAGTGATGGAGTCAGTAGAGCCAAATACCAGACAGGATACATCACCAGGGTTTGAGAGCTGGTACATGGTTCACCCTCAACTCAGCCAGGGAAACAAGGAAATCCATAGCTTTTCTGATAGCTCTGCAAAGCAAAGCTTTTGGCAGTCCAAGAATCCACTGTATCCTGAGGTGTAACCAAAGTAACTCCCACATGGTGCAGCAAGACAAAAAGGCAGAGTGATGGTCAAGGTTTAAAAGCTGCTGAAATGCCTTCTCTGAAATGCCGAGTTTACACAGCATTGAAGACATTCCAGCAGACAGACAGACATCATCTGGGAGGCCAAGGGATTTCATCCAGAGTTAATGGGACCTTGTTCTGAAGACATCGCACCCTCTCACCACAAACACTGTCACCCTGCAACACTGAACTCAATCAAGCCCCAAGTTCAAAAGACAGGCTTGTAAGAGCAATGTTCTGTTTAAAACTTGGACTGGTTCAGAGGCATACTCTCAGGTTTGTATGTTTTGTGTTTTGCCAGACACGCAGAGCAGCGCGTTCTCCCAGTGTTCTGCATCAGACTGCCACAGGGCAGGAACGAGCACTCAAGAAACCCGAGCTGTGGAGTTTGCAGTTCTGCCACAATGCTGTGAGAACCCCTATTATAAAAGACAGGTCTAGAAATTCAGGCCAGTCTAAAAGGAGGCAAGTTAAATCCACCACTCTTGAGTACAGGCTTTTTGAAGGGAATTCTGCCCCTATAGCAAGTAGGGAAGAAGACATCCTCCTCCCGTTTAAAACAGGTTTCAACCATCCATCTTGCCTTCTCAGTATCTTAAAGAGTCCATGATATCATTTGTACACTGATATTTAAAATCCTGTTTAGTTCCAGCTTGTATTAGCGCTGCTTCCATTACTAGATTTCCTAAGGAAAAGTAAAAGTTGCTGCTGTAAAAGGTTAGAGCCCTCAGAAACACCTGACCAATCAGGCCATTGCCCCTCAAGCTTCCCAAGACTGTTCAATATCCAGCCTGGCCTCCAGCACAGAGTCATAAAATCCCTCTGCTTTGTGTCCCCATGCAAGAATTTCAAACAGCCCGCTTAGGCAGAATATCCTTGTCTAGCATTTTCTTTATCTTCAGAAGGTGAGTTTAAGCACCCACAGCTGCTTAATAAACACTGACATTCATGATTATGCATAGAAATCAACAATTTGGCAGACCCATATACGCACTGAGATGTGTTCTCCAGATTTGCTCTGAACACCACTGGGGAATGTTGTGTTTTCACATGGCAAACACCCTTAGGAAAACTTAGTACACGTCCATGTCACTAATATTTAGTATTTTATACTCCTTTTACAAAGGTCCAAGAGCAGCACAATAGACCTAGAGGAGGATTCTGGCCCTGTTGAACAAGGCTGATGAACTTTGAAACATGTAAGAGATTCCTTTTTTATCTCCCACTCAGGCAGCATCGCATTTAACCTGGCCTGGTGAAGCAGATATCGTTTCTTTCCTGGATTCTGATTATGTGTGGAAACAAACACACAGTAAAATCAGTATTACACAATGTCACCAGATGATCTTTACAGTCCCTTCAAACCCAAACCATTCTATGATCCTACTACATACATCAGAGTGACACTTTATGGGGTAAAAAGTTTGAGAGCATCATTTTGTTTTCAAAAACCTTTGCTTTCTGCTCCTCACCTGCTACACCAGAATCCATACACCTGGCTTACTTCGAACATTTTACCTCTGATGACAGCAACCGGGCTCCCTCACAGTTTATTGCCCTCCAACATCCTGGCTTCAAGGCTCTGTTTCACACAGACCCCATGACCAGAGCAGTGACATCAACCAGCTGGTCATGCCACCCGCCAGCATTTGAGAAGCTAAAAAGTACAGCAGCAACTGCAGACAAAACTCAGGGACCCTTCTGCAGCAAAACAAATTAAATATTTTTCCAAAGCTCTTGATAGTTTCATTTTATACCACTAGAAAATTTCCAGACTTCTGAAGTGCCTCTGCCTGTGTGGATCCCTAAGCTCCCAGATATGCTGCTGTGAAGTCTCTTCCCAGACACCTTCCCGAAAATACTCTGAATACCTGCAGATAAAGAGGGGCTCTGTTCAACCACTTGAAAGGTAACGGTTGGAGCTACCACAGCACACACATTCTGCTGAAGTGACACATGAAACAGGAAGAGGAAAACCCACTTCAAAGAGAAGGCTGTTCCCAGTATCACAGAACCACAGGGGGAAAAAAAAATAAGAAATGAAAACACTTCACAATTATTTTTATTTCTGAAAACTCACATCCCAAAGCATTTAATCACATTCAAAGTTATCAAAACGGCAGATGACACCACACTAAGCAACATGAAACTGTTATCATCACTGGGAATCAGGCACCATTTATTACATTTAACAGAATTTATGATGTCCAAGAACATTTCTTACAGATATTCACTATTAATCTGCCATAAAGCTTCAGTACTGCCCTGTTATGGTTAACACGTAGCACCAGCAAAAACAAAAAGGTTAGAAATGCATGATGAAATGATGTTCAACAACAGTGGAATGACAATCTTTATGTAGAAAAGAAGTTACACTGCCAAGAAATTCCAATATATTATTCAGATACAGGGAACTCCCACGTGCAAGGTGGCTTTAATGAGTCTGCACAGATTACAACTCTCAGATACACTCTGGATCCTAAGTATTGCTGGGAAGCGATTTCTGCAGCAAGCACGAAACCAGTTTTCCAATGAAGTGGGACAAAAGAAATTGAAGACAAATTTATGACATCAAACCCACTTTTTTTCCCCTCAGTGTGTTCTCTTCCACCACTTTCAGCTTTCTCCACCAGATTCCAAACAAATACAGCAAGTTGCTTATAAGAAAGCCTCCCATATTTCCTTATCATTTTATCTAAAATTATTGCAGGAAGATCAAACTTTTGTGCATGCTATGTGTTGCACATCAACCATGGACTCTGCTATGCCTGCTATGAGAACAGGCTGAAAGAAAGTCGGGGTTGTTCAGCCTAGAGAAAAGAAGGCTCTAGGGAGACTTTAGAGCAGCCTTCCAGTACTAAAAGGGGCTCCAGGAAAGCAGGTGAGTGGGCTCTTAATCAGGGAGCGCAGGGATAGGACGAGGGAGAACGGCTTTCAGCTGAAAGAGGAGAGATCGAGATGAGATATGGAGACGTTTTCCTGTGAGGGTGAGAAGGCACTGGCACAGGCTACCCATAAAAGTGGTAGCTGCCCCATCCCTGGCCAGGTTGGATGGGGCTCCGTGCAACCTCATGCAGTGATGTCCCTGCCCATGGAACTGGGTGGGTTTTAAGGTCCCTTCCACCCCGAACCGCGGCCCCACGCACCTTCTTTGGTCTGCGCGTTGGTGATCTGCAAGTCGCAGTCGGCCGCCTTCAGCTTCTCGCGGCCCATGATCTGGCGTTTCAGGTCGCACAAAGAGATGTGGAGGCCGTCGAAGGTGACCGTGTCATAGTTGAGCTTCGAGGAGAACTTGTAATGCACGCACGACATGGCCGGTGCCGGATCCCGCGGCGAGCGGGCGGGACTGGGCGGCGCGGGGAAGGCCCGGGCTGGGAAGGGCTGTGCGGGAAAGGCCCGTGCGGCGCGGGGAAGGCCCTGGAGGCGCTCAGAGGCGCTGACGCTGCGCCATGGCCAGGCCACGCCGAGGCCTCAGGCCTCCATGGCTGCCAGGCCCAGGCCCCGGCCCAGGCCCTGGCCCCCGCAACAGCCCCGCGCGCGGCCCTCACCGAGCGAGCTAGGCCGCGGTGGCGGCGCCCGCTCCCTCTTCACAGCCCCGGCGGACGGCGGGGAGCGGCCCCCGCGGCCCCTGCTCGGACTCCCTCACGCTCGCTCCCTGCCAGGCCCGCCGCTCGCTATGGCGACTCGAGCGCCGCTGCCCCCGCGCTCGGCCCGCGGGGTTTCCCGGCCGCCAACCGCACGGACCGCGCGCATGCGCAAAAGGCACAACTGCCCGCCCGCCCGCGTCACGTGACCTAGCGCGGGGGGCACAGGGGTGGCCCGCGTCACGTGGGCGCTTCGGCCACGCCCCCTCCGCCCCCGCGCCCCCTGGCGGGAGCCGTTGCCCCACACCGCGGACACCTGGATGCGCCGGTGTCCTCCCGTGTCCTGTGCTCCCCGGGCTGTCACCACTCAGTGTCCTGTCACTACCCCAGGCCGTCCCCCAGTATCACCTGTCCCCCCATATCCTGTCATACCGTGCACATTTCGCTATGAACCCTCATTTTTCCAGTTATTTGTTCACTAATGCACTGCAGAAAATTAAATTATGCAATTCATGTTAGTCACTATCTTATGTATTTAATATTTTTATTAATTGTCATGCTTAAACTGTTTAAAGCTCCATACTGGTTGTACATCCCACCCATATGTCAGTAAACAGTTTCACACTTACAAAGCACAATCTTTCACTTTGAAAACACTTATGTATTTTTTTACTATTAAAATATTATATATTTTATTTTCTAATCCTCTGGCCACAAGTCGGTACAGAGAAAACCTTTGTAATCTCCATCGGTGCAGCATTATCCCAAACATATCAACCTAAACACCAGTACACTTTAAAAAAAAATAGTGAAGATTAACACACTTGGGGAAAAAAAACTTCTCATCTGAAGTTTTAGGCTGGGAGACTTCTGATATCTGAGCCCTACAGGTAACACTGGGGGATTTCATCCACTCCAGGGACCTGAAGGAACAAGGGGACTACCAGGTGTACAGAACCTCAGACTACCAGGTGTACAGAACCTCCAAGTTCCATAGGGTCTGTGTACAACAATTTGTCTCCATTAGAGAGAGGGGAGTTGATTGTCTTTAGGTTCTCAATAATTAGAGAATGGCAGCACACCCAGATGGGTCTTGAGCAGTCTGATCCAGGGAAGTGTCCCTGCCCATGGAAGGGTGTTGGAACTGAATGGGCTTTGAGATATACCTTCCAACCCAAACCATTCCGTGATTTTATGCTCCCACCAGCAGCCAAGCTATGAGGCTGGAGGAGTAACCTCCGACAGGAGGGTGGTGAGAGCAGTTAAGAGAGTAATCCAGTCAGTGGCCACCAGCTGCAGCCAAAGCAGGACATGCAGTGGCCACCAGCTGCAGCCAGAAGAGGACATGCGGCCAGATCCCATCAGCCCAGGAAAGCTGCCTGTCCTCTCTGAGACAAATTCCTCTTAGACAAAAGGTTTGACATGCCTATTAAACGCTGTTTATCACAGTCCACAGAAGCCCTCACGTCACAGCAAGCCATGTACTGCAGCACAGAAGGAAGTATTTTCAGTTACCCAAATATTTTTAACTTCAAAAAAACAAATCAGGAACCTCCTGAGGCCAGGAAATGCCCCGGGGCTTTCACGGGATGCTGGGTTGCCTTCTGAAAGTGATCCAAAAAGGAGAGCAGGCTTTGTGCTCTCTGCATATCCATTGGCATCCAGACTATTTTTGTAGCTTTAAGTTACTTGTGCAACTTTTAACTCTTATACTTTCAGGAGTAAATTGTAATCAAAATAATTGTAATTAAAGAAAATTGTAATCAAAAAGACCTAAAATACAAGTCACCCAAGTTTTGTTGCCACTATTTTAGGTCACACTCACACATTAGTTAAAAAAGAACAATACAGAGAAACTATTTGCTTTACAATGTAGTTTCAGTGGTTTTACCATTACAGATTATTAGGAACTGTGTAGAGAACATAATCTCATTTACTACTGTATTGACTTAGAAACAGCTTATATGTGCGCAGTTCGTCTGTGCAATGCCAAGCCCATGTGCTGAGAGCAGTTTTGACCCCGAAATTCTGAGGGCTTCCTGAGACCAAATTGTCCCTGAGTGTGTGCAAAGTACCTGTTGCACAACTGTATGATGCACAAGGAAACACTCCTGCCCTCTAAAACAGAAAGGACTAATTATTTCCAACAGCTTTGGAGCTGGAGGAGCAGGTCTGTTGGCAAAGGACATGCAAATAATCATAGAATCCTGGAATGTTTTGGGTGGTCAGAAGGAACCCATTCAGTTCCAACCCCCTGCCATGGGCAGGGACACCTCCTACTGGATCAGGTTGCTCAAAGCCCCATCTAACCTGGCCTCAAACACCTCCAGGGATGGGGCAGCCATGACTTCTCTGGGCATGGTGTCAGTGTCTCCTCCCCCTTCCACCTCACAGATTTTATCTCAATCTCCGTTCTTTCAGATTAAAACTGTTCCCCCTGGTCCCTTCCCTGCAATCCCTGATCAAGACCCTGGTCTCCATCCTGAGCTGGGCACAGGGTGCCACCTGGGTCTGGGACACTTCGGAGCCCTGGGAAGCACTGGTGCCCTGGCTAGAGGGGCAGCCTGGCCCCTAACAGTGAGCATTGAGGTGTGCCCAGACCTCGGAGCCCATTGTTCCCACAACTTCTGGGGACACCCATCTCCCAGGTGCCCTACTCAGAAAACAACACCTTGGATTTTCTCAAGACAGTGTCCTTCACCCTCGTTAGTGTCCTGCCCTGGCTGAAGATGCTCATGGGAACTCCATGCCTGCTTGCAAGAGACCCAGGGGCTAGGGGTTGGACTTGCTGGCACTATGTCACCCTGTGGTTTTCTGTGTTGAGTGAGGATCTTCTCATGGGTGTGAAGAGCCTTCCATCACCATGTGGCACATTCCCACCTATGGTCCAAGAACTCTGCAGCCAGCTGGGACCTGGACTCACACAGACCCTATCAGCCAGACCACAGGTGAGACCAAAGCTCACCACCCCACAGGATGCTCTCAGGGAAGCACAGTGTAAAGGGTTTATGTTTTTTAATGAGAAAAGACATTTCATCTGTTTTAAGCTAATAATTTAACATTAGACCATGTCATTGTGGCAGGGACAGGCATGTATTACATCTCTTTGCAAAATGTCACCAAAATACCAGAGAGTTAGGAGGTCTTCTCAGCAATTATATGATCTCAAGGTGAAGCGAGTGCCGAACCAGCAGCATGCACAGACAACCCCTAACGAAGGAGGGCATCACCCAGCCCCAGGCTTACACAGCTGGGGCTGCCATTTTGTTTCCTAGTTCGACTCATAAAACTTAGCCACCTTCATAAAGCTCATGTTTTATGCCTCACTCCTGGCTGTCGGCACTGCAGGTGTTTCAACCCCAAATAACAGGGGTTTGGGGAGCAAACCAAGGCTGCTGAGCACTGCCAGCCCCATCGCCCTCCCACCAGCAGGCAGGGAAGAAGGGAACCCATTGCAGTGAGAGAAAATCCTAGAAATACATGGAAACACAGAACCAACATCTCATTGGCAGTGGGAACCTGACCACAACATGGGGAGAAAGTGTCTGGGTGTACGAGTGTTGTGGAGAACTGGGAAATTCTTTCCACACCAGCCTGCAGTGCTGACACAGCCCATCTGCTTTGTTCTCTAAGGTGTTTGCAATGTACTCCGAGTTTTTCGCGTTCGCCAGCTGCCCTAGGCTTGAGGAGCTCGGTGTTAAGGCAAACTGCAGAAGTTATCCTGAAATACAGAAAACAAACCCAGAAACCTACTTTTATGTCACAGGAAACAAACAAGCAAGCAAGTAAACAAGCAAAAGCCCAGCCTGTAATTACTAACAGAGCCTGTATGTCCAGGGAGCTGCTCCATCCGCAGCTCCGCTTACACCCTCTAACACGCCACAAACCCTGCCTACCCATGTAGGAGACTGGTGGAGGTGTGTTGACCCAGTTTTCAGTGGGTCTCAACACTGGCCAGTCCCACTAGAGCTGGTGGTGCAGGTACCCAGGCAGACGATTGCCATCGCTCAGCCCCGGGTACCAGCACAGCTCTGCTGCCCTGCACACAATCACTGCTGGGCTAATCCTGCCCGAGCCCAGCAGAGCCCTGGGGGGAATTCACTGATGTGTTCACGGGAGTATAAAAGTATCAAAGCCCTAGATGTGAGCTGGGATAGCCAGAGGTAAAACAGGGCAACTCGCTGGTGCAAATGTCAGCCATTTTCAATCATAGAATCACAGAATGGTTTGGGTTAAAAGAGAGCTCAAAGCCCACCCAGTTCCACCCCCTGCCATGGACAGGGACACCTCCCACTGTATCAGGTTGCTCAAAGCCCCATCTGACCTGGCCTTGAACACTTCCAGGGAGGGGACATCCACAGCTTCCCTGGGCAACCTGTGCTAGTGCCTCATGACCCTTATTGTGAATAATTTCTTCCTAATATCTAATCTAAATCTTCCTCCTTCCAATTTAGAGCCATCCCCCCTCGTCCTATCACTACAAGGGCTGTAAAAAACCTCTCCCCAGCTTCTCTGGAGCCCCTTTCAGTACTGGAAGGCCGCTATGAGATCTCCCCGGAGCCTTCTCTCTTCCAGGCTGAACAGCCCCAACTCTCTCAGCCTGTCCTCAGAGCAGAGGTGCTCCAGCCCTTTGATCATCTTCATAGCCCACTCCAACAATTCCATATCCTTCTTATGTTTTCAGTCTGGCTATCCTCAGTCATAAATTTACATGGATGTCTGAATTTATCAACCTTTGTACTAAGGAGAAGAAAACTGACTCTGTCAACTAGTCAGAAAGAAGATGAGAGCTCCTTCCTCAGCAGGGGGATCGCCATCATCACAAAATGAATTTGAGATACAGCAGGACAAACAATTCCTCCCTGTGTGAACAGGATTCTAAGAGTAAAGGTAATTTTTTTCCTGTAATAATCAGAGCTAAATTATCCAAGAAGTCATGAATGCTACACAAAAGACTTCATCAGTAAGATCCCTCCTAACGAGTGTGCCCCAAGACTGCTGCTGCTCACTCCTGGGTTGCCATCCTAACTTAAAGTGAGCTCTCCTCTGCAGAGGCTTTTCCTTTGATCTTATCCCAAAATGACACCAAGAGATGAGCCCACCTGTGGCTCTGCCATCACAGCCCTGCGATCCAGCCATCAGACAAGCAGCAGAGCAGAGGGTTCCATCTGGAAGCGAGTGCATGAGAATTTCTGCTGTGGCCAGCAGAGTTCAGCCCTTCTACCAGCTCATCACACCCCGAATGGCAGGCACAGAGAGGATGCCTCCCCTTCCTCCAGGGAATCCACTGGCTCTGGGGATATGCCAGCTCATTAGCACACCATCCCTGACACTGCTCAGCACCGCCTCTGCATCTCATCCCTGCTCTCAGCATGGAGAACTCCAAGGGTGACCTTGCTGCTTAATGAATCTTAAGTCACTAATTATTCTGCTCAGTGAAAGAAAAGACAAAACTAACTCGCCATTGCCATTTCATGAAAGGAGTCTGCCTCCTCTCAGTAGCACCATGAAATGGCTCTGGGGTTTTGCAGTCCTGCAGCACCCACTGGACGCTGGCCCACAGCCAGGACCTTCATTTTGGTCAGCAGTTGGGGAAAGGTCTCTGGACTCCCATGGGCTGGGTTTGGGGTTTACCTCGTGCTTTAGAGTTTTGCCTGCCTGCCTACCTGCTCCATGCCCCAAGGCAGGGCCTCTGCCTCTTAACCTGCACGCAGAGCTTTGCCATAGCCCTGATGGGAAAAACCCCACTGGGTGGAAGGTGCTGTGCTACCGAAGGTTTCTCCAAGGCATGGAGGAGCCTAATGGTCCAGAGTGGAGGTGTCTGGGCTTCTCCCATACAGACCATTACAATGACCTGTCCAGAAAATGGAGATAGTGACCCAAAGTGTCCTCAGCTGGACAGACTTGCCACATTGAGCTCTGTAGCCATGGTGGCAACTCCGAGCTCTCCATTTCATTCCAAGACTTGAGGTTGCTGTGATGCTGGGAAAAGGGACAGGCAAAGGTGCTGGCATTCAACAGGAGTTGTGAAGTAATGCAAAATCTCTGTTACCTCTCAGTTCAGAGCCTACAGTCAGGAGCAGGGTTCTTGCCTCCCTTCCGCATGGACAGGGTCACTCCTGCATCCAGCTGCAGCTGGAGGCAGAGGCACAAGAGGAAGGATCGGACCATGCCTCCAGCCATGCTGCTGGTCAGTGTCAGCTCTTGTGGCATTACCTGCCTGTGATGGGACTCGTGGCAGCTCTCCCCATCACTTCATTTTCACAAGTCCTTCCTCACAGGGGAAGGAGGAGGAGCAGGCACTGATCTCTTCTCTCTGGTGACCAATGACAGGACTTGAGCAAATGGCAGGATGATGTGCCAGGTGAGGTTCCAGTTAGATATTAGGAAGATGTTCTTCACCCAGAGGGTGCTGGAGCACTGGAACTGCTCCCCAGGTCATGGCACCAAACTTGACAATATTCCAGAAGCATTTGGACAACGTCCTCAGACACATGGTGTGAATGTGGGGGTTGTCCTATGCAGGGATAGCAGTCGGACTCAGTCCTTGCGGGTACCTTCTAACTCAGGTCATTCTATGAATCTATGGCATCACTGTGGTCCTGGGCAAAGACTTTTGCAAATTAATGATGCTATTCGAGAAAATCAATGTATGCCAAAATGCTCCTCAGCAAAGCAAACAGTCAGCCCCACTGCTGTCAGGGCCATCAGCAGGCTCCAGAGTCACTGGGGCACTGAGATGAATAAGGAATGATTCATGGAGCTGGTGTTTCCGCAGGGTCCCAAGCCTGGGCAGCAGGAGTTTCTGCAGCACCCGGAAACCAACGAGGGGAAAGAGGGGGCACTTTGTGGGTTTGTTTTTCTAAGGACAGGGACCTCCCTCCCGCCCCGTCCCCGCCGGCCACTAGAGGTCATTTTAGCACCGGGATAGGGACCGGCAGAAGAGAGGGAGGCAGCCCCGGCGCCCTCGGGCTCAGCATCATCTCAGGGCCAGCGCTCTTTAATGTCTCTATAAATGTCCTGGATGCGGGACTTGAAGGTTTAATGACTAGGTTTGTGGATGACACGAAGGTGAGGGGAGCTGGTGACACTTTTGAGGGCAGAGAGGCGCTGCAAAGGGTTCTGGACAAATTGGAGAGTTGGGCAATCACCAACCACGTGAAGCAAGGGCAAGTGCCAGGTTCTGCAACTGGGACGTGGCAAGGCTGGATGGACGGACAGTCTGCGGAGTGAAAGGCTGGAGAGTAGCCCTGTGGAGGGGAACTGGGGGTTCTGGTCAACAGTGTTCCCTGGGAGCTGTGTCTGGGGTGCATCCAGTGTAGCATCTCCAGCTGGGGGTAGGAGGCGATTGTCCCCCTCTGCTCCACACTGCGGTTGCCTCACTTTGAGCACTGGGTGCAGTTCGGGGCACCACAGGATAAAAAGGATCCAAAGCCACTGGAGAGTGTCCAGAGGAGGGCATGGAGTGAACGGTTTAGAAGGGAAGCTGTGTGAGGAGCAGTGGAAGTCACTTGGTCTCTTCAGCCTGAAGAAGAGGAGACTGAGGACAGACTTCATCGCGCTCTGCAGCTCCCTCGCAAGGGGAGAAAGAGAAACAGGAGCTGAGCTCTTCTCTCTCAGGTCAAAAAACAGGACCCTAGGGAACCGAAGGAAGATGTGCCAGGGGAGGATTAGGCTGGACATTAGGAGATGGTTCTTCCCCCAGAGGGTGTTTGAGCACTGGAACAGCTCCCAGGGAAGACACCAAGCCTGACAGTATTCCAGAAGCATTTGGCCAAGGCCCTCAGACACACATGTTGGGGTTGTCCTGTGCAGGAATAGGAGTTGGACTCAATAGTCCTCATGCGTCCCTTCCAACTCAGGGCACTCTATGATTCTCTCATGCAGCAAAGTGCCAGGTCCTGCTGTGGAAGGCCCCAGGCTCAGGTGGGTTTGCTCCTAGTGACCCATGGGATTTCTGTGTGCTGGAGACCTGCATCCTCCAGCGGGCTGGGATCACAGGGCTGAGGGCAGTGGGACCACAGCCACCAGAGCCAGCAGCCCTGGCATCGCCACTATGAAAGGTGTTGCTGCCTGCCACAGTTGCTGTTTCCCTCAGGAAGGGCAGGAAACGTCCCCTTGTTAACGCAGAGAATCACACCTTGTAGCAAACCCAGTAATGGGCTGTCACAGTGCAGCCGGGTGCACACAGCCTTTCCTGGAGCCAGAGTTCAACATGGGAGTCTCTGCAGGGTGGAGCTGCCCTGGCTTTGCTGCATCTCAACCTTCTGCACAGAGAGCAAAGGCTGCTGGGCCACAACTGAGCAGCTTGGCAGCTTCTGCAGCGCTGCCCGGTGCCAGTGTGCTCCTCCAAGAAGGAGCATCAGCATCTCTGTCCCCATGGGTGCTCGTCAGACCCATCTGCTCCCAGATCCTTGCCTCGAAACTTTCCTGCCTGCCCTACCTCTGCCCTCTGTGCAGTCTCTTGGCCACATTCACCCACGCACATCAAAGCAACCCCAGCTTTCCTCCTAAATCTTAGCTTCATTTTAACTCAGAGTTAATTAGAGGGATCAAAGGCCCCTTCTCTCTATCCTCCAGAGCCCTCCTTTCCCAGCCTGGCCAGGCCTGCCTGGCTGTGTGCAGCTGCTATCTCAAGATACAGACGCCAAGTGTCAGGAGATGGAGAGCCAAAATGGAGCAGTTTTCCTCTGTGCAGTTGTGCTAATCACTCTGGAGACAGTGCTGAGTCTGTGGAATTGGCTGATGATGGGACCGTGGTGGTTGACTTTATCCCTTGGATGCCGCCTTTCTTTGAGTCATCTTAGTTCTGAGTCACCAGCAGCCGTTAATCCCTCAGAGATAACGGCCTCATCCAGCTCTTTCTATGCAGGTACTTTTCCCTCTGTGCTTACACTTCAAAAGAAGGAATAAATGCGTGCTGAGGTCCTGGTGGGAGCACTTGGGGACATGTTGCAGGATCACCCACCACACCAGCGCTCCTGTCACCTTGAGGAGTCAGCACCCCAGAGCTCTTGGCCACCCCTGCTCAGCGGGCTCGGAGGCTCCTACTCCCCTTGAACTGCTGCTGGTGTGAGTTTACCCTTAAACCCCGAGGCTCCCCTCTCCCCAGCAGGGCTCTGCACTGCCAGGAGCAGGATTGCACCACACAGACCCACAGCCTCCCCTTGGTCACCACCTTCAGCAGGGTAAGCTGAAATCAAGCACTATTTGTAGCCTTTGTTTTAAAACCTTCTGAGCCTCCTTTGGTGCATTGTTCCCAGATTAATTCCACCCTTTGGTAAAACGCATGCTTTATTTCCACCTTCAATCTGTCTCAGTTAAACAACTCCTTATGCCATCCATTAGCAAAAATTCCCACAGCCAGCCACCTGGAGACCACAACCAAGTGATTTTTAACCCCCTCTTTGACAAGACACAGGCTCACCTCTTTAATGTCTCTCTGTGGCAGGTTTTCAGCCCTCGAGCAGCTGTCGTAGCTCCTTCCAGGACTCCGCAGTTTTCTAACACCTTGCTGGGAGAGCAGACACCACTGGTCTCTGGCCATTACTGGTAACAGTGGTGCTGTACAGTGAGAACATACTCTCTTTGATATCACTTTGATATTTCCCTGTTTGTACTCAGGAATCACATTACCTGCAGCATCACTCTGGGATTGAGTGCAGCTGATACCCACCCTGGGCCCCAGGGATTTTCACAGAGCCAGCGCTCCCCAGCCTGTGCTCCCCTTTGCCCAGCCCCTCTCTCCAGGTGACCTCACCCCTCTCTGTACTGGCTGCAGTGCACAGCTTGCCAGGCAGACCCTGCCTTGCACCCAACAAGGGTGCAGGCGTCATTGATCCCTGGAAATGCTCTTTGGTTCCCTCCTTTCTTTTTTGGTACCTGCAGCATTCTGCTATTTCCAGGAGAAGCATCTGCATCCAGAATCATCTCTTTCCACCCTCACCTGAGACCCAGGTGTGGGAAAGAAGGCTGCATACCTTGTTGGCACATCAGAGCATCGTGATGCTGCCTGCTCTGATCCCAGCCCATCCATGTTCCCCTCAGCACTTTCTCCCAGCAGTGGGCTCAGCACCCCACTGATGCTGATCTGCCAGTCCCCAGCCTTCCTAATCAGCCTGGAGAGTGGGAAATCTTCCCTTGCTGGGGCTGCCCTAAAATGGTCTCCCTGGAGCTCAGCTGGGCTGCGTTGGCCTCAACCATTCCTTAAGGTTGTTTTTCTCCTCCTGTGTCATTCTCTACAATCCAGGGAGTGGAAGACACATTTGTATGCACAGTTGAAGAGCTACTGGGCAATTTAATTGAATTCTAATTATTGTATATCACATATTAGCAATTTCTACCATGCTAATACTAATTGCTAACAAGATGATAAGACATATCAGGCAGTCATGATGGAGCATGCATTTGCTTGCTTGGGAGTGATGTGTGGAAGCAGAGTGTGTGGAATGTGATGCAGGAATCCCTGCAGACACTGACAAAAGCCATCCGTGGGAGTGTCGGGACTTGGTATAAGCCTTCAGCCTTCACAGGGCTGGAGTTCGAAGGAGGCTGAAATTTCCTGTTCTCAGGCTTGAGTTCCTCCAGAAACAGGAACCGTTTCAAGGTCATGCTGTATGCAACAACAGAGTGTGCATGGGCCCTCCTCCCCGTCTCAGGGTGTCTGAGTGTGTCTTGTTGCACTTATGGAAAGTTCAGTTGAAGAAGCCAGTGTCTTCCCCATCCTCTGTCCAGAGCCACTCTCCCAGACCCACCCCAAGATATTCCTCCAGGTGGTGCCAGAGATGGGAGGATGGGGATGGGGCAGGAAACAGAGTTCTTTGTCCCAGTGGCATCATAGCTGACACTTTTGAGGCAGCCGCTGTAGCACCTTCACCTCTGCCAGGCTGGTATCACAAGTAGAAGGCTACTGGTGGCTGCAGGGATGGACACGAATGTCCAGCTTCAGTCGTCAGTGCGGCTGCTGTCCTGGTTTAGCAGGACCTGCTCTGAACTTGCCACAGGTGCCATGGCAGGTGTTGAGCTGCCAGAAAGTCCTTGCCCTATTACAGCCAACATGTTAAATAGCCTTATATCACGCAGGGACAACCAAAGAGATCAAAGCCGAGGCAGATGGAACAGCCTCTGTGGATAAGCACGTCCCCTTGGAGAGCTCTTCAAGGGCAGAATGAGCCCCAGCAGCTGTGAAATTAACCCAAACAGAAGACTTGAAAGGGCCTGTGGGAACAGAGAGCTGGCAGCTTTGCAAGGAAACCCTGCAAGGGTTTGCAAGGAGAAGGGCTTGGCTGCTGCTGATGCAAGTGCTGGTAACTGGGCAGTGGTCAGACCTGGAGCTGGGCTCATGGGGGCTTCAGGGAGGAAAGCCAGCCAGCCGGGAGCACGGGGATGTCCCCAGAGGCCACAGTGGCAGCTGGGATAAAATCCTCAGTGTGTTTCTGTGCCAGGAGGAGGATTGGCTCTGGAGGTGGATGAAGAGGGCTGCTGTGCAGGGGAGGCTGCCAGCACACATGCGGCACTGACGCGACACCATGGGCTCCTCCGAGCATCTCCTCCAGGACTTGTGTTTCCACATCATTCAGCCTGGGCCCCTCCTGACCTGGGATGCAGGCAGTTGCCCAGAGAGAGCTACCAGAGCCGGCCCTGTTCACCTGCAGCAATCATAATTTAGTACCAGTTTCCTTTCAATGAGGTAATTTTGTCCCAAGGGTTATTTATCTATCTATTGAAGAAAAAAAAAGCCCTGTGTGAGTCAGGCAGCCTGCACTACAAACCCGTGATAAATTACACTTGGACAGATGCTAAATGACATTTACCAATACATTTATGCAGATTTCTCCTGTAATCCTTCTCCTCCATCAAAAGTAGTAATACCCTCTCTAATGCAAATACACTGCCAGAGCCTTGCCACATCAAACAGGAGCCGGGCTGGATTGTGAAGAATTCTAAATCATAATCTGCATTGTGCTCATGAATAGTCATTTCCTACAGCTGATTATTTAGCAGTGCCCTGGAAGAGCTGGACGCCTCATGCCTGAGCCTCCTTCGAGGTACGGCTGTTCCAACCGCCCAGGTCCATCAGCGCTGATGAACCTTGCAATCAGATTTCATGCTTGTTTCCCTCCTTGCTTCATGCATTACTTGTGTAGTGTAAGATTTAACGGGCTCCACTAATGAGCCCAGAGTGGGAGTAAGAGCTGCGTGCTCGTGCTGCTGCAGCAGATTTGCTCTCACCATGGGTCCCTCTCTCCATCCAGCCGTGGCTGCAGTCCCGCTACCAAAACCTTCCCACGTCAGCCCAGGACAGCTTGCAAGGCTTGATTATGGGATCATGCAGTAATTAAGACTGGAGGGGTCCAGCACCCACAATCATCCAAGTTCTGGACCAAAGCTTCTGACTTTTTCTGAAGACCCTGGAGAACCGTGGTGGCTGCTGCTTCTTCTGCTTCCAATCCAGTCGTGTACTTATCAGTCTGGTTAAAAGGAAAGGCTCCCGCTCTCCGGTTCCTTCTTGGAGCTGCTCTTCTGGAGAGGGCAGGAAAGGTGGAAAGGTCAGGGCACTAGACAAGGTCCAGAGGCTTGGTGACATCTCCAGCATTCAGGACTGACAGTAATTACCCTGTAAAGCTACAGGCAGTCTGCAAGTTGGACAGAGCAGAGATCACAGAGAAAACCTCAGGGTGCTGGTGGGTGGCATGATGGAAGCGCAAAGCCCTTTGCAACTTCTTATCAGTGAGGTTTATATTTTTAATCATTTTAAAAGATGATTACGTTTTGAGCAGCGATGATCTAAGCTAATGAGCAGCCTGCCACTTTGTGGCTCGGCAGGAAAAGCCATATTGCAGGAGTTGTGGGCTTTTTCCTGCAATCCAAAACACAGACATTACAGAAATAAATTATTTCTTTTCACAGTTGTTTAATATAATTTTCTCTGTGCTAGGTTTCATGAGAAGCTGCAGCTCATTAAAATAATAATCAGATTCAGGAATAGGACACAGGTGATGAACAGCAGCTGCAGCCAGTCCTGTGTGGCATGGAGATTTTACATAAAGGCTTTGGTTCTCTTGGTGCTCAGTGCTTCTGCTCCCAGAGCCCTCATCCATCCCCAGGGAATGCTGCAGGGACTGTCTGGGCACAGTGGCCGCAACCTCGCCAGAGGACACTCGCTCCCTCTTTCCTCCCTAGGATAAGAAAAACTGCCCAAAAGGTGCCTTTCCCTGTTCTGCATCACAGAGTGCAGACCCAACCTGCTGCTCAAATTCTACTCCCATTTGTAGGAGAACTGAGACTTCTGCCTTCTTTGCTGTCCAAAAGATTGTGCTTTATAAAACACATTTCATCTCTCCTTTTAGGATGCTTAACCAGCTCCTGCATCCCCAGGCAGCCTGCGCTGAGGCTTTGCATCTTGTTATTGGGGTGTGAGACGCTTAAATACCTCACTACAGCAAGATAAAGAGTTCCTGCAGCATTTCCATGATCTGAGAGGTTAAAAGGCTCTTGAACTCCAAGGTGAAAGCCTCTGGGATGCACTGTGAGAGTGATTTATCGCCTCTCCACCTGCCCAGAGCCAGTTTGCTTCCCTTCTTCTGTTTCTATTTATTTTTTCTCTTTATCCTGTGAATAAAATATAAAGAGGATTTACAACCTGGACTCTTGTCCCATACCTTCCTGTTGCAGGGCAAGTCACAAAGCATAGGCAGGCTCAAGGGCTTGTTATTTTACAACTTCCCAAACTGGGAGGTATTTTCATACTATTTGCTCTCAAAGGTAAGTTCCTCCCTGCCATAAGTGGACAAAAAATAAGCTTGGAAACGTACAAAACCACCCCAAGAGGACTGGGGAAATGCAGAACCTGGCAGAGATTTACATTTTCTCAAAGAAGGCAGCCCCAGCCGCTGTGTGATGAGGCAGATGCCTGGCTGCCTGCTTTCCATTCCCCTGCCAGCCCCTGATGAGGGGTCCCAGTGAAGGAGAGCTCCCCCAGAACTGAGTTCCATGGCTGCGACTGTAGCATCTTGGGCTCTGGTATTAATTTTGCACCTTTCAGCCTTCTCCTGCTGCTCCTGGAGTGTGGGGTGAGCAGCCAAGGCTGTTCTGGCCAGGACTGTGATCACCCCTGTGCCCGGGGCACCCACAGAGCACTGGGGAAAGCCAACAGCAAACCTCAATAGCAGCAAACACAGGATTAAATAAAAGCAACAACAAAGGAAATAAAAGCCCAGTGGAAGCAGCAGGACAAATGGCCGGCGTTGGGGAGAAGCACTGCAGTGAATTTGCAGAGGAGCAGAGCTTGTACAAATCAAAGCAGCAATCAAAGCACTTTGAACTGGCCAAGCTCACATCTCTGGAGTTCAGCCAAGCCCTGCTGGGACGAGCGCTGTACCCTGAAGATTTCCCACTGCAGATTTACTGCTGCTCATGCAAGAAACCATCCCCAGTGTCCCCAGAGCTCCCAGAACATCTGGGGGTGGGTATTCCCCGGTACTGAGCACAACACCCAGGACATGCCAGCTACCCTCAGGGGCAGCTCTAGTGGCCTCTTGCCTCTGGAGCAAAATTGGGAGGTATCCCCAGACCCACAGAGATGGAAGCGAATATCTGAGGGACAAGAGGGAGCTGGGGCACATCCCAGCATCATGCTGGTGATGGGTTATTTATTCCTTGAGAAGCATCCATAGAAGCCCAGGCTGCCTCAGCCAGGAGCCATACTAGCTGCCCAGGCTGTGCCTGGCAGTGGCTTGACCCTGGGAGGAGCTGAAGTGCTGGATGCTGTCCTGCATCCTCCAGGCTTAGCAAGGGCTTTTATGCTAATGAAGTTCATGGGGCTGCTTTGGGAGCTCTACCCAACTGTCAACTGCTCTGACACACAGAGACATTGTGCCCCACCACCCTGTCACTGTCCCGGGTTGCCTGTACGACCTGAGAGCCATGGGTATCCTCTATCCTGCAACAACATAACATGTGCTATTGCTGTCTTCTGAGAGGAAGTGTCTAAAGATGCAGGCTATGAAGTCTTGGCCTTTGTATAAACATTTCAATTACGAGTTTCCGGGACTTCTTTCCTAAAATAAATACATTTTAATTGCAAATTGCTTCTGCTGTCTTTAAGCATTCCCTGATACTGTGAGCAGCTGTTGGGTTTAATGTTTAAGGAAATTGTCTTTGGGATGGGCTGGGATGCCGCAGCAGCTCTGCTCTGCTTGCGCCAGGGCTGGGCTCCTCTGCATGCAGTGGGGAGCTGAGAGGGAGAGGGAACCACAGGGGCTGGGGGCTGTCAGGTGCCAAAGATCATTTTTAAGCACTAAACCTCTCTGGGCTGAGCAGCTTTCGCAGGAGAGGTGCCCCTGGCATGGGCAGGGTGCTCCTCCCTGCCTGTGCCAAGACCAGTGCCAGGGGTGCCTGTCCCCACACTTGTCTTCATCGTGTCTTCTCCTGACCAGCACTGCAGCTGCTCAGTCCCCTGTCGAATCACTCCAGCTGTGCCCCTGACCTGCATCCCCCTGGTACCCAGCCCCTCCACCTTCAAACTCCCGATAGCTGAAGGGTGGTGGAAGGGAAGAAGATGTGTGGGCTTAGGGCCTCTGCTCTGCCCCAGAGCTTGCTCAGTCTGCCCTGGGCAACTTCCCTGCTGCCTTCAATGCCAGCCCAAGCCTCTTCACACCAAACACAGGCTGTGCACACACTGGGGTGACAACAAACTGGGAGGCTCACAGCTGGAGCAGAACATGTTGTGACTGTTCCCATGATGAGGACAGGGGACATCACTGTGCTATGGACAGAAGAGGACAGGAGGAAGGTGCTGCCTTTGCAGTGCTGCCCAGGCAGTGAGGACGCTGACAGCAACAAAAAGTAATTAGCTTGCTTATATTGCTGACAAGGGGCAAGAGATAGAGGCTAATTAAGACTGGGAAGCAAAAGGAAATCACCTACCCACTTAGAGCTAGAGGCTGAATAAGAAAAAGAGCCCCCCATTAAAAAAAGGAAGGTTAAAAAAAAAGAGCCTGCACTTTTAAATATTTGCTATTTACTCAGGGGTTAGAGAACACTCGTTAGCCTTTTCAATTATTGTTGCTGGTTTGCTGCTAGGTTAACTGGCTTGCAATTCTCTGTGAAGATATATGGTGCATTTAAAGAGTCTCTGCAAAGCTCATCTCCACTCCCTGGGGCGCTGGGGAGAGCGCGCTCCTCATCCATCCCGGCTGGTGATGGTGCTGCTCATTGTTCTGGTGCTATCTGCCTGGCTTTATGGGTTCAAACAGCAACATTTTACCTGTTGTGATGTCTTGTTTTTCTGGTTTTCTTGACTTTTTGCAGAGGCACCCAAGGGGATGCAGGCAGCTGGGTCCCACCGCAGGCCGTGGGGCAGGAGCAGGTCTGTGTTTGCTTGGTCCAGGCCCTCGGTGCAGCTGCAGCCAATGCTGCCCCAATGACCCCTCACATCCTCATGCTGTGGTCCTACTGACTCCTTGGGGAACCCCTTGCAGTGTCAGGGGTGCTGCTTCCAGGCCAGGGGGACACCCATATGGTCCTAACACGGTTTGGCTATGTGGGCATCCTGCCCACAGGCTATCCCATGAGCCTGGCAAATACCCCTGTCCCATGGCCAGTGGCTGTGCTGCAGCCATGAGTGTGGCACAGGACAAACCAGCCCAGCTCCTGGTGCTGCAGGCAGCTTCCCACATCCTCATGCCTTCTGAGCCATGGACCACCCACAGCCCTCCAGAGCAGCACCCTTGGGCCATCTTGACTCCTGTCCTGACTGCTCTCTTGTCGCATTGCTGGTTGCGCATTCCCAGGGATTTCACAGGCTGCAGGATCGCTGCTCATTTCCCGTTCAGCTGCAGAATTGACATGTGAGTGTTGGGATGTCCTGCCATGTTCCATTATTACCTATGCTCTGTTTTAAGGCTGGTAATAAATCACATTGATACAAAGGGGACAGCCCCACCACAAACTGGGCTCTTGGGGAGCTCTTCTTAGCTGCTTTATCTGTTCCTCCATGCTGTTAATGAGGAAGTGCAGCTGGAGCCAGCAGGATCGCTCCTTCCACGTGGGCTGTCGATGTGTGCAGAGGGATGTGCAGTGTTTACACATCCAGTAGCACAGCCCTGCTTCCTGAGGAGCCCCCGAAGCACCACGCTCCCTTAGGGAGTGAGCCATGAGTACTCACCATCACCCCAGGCACTGACGAGGAGTAGATGAGGCTTTAAAGTCTCATTGGAGTATTTGTTATTGGTTTTAATTGGTGAGAATGCATGAGCCTAAATACAGAGCTCAGATGGCATTTGTTGCAAGCCAGCTGTAACACCTACACAGGGACTGCTGGGAGGCCCTGGGACAGAGCCAGCAATTAAAAGCTAATAACCACTTTCACGTTTATGAACTGTGCCCTTGATATGGGAGAGGAAAATTTTTAGGTTGGAAGTTGGTGCTGTGAGTTCCAATGCAGGAAGGGCTCTGCTGCTCTTGCAGGGAGCATCCTGCAGCAGGTAACCCCACACCAAAGCAGCTGCATTCCCGCAGGGTTTCTCATCTGTGGGATGGCAGTTGAGCTTCTCCAGTGACACAAGGCTGAAGCTCTGGGCGAACACATCTGTCAGGGGCCAGGTCTGTGCTGCACCAAGGGGGAGTGCAGGGTGAAATCCCCACCGCCAGCCCTAGGCACCTGCCATGAGATGGTAACAAGTGCTTCTGGCCCCCACCCACAGCAGCTGGGTGAGATCATGGAATTGCAGGATTGCCTAAGCTGGAAAAGACCTTTGAGATCCTTGAGTCCCACCATAAACCTAACACTGCCAAGTCCACCACTGAACCATGTCCCTAAGTGGCATCTGTACAAGTCTTTTGAACACCTCCAGGCACGGTGACTCCACCACTTTCCTGGGCAGCCTGTTCCAGTGCTTGACAACTCCTTTGGTGAAGGACTATTTCCTAATATCCAGTCTAAACCTTCCCCGGCACAACTTGAGGCCATTTTTTTTTTCTTATCCTATAACTTGTTACTTGGGAGAAGAGACCAACACCCACAACCTCCTTTCTGGAGCTGCAGAGAGCAATGAGGCTTGATTTCAGCCTCCTCTTCTCCAGTCTGAACTTCCCAGCTCCCTCAGTCCCCTCCCTCCTGCTCCAGACCCTTTCCCAGCTCCATTCCCCTCCTCTGGACACGCTCCAGCACCTCATGGTCTTTCTTGCAGCGAGGGGCCCAAAACTCAACCCAGGATCTGAGGTGTGGACTTACAAGCGCTGAGCTCAGGGGAATGATCCACTGCTGGCTCATATTCAGCTGCTGTTGACCAACACCACCAGGTCCTTTTCTACTGGACAGCTTTCCAGCTGCTCTTCTCAAGCCTGTAGCATTGGCTGGTGTTGGTGTGGCCCATGGAGCTGATTGCAGAAGCCCCAGAGCCCCTGGAACAGCTGTTGGGGTAGTTTCACTGTATCCAGGCCCCTGGCAGGATGTAGGGCAAGGCTCTGCCTGTCAGAGTGGGGTTCAGCTCTGTCATGGCGTGCTTTCCCTGGGATGCACGGCCAACCCCTGCCTCACTCAGGCTGGTCCTTGTTTTGCTTTAAACACAACCTGCACAGCCCCACAGGTTCTGGGATCAGGCGGAATCCCACTGAGCACTCCCAACTGCTCTGCTCTGAAGGTGGTGGCAGCCTGCTGCCTTTTTTTGCCTTTGCCTTTTTTTTCCCTTTGCCTTTCTCTCTGCCAATCTTCCTTTGAAACCCAAACTTCCTGCAGTTTGAAACGGACAATCAGGTCGCTCTGGCAGCTGCAACCCAAGAGCTTCAGCTCTCGGCAGAAGGATCAGAACTACAAAACTATTTCTTTGAGGCAAATTATGCATTCATCTAGCTCATTTGAAACAAAATATGATTTGCAATTTAACTTTCCATAATGAGCTCCTGCTATTATACCGTTTCCATAATGGCTGGTTTCGTTGGAACAGATTGTTGGTGCACATGGTTTACAAAACATTTTCAATGCAAGACCCGTTTTTTCTTATTTTAAATAGCAACAGCTGCTAAGCATAATAATTATTGTATTTCATCAAAATAAACTTACCAAGTTGCTCTTGGTGCTACTAAGTTTTCCAGTGGACCTACGGATTGTTAAAGAAGCTGAAACTTCAGTTCTGCAAAGAGAGAGCGGCACCGCAGACATGAACTTGGCGCCTGAAAGGTCAGGGAGGGCAGGAGTCAAGTCCTCCCGCAGGAATGGCAGCTTTCCGCTTCACGAGCCTGTCCCTGCAGCATCACCTGCAGCGGTCACACACAAAATCTGTCAGCCCTGCCAGGGTTTCCTTGCACCAGTGACATCCCCACACTGGCCTTGCTCACCTGCGCCAATCACTTGACTTGACACCACCTCCCAACCCACCGCTAACTCATGTGAATTGTCACCCCACCTTTCCCTGCAGCAGCCAACAGTGCCAGCGCAGGCATTTGCCATGACATGAGACAGTTCCTTGTCATTGCCCACTGCACTGTTGAGGCCCCGGGCTGCTCATCCCCTCGACTGCGGATTCCACAGCTCAGTCTCTGCACACCCACCGAGCCTACTCTGCTTCACATCCATCACTGCCAGTCTGGGCAGCCACGTGGGAGTCCTGAGCTCCATCCCATCCTTGTGTCTGTTCCTGGCCCCAGGCTGCTGTCGCTGCTCTGGTGGCCACAGCTCCCTTGCTGCTGTGGAGCTCAAGCTGCCTTTTCTCCTTTGCTTCCAAATGACTCTCAGCTCCCAGAAGAACTACAACCCCCACCCTAATAACAGACCAAAGAACCAGAAGCCCAGTAAGCAGCTCCTGGTTGCAGGCTGGTTGCTGGAGCCAACTGTGCAATGCAAGGGTGTCAGCACTGCAAAGCCCCTGGCTCTGGAGGGTCCCATTCTCCCAGGAGCAGCGCCCGCCCAACCTTGCACACCACAGGCTCTGCTGAGCTGGAGGGAACACGCAGAAAGCATTGGCACTGCACGCTCTGCCTGGTCGTGGTTCACTGAAATGCTGCATTTGCCCAGGCAGCAAAGCCACGTCAGAGCAGAACCTGGTGTCCCTGTCCCAGCCACCACCGAGCACCCGGCACGGCCTTCCTGGGCAGCTCCGCCACTGCTGCCCTCGCCAAGGGGCAGAGACACAGACCCACAGAGACAGAGGCTTTGCAAAGCAGGTGCTGGGGCAGTGCGGCTGGAAATGCAGGCTGGGCCAAAGCCATCCAGACACCCAGGCTTTTTCTGGAGCCGTTACATTCCCTGGGTAGGTTTGCAGCAAGGGGGAAGTGCACACTCGGCCCTCAGCAGGTTGGTCTGCAGGCCAGGGGACACGGTGAGCTCGTGTTGCCCATTCCTGCAGGGTCCACTTGCCGGCTCATTGTTGCTGGCACCGCCCGAGCCTCTGCTGGCACAGGAGACAGCCAATGCGGTGGCAGTGGTGTGAATGCTGATGAGGCTGGGAGGAACGAGAGTAACTAAGGAAACCATAGAGCATGGAAAGAAAGTTGCTTAATAAGAGAGCTAAAACTCACTGCAAATAAATAAAAAGAAAACAGAAAGGTGCAGCTGGGTGGCCTCCGGGAGGTGGTTTGTGCAAGCAAGGACATGGAGTCTTCCACTCACTTCAGTTACTGGTAAATTGGATCTTCCATTCATTTTGACACAAACTTTGTAAATCACATCATCTGCTCTATACCTAATGTAAATTCCTGTCCTTCCGTGCTTCTATGGCTCAGTCTGTGGTTGCTTCAGGCTGATTACCCTGGACGCTGCTGAGCCTGGTGTCAGAGGGCTGCTCAACTGACAGAGGCCATCCAAGAACTGGGAGATGGAAGGGAGGACAGTTTGTGCCATCTGCTATTTGCTATTTGCTGTCAGCCTTGTCCTGCAGTGGGCAGGGAAAGTCAGCCTCAGCCTGCCACAATTTATATCCTTGGCAGCTCCTTTTGACCAGTGATAGAACCAGCTAATCAAGAAGAAGGGAAGACTGCTTGATTTAAAAAAAATCTCAGCTGGCATCTCTGCAAGATGGCACCTCAGGGAAGTGACATGGACAAACGCTCCCATAAATCTGCTCCCTCTGATGCTGTCTGGGAACCCATCACCAGCGACACCAATGCCAGGAGCTCCAGTGTGCTGTCACTGCTTTGCAGCATTGCCTGTGCTGGGCTCTGAGATGGGGTTTGGCAGGTCCCTGCTGATTGACATCAGCCAACACACAGCCAGACCATTTTTCCCCTCTAGGAGTGTACACCCATGTTCGTGGGACCCTGAGGGTTTCCTGCAGCAGCGAAGGCACCCTCCTGCAATAGCCATGGGGGCTGGTCCTTTATTTGGGGCTGTTCCCTGAAAGATTTGACCTGCTGAAGACCATAAACAAACTGCACAAGGGATGCAGCACAGAGTGCAGCAAGAGCATTGTCGCAAGCCCTCGTCTCCATGTTGGGCTTTGCCATAACTGAGGACTTGCAGGTCCTCCCCATATCTGAGCTGCTCTCCACAAGCACAGGGGCTGCCAGCTCACCTGGGGGCTACAGCCACGGCCAGCAGTAGGCAAGGAGAACCAGCAAGAATTAATTGCTAATTGCGCTTACCTGCATCATTCTTTCTCATGGCAATCCCAAGGTATCCATCATGAAGTGCTGAGGGGCCCTCCCCAGGCTTCAGGGCAGCTCCAGAGATGCAGATGCAGGCTCACACACCTGTCCCCACCCTCCTAAAGCACCCACAGCTCACAGCAACCTTCTCCAACACAAACCCAGGTGGGTCAAGGTGGCTTTTCTACACTGGTGACTGAAGGGAGATTAAAGACCGAGGCACGAGTTCATTAGGAAGAGATTTTACTGAGCAAGCAAGACAAAGTCCTATTTGTTGAAAATTTTCTGGGAGACTTCTAAGAGCTGGGTTTAGTGGCCATGGTCAGCCAAAGATTTATGGTGTGCAGGCGCTCCTGGTGGATGATGCTGATGCTGGCAAAGCTATTCCAGCCCCTGAATGAAAGGCTGCACTTTAAAGCTCCTCAGCATTTGGATTTAGATGACATATAGTAATGGCACCACAGAAGCCATTACTGTCAATCAAGGAAATAATAAACATGCAATATAAATTGCTTGGACTTACCTAGGCTTTCATGAGCTATTGCAAACAGTGAAAAAAACCCAACAAATCAAAGCAAGAAAGGAACAACCAAAGAGGTGGCTGCTCTGCAGGAAGAGGACTCAGGGAACTCCGCTTGCAGAAAACCCTGGTGAAGTCCGTGTGTGGATCCTGGAGTAGATTTGGACAAAAGAGTGAAAAGAAAAGCTAACTGCTGCAAATGCGACTCAACTGACATCTCCCCTCCATGGCTCTTTCTGTGCACACCAGTGTTTGCAGGCTGACAGCACCTGATACAGCAATTCAAAAACTTCCCAGCAAGGTAAACAGAAGCATAAGCCCAAAGTGACCAGCAAACGAAAGCCCCAGCAATTACTGGGGAGCCGTTCCCAGTACCCCTCGCTACAGCTGGGTCCCTTCACACCCAGCACCCAGCTGTGCACACGTCCCCATGATGCAGAGCCCTGCTTCACCCACAGTCGGCTGTGATAACCCCTGGGACAGCCACAACTGTACTGGACACTGAAACTCTCAGAGCTGACCTCAGTGGGCAGGTTTGCAGTGGTACTGTAACTGGACAGATGTTTTCTGTCTGTCCATCCAGCTGCATCGTTTCAAAGGCAATGACTGAACTACCTGATGTCTCCAACCAGATGAGCCCACACTGTGCACTATTTACAGTGATCACACAATGATCTAAACCTGCATAAAAGCATTGTAGGATAAACCTAGAGCTGCTCGTGAGCACTGCAGTCCCCTTAAATCAGGCTGCTTGGAAGCAAATGGAGGATCGGGCTCGTTGGTGTGCTGATGGTCTGCGGGGACATGGAGAAGGGGAAGTGGGTGCCCTCACTTGCGCATTGGTGTGGGATGGCACAGCTGTTGTTGGGAATGGTTCTCGGCAAGGTGCCATGAGCCACACAATGACAATGGGCTATTATAGTGTTTAGCAAGGTCTGGTGGAAAGGAAACAAGGTAATGGGGCATTTGCTGATTCAATTCGTTGAATTTGAACAAATCTTTTTAATCTTCCTCCCCGAAGGACTGGAAAGGTCAGGAAATAGGCAGAATGTGCACTTTCAGGTATTGAAATTAAACTTGTTAAGAAATCCATATTGATTTGCACTTCTCTGAAAAATACTGAAGCCTCCAGATTTAGCCTGGGTATTGATTTTCTCTTCCTGGGGAAAGGCATCCGCACGAAGGAAAGATATTACACGTGGCAGTAAACACCGTCAATCACCGCCCGCTCTCCCTTCATAAACAAATGGTCCCACATCGCCCAGGGAGGCTGCAGCCCTGTCCTGGCACTGTGACACAGGTGCTTGGGCAGCTCTATAGCTGCACACCCGGGGGCCATGGAGCTGCCGGCTGGAGATGCCTCCGCTGCTGCTCCCTCCACTCTCCCCAAGCCAGCGCTTGACTCTTTGCCTGGCTCGGCCACGTGCCATCTTGGAACGCTTTGACCATGAGAACCGTGGTCTCAGCCAGGTACTGCCCAGGCCCCTCCATGTGTGGGACCACATCTCTCTGCAGCTTTCTGAGGAGGGGATGTGGACAGGGAGGTGTTAGTCTCTTGTGTCTGGTATCCAGGAACAGGACACGTGGGAATGGTACAAAACCACACCCAAGGATGTTCAGACTGGATATGAGGAAACATTTCTTTGCTGAGAGGGTGGTCAGAACCCAGAACAGGCTTTCCTGGAGAGGTGGTGGATGCCCCAAGCCTGTCAGTGTTTCAGAGGCATTTGGACAATGCCCTTAATAACATGCTTTAACTTCTGATCAGCCCTGAATGGGTCAGGTAGTTCATGACTGCTGTGATCCCTTCCAACCAAAATATTCTATGTTGTGCTATTCTATCCTATTCTACTCAGCCAGTTCTGTTGAGGAGCTCCTCGAGCAAGGACTGTAAACCAACACCAAAGGCACCACTGATGCAGCAGCTCTAGGACTCTTCTCTCTGCTCATCTGAGCAGCTCCAGCAGTGCTTTACACCACCAGCCAGCTGTGAGATTGAGACGTGTCATGGAGGTTGGAAGCAAAGACAAAAGGCATTACAAGAAGCACTGTCCAATTACACTGCCTCAGAAACAAACAATTCCAAGTCATACATTTAGCCTTAAGGAAGAGCAAGCTGCTTACTGCCCAGCTCTCCATGTGGCACAGGAGAAGCCAGCACACACCCTGGGGCATCAGGTGCTTCTTTTCAATACTTAGGGGATAACTTGATTAACTTCAGAAAACCAATCCTCCCTTTGAAACGAAGCAAAATCCTTTCCCAACTGCTCTCCTCCCTTACTGGCCCTCAAGAAAAACATCAGCACCACAAATGGCCCTGGTTGTGGCTGTAACCACACCTGAAGTCACCGAGCATCCTGCATGTGCACAGGATGCGGCACAGCACCATCCTGCCCCCGACTGCTCTGATTTACCACCACGATGACAATAAATATGTAGTGACAGCAGTATTGATGATGATAACAACTCTTTCAGATTTATGATCAACACTTGCCATGCCGCAGGAGTTAATTCAGCTGCAGCTGATCCGGCATTTTCCTGGCAGTTACTGCACCCCAGTGTCCGGGCCAGCCCTGTTCCAGGGATGGTGACAGAGACACCTGCCTGTCCTACCAAGGCCAAGGAGGGCTCAAACCATCTGGGCACTTTGCTGCTCCGGGGAAAAGCCCACTGCTGGGAAAGGGGCCTCCAGCACAGCTGGTGTTTGCTGCTGCGGAGTTTGGGTTTAATTAAGAAATGATGCTGTTCATGTTCTTTGCTTTGCCTGATCAAGGCAAACAAGGTTTCTTACCTGCAGCAGCCGGTGACTCAGCTGCAGCCCGCTTCCTGGAGCTGTAATTCTGAAAAAAAATACATCTTTCCTTTAAGCCACAAAGCATCCGTGTGTGTAAATCTAGAGGCTGGCAATGCCTCTGCAGCCAGGCAGGGCCGTTACACTCTGGGCAGGGACTGCTCACCACAGTGTCAGAGCAGCCAGACCCAGGCACCGTAACCCGTCCCAGTACCAGCAGTGCTGTGGCCAACCCCACCAGCATGGAGGGATGGGAAATTAAGATCTCAGAGTGGCCTTCATCCCATGTTTCCACGATCAGAGTATCTAAGGACTTGCCTAAAAATGCTGATCCGTGTGCAGCGATTCCAGCAGTCAGCCCACCAGTCTCCCCTTCAAGCATCTCTCCTTCTTCTTGCCTGCCTGGGAACCACCAGTCCCAGGCCAGGTTCTCACTACTCTCCTCCTGGGAAGCTGCAGGGCTGGGGGCTCTGTCTGAGTGCACAAACCTCCCTAGAAAGACTGCTGGATTAATTATTGTAAGGATTTGATTTCAGATTAAAGCTGGGAAGGGGCTCTTTCTCAGGTAGTGAAGGGATAGGACCAGGGGAACATTTTTCAGCTGAAAGAGGGGAGATTGAGGAAGAAATGTTTTCCTGTGAGGGTGGGAAGGCACTGACACAGGTTGCCCAGAGAAGTGGTGGCTGCCCCATCACTAGAGGTGTTCAAAACCAGTTTGGATGGGACTTTAAGCAACCTGGTCCAGTGGGAGGAGTCTCTGCCCATGGCAGGGGTTGGACTGGATGGACTTTGAAGTCCATTCTATGATTTAGAACTTTGTCAAGGACAATCACAGCTCAAAGGTGCGTTAATATGTAATAAAGCAAACCCCATACATGTTCAGATGCTGTTTTGCAGGGCAGTCTGCCGGTGACAGCGGCTGCAGGAGGCAGCTGGGCAGGAATGAGTCCAGCAGCCACATGCCAGGGAAGTTAACACACAGCTTATTCCACATTTAACACTGCCAGCCTGTTCACTACTTTGTTTTTAAATATTTCCCTAAGATCAGAATGCTATGCTTTCTCAACTGTTTTTAATACACGAAATCAGCAACTATGGCAATTAAGAGGTCTAATTAGCATCTGAATCGGTCTTCTCACACAACCCCTCCTTGCAATAGCAAGTAAGCCCTGCTGGAGATGCAGAACCTGCCCACACAGGGTCTGCACCCTGTGTGCAGCCGGGACCCACCAAGGGGTGCTCCAGGAGGGATTTCACTCCAGCACAGCTCCCATGCCAGGCTTCCCACACTGACCTGCATATTATTCCTGGGAAGAATTAGGACGTGCCCTGCAACCGGTCATGCTTCAGCTTCAGGCAGGAGATCCAGGGCAAGGCTACTCAAAGGCACCAGATGTTTCCTTTCTGGAGAGAGCAGGAGTGAATGAGAGCTCCCTAAATTACCTAGGGCTGCCTAATGAGCTCCCCCTGCCCCGGAGCCTCTGTGGGAATGCATCACTTTTGTCAGAAGGTTAAACGAGATTTCAATTAAGTGACACATCAATTGTAAGGCCATCTGCTCTGCAACCACCTCTGTTCAGAGGAGCTCTGCCCCAGCGAGAGAAGGTGGCTCAGTGCTTCAAGCCAAACCCAGGGCTGCACACAAATGCCTTGGGCATTTAGAGACTGAACTCCTCTCTGCCAGCCTGTGCCATCCCCTGGATGTTGCAGACAGCTGGCAGCGCGGAGGGGATGGGCTTGTGCTGAAACCCAGCAGGCAAGCGCCCAGAGCAAGCACAGCCTGGCGAAGTGGCTCCCCAAGGAGGTCTTGCAGCTGGCTCCCAATGTGGCATTTACCTGGGAGAGGGGTCTTGCCATGACCACCCCTGGGGAGGGGATGTCACCCTGCAGCAGCATCATCTGGGGATTTCTGAGCTGCAGCGGATCTCTTGCAGCACTTGCCTGGGCTCAGGGGGCTGCAAGTGCACATACACCCCATCCCACAGTGCCTCATGCATCCCACATTCCATGCACTCCACACCCCATGCACCCCATCAGCCACCACCGCCCAGCCGATTCCCCCCCAGGCAAACCAGGGCAGCACCGCAAAGAGCAGAAGAGCAGGACAGGGGCTGTTCCCCCCAACCCTCTTGCAGTTGCAGGAGAGGTTGAGGCTGCCATCAAACACCCGTGAAACAGAGCACAGTTTCCAGCTGCCCATAGCAGGGTCCGTGCAACCTCTTCAGCCAAGTAACTCGCCAAACTGGACAATTTTATTGTTCTTTTTCTCATTGATCTCCCAGTCATTGTGGAATCATACACCACGCGTACGCAGCCTGCAGCCCAGCCATCCACCAGCTCCTCCTTCAGTACCACCACACCAAGTGTTGGTTGTGCCCAGACAGTAATTTGTGACTGCGTGTGTATTAATTTTAGGGAATTAATTCATTTTCTTGCAACATTAGAGGTTAATTAAATGCTGGCTAATTGCTACCAGTCACTGGAGGAATTCTGCTCCTGAGTCCTTTCATGGCCTGAATGCACCAAAGGACAAAAAAAAGGAAAGGAAGAAGAAAGGAAAGAAAGAAGCCCTTTCAAGACCACAGAAAATTGCAAAAGGATGTTTCTTCCAACCCAACGTGACAAAATTGAATTCCAAGCTATTTAATGCATGCACGAAACGCCATAGAGAAACTCAGCCCGAGCACTTCGTCCATTGCAACAGGGAAAGGCGTTCGTAACACCAGCACTCGCTACGGCACCAACCCGTGCTTCAAACTCCAGACTTCCAGGCGATTTCGCTTAATTGTAACTACCAGAGTAAGGATTCTCACAGACAGGGCTATCGCCAGCATTTCCATGGGACACACAGCTACGGCAACACTGTGATTATGAGAAACATTAACAATGGAGACTCCCGGAAGCCACTGTTCTGGGTGGGGTTGGAGGCCCCGCTCAGTCTGCAGGGGCGCCATGGCCAGGGTCTCAGCACAGCCTCGTCCTCTCCCCACTGGGGAGGGAGGAGCACGGGGGTCCCAGTCCCACCGTGAGCACAGCAGCCTGGCGGGGCCAGTAGCATTTTGGGAGTGAAAAACCAGCCCCGTGGGTAGGGGCACAGGGAGCCATCTGGGTTTGTCCTTAAAAACGGGATTTCACGGGTTACACCGTCATGAGGATGATGCCATGCAGCCTGACAGAACACCCCTGCCCGCCTCAGACCGGCGTGGTTCGTCTGTTGGCCGGGTTGTTGTGCAAAGACTCCTTGAACTCTTTGGGGATGGAGTTATGGACCTGTAAAAAACCGTGGTCCCGCTCCGAGTTGAGCAGCGTCCCCATGGTGACCTTGGAGGGATCCCTGGAGAGGGTGAACATGGAGATGTCGGTGGAAGGGATGGTGCTGAACCCCTTGCTGATGGGCGACATGTCCCGGGACCGGGGCTCAGTGGAGCGGGAGCTGGACCGCCGGCGGAAGCGGTACCTGTAGGGGGGGAGGCGGGTGAAGGCTGACTTCTTCAGCAGCTCTGAGTGGGACTTGGCACGGATCTGGCGGTGTTTCTCGATGTACATGTGCACGGCGATCACCCCCACCATCTCGGCGATGATGAAGGACAGGGCTCCGAAGTAGAAGGACCAGCCATAGGAGTAACTCTTCTTGGAGTCGCTCTGCCCTGGGTCCCCCGTGTTGGCCGAGATGTAGACGATAATCCCGATGATGTTGCTGAGACCTTTGGGGGAAGACGAGAGGGAGAGGCGCTCGCTCGAGCAACCGGAGAGGGACAGGGGACAGCAGCGCCCTGATCCCCTCCTGGCTGTGAAGCGACGCAGGCTGGAGGACCCTGGCCCTTCTCCTGCCTCTACAACCCATGGGGCAGGCAGGGACAGTGCCAGGGTCCAGGGCCGCATCCCCATGGGGCACCAACCCACTTGCCAACACAGTGGGGCCAAAATCCCTCACAGCCCTCTGCTGCCATCCCCAGCACACATCTGTACCCATGGGCACCCCACATATACACATGTTCAGGCACACTGAGGGGCACGAGGAACCACCGCTATTTTGTTTAGGAAGGGGACATTTCCAGAACTGGTTTTGCTTTGCAGAGCTGCTCGCTGAGCAACGAGCCACAGGAGCTCGGCCAGCAGAGCGAATCTGTGGGACATGGAGGGGATCCCTCCAGCACAAATCCTGGCCCGCTGTGGCCCTGGGAGTCCAGGGAGGTGGGAATGGCTCCATTTCTTTTCATTCCTGGTGGAGCCCAGAGGCTTTATTTGGGATCTGGGCAGTTTTTGCATGGCCAGCAGCGCTGCAGGACTGTGCTGCAGGGCTGGGGAGCAGCTGACGGATTCTTGGATTTACTTAATGAATCAATTATGTTCTTTCTGTTGTTTTCTCATCTGCATCAGCAGCTCCTGCCAGCCGAAGGAGGGAGAGCAATTTGTCTCTTTGTGGGGAGAAGAAAAACACAAAATAGAGCAGTTCCTTGAGACAAAGACATTGTCATAAGTTAATCAGTGCAAGCATTGAGGAACAGTGCACAGAGGAATGAATAATCCAGAAGGAACGGCATCTCAAGAGAGAGAGATTTTCCTTGGAGGACTGTGCCAGCACAGCACCCGCCCTCACCTGGTCCCACAACCCACTCTGTGGTGGTGATGGACGGTAGAGCCCCCGAGACCTGCCCTGGGGCCGGGTGCTCCCCCTGTGGGGTGGCTGCACTCCGGGAGCCCCTCATGGGCTGCAGCACCTGCAGAGAAACTGGTCAGGGCAGAGCAGGGTGGACACAAAGTGCTATCTAGCACAGTGACCACTTGCCAGAAACCTCTACTGTTTTCCCCCTGCAATGAGGATATTTTCACCAGGACAGCTCACAAACTCCAGAAACCCTCTGTGCCAACAGCCCAGGAGGATCCCCAAACCATCTCTGGCTGCTCTCATGCTTCCACACCTGCTCCCAACCCACCAGGCAGCTCCTACCTGCAGAGACGAAGAAGATGCCGGCGCTGAGGATGACGTTGTGTTTGCTCTTGTAGAACTCGCTGGCTGCTACGCACAGGCCCCCGAAGAAGAGCAGGCCCACACTGAGGATGGGGAAGATGCTGGACGCTCTCACCGCACCTGTGGGACAGGGAGTGGGGCAGGGTTGGCTCCCAGCATCGTTCCTGAAGCAGGGGATGCCCACATCTCCTATGCCAGCACCCAGGAAGATCTGTTGCAAAGCCAACAAGGCACAGGGGAGAAACAGCACCAGGCCCCTCTATGCATCCTCTGCTTCTCCCTGAGCTGCTCTGCTCCCAGCTTGCTCTGGAGCCCAGCATCAGCCCTGCAAACCTTGCGATTCAGGCCTCCCATCACAAAAACCCTGAATATACTTTTTTTCCCTCCAAGGCTATTTCAAGGAATTATTTCTCCCAGTCTTGTCACACCGTCAGCACCAGTGATGTACCTTCCCCTTGCCAAACATACCACCCACAGGTCTAGGCTATGCATGTGAGCCCAGGGACTGCAGAACCCCCAGATCACACCAGCTTGACGAGGAAAGGAGCAGCGCTACCAACCACAAGGGTCAGGAACCCGTCCCTTGCATCCCCAAACTTTCCCAGCAGCTTTGAAAGGCAAAAAGTTGCAAATTCACATACCTCAAATTCAACAAAAAGTCATTTTCTGATGCAGAGAAGGAGTACTATCAAAATGGACAAGAAGCCCAAGACGCCAATCCCACCACGTGAAATGCTGTGGCTCCGGCGCTGGGCTCCATCCCCAAGGGGATGAGCTCTGGCAGGGCCCATCTCTGCACGCTCAGGAGTCACTGACTGACAGCTACACAAAGAAGGATCTTTTCTACTTGGCCTATCAGAAGTTCAGCTCCCAAAATGACAGTAAAGAGTAATTAATGCAGCAAATCACTACCTGCTGCACTGAAAATACACTGTGCCTTGGTTTGGGCTCTCATCCCTCTATTAGGGTCTTTATTAAAAGAACAGAGATGCAGAGAAGCCCCATTAAAATGCCATTCCAGGGTCTTTAAAATAGACTTTTTATTTTAAAAGCGGGAGGGGGTGGGAAAAGAACTTAAATGCTAATCTACTAAAATTGCAAACCTATTCCATTAGACATGTTCCCCTCTTAGATGGGTGAGCAGAGCTGATGGCTCCCTGCAGAGCTGGAAAATGGGGAGTTTGGAGCAACATCTGGATGAGCTGCAGCTGCATCAGGTAGAGGTTGCTGCCTGGCCCTGGGCCTGAGCAGGATGGGTGCTGGGGAGCACTTTGTCCTCAGGGGTTCCTCCCAGCCCCAGCAGTTCAGAGTCCAGCAATGCCAGCACCTCTGAGGTTGCCATGTGCCCCTGCTGCCTCACATTCTTAGTTATCTGAAAATTTGGGTGTTCAAATGGACCATTTGCTGTGCAGGTAACACAGACAGTCACACCCCTGCGTGTTTGTCACTGTGTCGAGCAGTGCACGTCCACACAGCTGTGTGTGTCAGGGTGAGCATCGTTTGGGTCTGGCATCTGTCAGCCTGCGCCTGGGTGCCTCAGCGCTTGCTCCCGCACATCTGCCCAGTGCCGGGGGATGGTGCCTCTCCTCTGCAGGGTCAGCTGCACCTCAGCATCACATCCCTGATGCAAAAACCCTACAGGCCTCTGCCAGCCCCTGAGCCAGGAGAGCCCCATGTTTTTCATGAGAGCCACCAGCTCTGTTGTCACTCCATCTCCCTGTGCTGGGCTGCTGTTGGCAGAGTGCACGGAAAACATTCATCACGCTCTTCTGGCAAATCCAGCCTGGGTGAAGAGACTTGGGGAACAGGGAGTCCGGCACGAACACTGCAACCCAGCAGGGCCCCACCAGGGACCCACAGGGTCCTGGTCCCCAGTGGCCCTCGCACCCTGACAAGCTTGGGACTGGACACAGGGACAGCACTGTCATGCTTAGGGAACCCAGAGGGTCACTGCTGCTGCACAGGAGCCTGGAATTCTTGGGCCCATCAGCCTCATGCCAGCAGTGGAGGGACCTGTTGGGTGATGCTCTGGGAATGGGGTGAGGGGTTCCTGAGAAGCATGCACAGCTCCAACATGCAGAGGAAAGCAGACTCACGGAGGAGATATTCAGCCGTGTCTTGTTCATAATCCGCATCCTCAGGGAAGTGGTCAATTTTCTTGCATACTCCTCGGAAGGTTCCTGTGGAATCAGAAGCCAGGAAACCTTCAGACCCCTCTGCCACTGGCAGGAGTGCTGCCAGACACGCTGCACAGGGCCAGCATGGCAGCAGCCCAGGAGCTGCTTGGGCATTGCCTGGCATGGGGCTGGCAGTGACCCCAAACAGTGCCCTTGGTCCCTAAGATTGCTTTAATCCTCAGCTGCTCCTGCATCCTCCAAGCACTGCTTGTCCCCACCAGTGGGGCTGCACATCTACATCTCAACCTAAGTCCTGTCATTAGCATCGCTGCTGAGCTCTGGGGAGAAACCCAAGCTGCCCTGCTCCCCCTGCAGCCCCACGGCAACCACAGGCAGAGCCTCTCCGCACTGCAGCTCCCACTCCCCTCTCCAGCTGCACAGTGCTGCGAGGACGTGCCGTGTGCTTGTGATGCTCAGCATGGCACTGCCTCTGCCCGCCTGCAGCCGAGTTTCCCCCGCTCCTTGGGTGCACGCTTGGACACACGCAAGGCTCACCTGTCCCCCCTTTTCTCAGTGAGGGGGAAGTGAAGCAGAGTAGGCACTTGCTGGCTCCCCGCACCCACCCAAGTAAGCCACTCATCGGTTTTGACAGAGAATCGATGCGGCTGTAAATAAAACCTCCTGGCCTGCAGGTCCCAGCACCACCTTATTGGGATGCACTAGGGAAAGCCTTCATGGCTGCAGCCCAGGGCTCACTCTAGGATGTCAGGGTCACCTGCCTTCGTGTCAAATCCCTGCTGGAAAGACAACAGCACCGGAGTCAGAGCGGCTGGTCTGCGCAGCACCGAAACACCAACTCAGCGCTCCCAGTTTGGCTGCTCTGCCCCAGTCCCTGGCTGCACAAGGAGCAGTTCTGATTTACCACTGAATAAACACAGGGCATAGGCTGCTGCACATTTGCTAAAGGAACACCTGGGCTGCAGCTTAAATTCCAAGATGCGATTTTTTTGGAGCCCCAGGCAAGTTCATGTAAATGACTACAAAAAGCTTCTGGCCTGCTTACCCTTTCCTGCACCTTCTTAGCCGTGCCTCATGCCTTGGACATGGCAGCTGGGGCAGAAGAGGCAGAGAGATGCTGAGATGACCTGTCTGGACCACATTTCCAGCCTGCTTTCACGTGTCCCCCCAGCACACACGTGCACAACCATGCACAAATGTGACTAAGTGCCACCCGCCCAGTGTGTCACCATCCCCCTCCTGCTCACGGGTGCCCCGGCACAAGTGGGGAGTGGGGGCGAGAGCAGTCCCCACCATGGTGGGCACCAGCAATGCTGCCTGGAAGGCTAGGGAAGGAGGCAGATGCTCTGGCATCTGCTGGCCTCCCACTTAACATTTGGGGAAAAAAGGGCTCTTTTTCTGTGGCTTTTTCCCCCTCCTCCTGCCTCTGAAAGAAAGAAACAATGAATTTCACATTCATTGCCTGCCTGTTTGCTTTGGCTTCCTCCTCCCTGCTCTTTTGGGCTCAGTAGTCTCCAGTGCCAAGGCCATACAATTGTGCCGTGAGAGCAAAAAGCCAAGGACAGTGCAGGCTTCGGCAGGTGATGTCCTGGGGACTCTGTTCCAGGCTGTAAGACATGGGGGCAGCAGAGTCATGTCCACTGTGGGGAACATTTATGGGACAGCCTGGGGAAGGGATTGGCCATGAACGGGCTCTTGCCTCTTCTGCTCATCCACCCACCAGCCTCAGCACCCCAGTCCATGAGCTACTCATGTACAGGCAGAGAGAAATTAAAGTTATTACAGGATACTAATAAAAATCCCTGTCTATGCCCAGTTGCATCAATGGATTTGTTGTGATGGATGCAGCCCATCACCTCCTGTGGATGCTGCGAGTCTGCTCCTCATGGCAGCCCTCCAAGACACCGCGCACAGCACTCGCTGTCTGCTGGGGACAGCTCTGAGCTCGGCTCATGCCACGGTGCTGCATGGGAACACAGCCTCTCCAGGGCCTGGGGCGGCAGCAGCCACTTCTGCCTGCAGGATTCACAGAGCCAGCTTCTCCAAAGCAAGCAACAAGCGCTAATGCAAGAGTATGCACGATGCTTCCTCCACAGTGCCAACAAATAGAATCATAGAAACATGGAATGGTTTGGGTCAGAAGAGACCTTAAAAGTCCATCCAGTTCCACCCCCGCTGCCATAGGCAGGGACACCTCCCACTGGATCAGGTTGCTCAAAGCCCCATCCAAGCTGGCGTTGAACACCTCCAGGGATGGAGCAGCCATGGCTTCTCTGGGCAACACTGCTATGCTGGATGTTATGAATAGGGAAAATGAGGCACAGAGTGTGGCTTTTCTGCAGCCACAAGGGGCAGGATAAGAAATTTCTGCAGCTTTTCTCTACATGAACGGCAGGCCCTCATGACATCAGTTCTGGAGCATGTGGTCAGGTTATGCTGGTACTGTCTCCTCCCCCATGGGACCAGAGAGGATGTGCTGCCAGGGGACAGGGTTCCAGGCAAGAGAAGCCAGCCCTCACAGCGTCCCGCACAGCAGCACGCTGCCAGTCTGTGCTCTGGCTACAGCTTCAGGGGAGCTGAGCATCGTGACAAGTATCAATTAAAACTGGAGATGAAGCTCTGGAGGTGGCAAGCTGTCATCCAAGCGGGAGACACAGCATCCAGGGAGAACCGCCTGCTCCTGTTGCTTTGGGAACTGTAGGTGAAGGGAAAGCTCACAACGGGCACCACAAGTGGGGCTGGTGAGGCACTGGGAGGATGGCAGCTTCGTGGCACACACCCCTTTCTCCTCCTCTCAGCTTTTGGGTTTCCATCCTCCTCCTCTGACCTTCTCCCTGTACCTGCCAGCAGGGCTTTGCCTCATGTACCCCAGAACCACCCCCAAATTTGTCTCTTTGCTCTCCAGTCATCAGGCATGTGCTGCCAGAGTGCGACTATGCCAATCTGCAGCACCCCAAAACACCCCTACACCCCAACGGACCCAGAAGGATGTGCCAAGACAGTGTGTGCCTGGACACACTGCGTTGACCTGAACATGTCTCCAGCCACACCCAGTGCAGGGCTGTCATTCTCGGGGCAGTGCTGAGGCTTCTGTTTCCAGCTAGTCTCCAAATGTATGGGTCCTCACTCTGCCTTAGAGCCCCCAAAGCCCTGACCTGCTCTGGTGGGACAGACCCACCCTCTCAGAGTTTTACTGGCTGCAAAGCTGCTGTCAGCCAGGATGCCCGTGCAGCTTGCAGGAGTTTGCAAGAGCTTCTCCCATGGCACCGACTCCCGGGCAGTGTAGGAACACTTCCTTCCACCTTCCAGGTAGGGCTGTGAGGCCAGCATTCACTATCTAATTAGAGAGAGGAAACTTTCCCTTGGTGCCCTGTGGGAAAGAAGTTTAGAGACCCAGTCAGCCCATCAGGCAAGCGTGCAAGCGAGAATACCAGTCCCTTGGGCTCCAGCCCTTTGAGGTTCGCCAAGGTTCCCTGTGCTGCTGAGCCCCTTCAGCCCCCAGGGCCAACACCTCCCTGCTCTGAGCAGCATCTGGATGAGCCATGATCCCTGCAAGCCTTGCTGTCTAAGGTAAATCCATGACCACAAGGAACGAGGACAAGCCTTGGAGCAGGAGGCACCTGCAATGCATCCATCCATCATTCTGCAGCAGCCGAAACCACACACAGTTCTACTGCATCTGCTGTGCCCCACCAGGACCTGTGACCTCCCTGCTTCCCTCAGCCCCTTCTCTGAGCAGAGGCAGAGCCTTTGCTGAGCATTGCTACCACAAGATCCAGCACCAACTCCCTCCTGCTATGGATGCAAGTGCAGCCCTGGCCGAGCATCAGGAGGGGGAAAGCATGGTGGCATCACTAAATACTTGCAGGCTGCTTTGACACTGTCAAGTGAAGAGCAACATATCCCTGCAGTCAGTGGGACTTCAGCTGCCTGGTACCAGGGGGACCAGAACAGCCCCCATGAGCCTCAGCGGGGATGGACACTGCACATTTTGAGCCAGGGCTCACCACGCTGCTTGCCCACTGGCCCTTCACCCTACAGGTGGCTTAGCAAAATCTGCCCCCGATGTGGCAAACGGAGTCCCAGCCCAGCCAGGGGAATGCAGGGCAGGCCCTCTGACACGGGAAGGGGGCAGCCCCACTGCCTACCTGGCTCCATTGCATCTATTTCACACTGACATTTATTTTGGCTCCTTCGCTCCCTCTGTTCATTAAGCGATGCTTGTCACCATGGTAACCGCTGAGTCACCTGATACACAATTTCCCATCCTCCAAACAAATACAACAACAAAGCTTAAATCACAAAAAGCCCCCTCTGACCCCCAAAATGCTCCCTGAGCCCTGACACAGGGAGGTGTGGCGGGAAAGGACTCCAGGGAGGATGGGGTAGCTGTTCCTGGCTCTGGCTGGGGGCTTGGCCCCACACATCCTGACCACTGGATCCCTGGTGATGGCAGATGCAGCTCTGGGCTTCCCTCTCCTGGCTTTATAGCTGCGCCCTGGCCAAGGCAGCATTATAACATAACAGACATGAAGGAAGCAGGCTTGGTCAGAGTCCTTAGCCTCTGGAGCCTCCTTCCCCTACCCACGTTTTCTTAGTAAGGACTTGAGGCAGAGGCGATGCCAGATTGCCTGTTCTGTGCCATCCCTGACCCCCTGCCAGAGCCAACGCTGTGGCTGTGAGCTCAGGCACACAGCGCTCCTGCTTCTGGGGCTGGAGTCCTGCCTAGTGCTGGGCTTGGCTGGACATAGAAATCAGCTGGGAAGGACAGGCCAGCCCGGAACTCAGCAGGATGCTGGGCTGGCTCAGGTACAGCCGCTTGCTCTGGGCGCTCACAGCCTCTGTCCTTGCTACAGGTGGCACTGTGCCCCTTGCCATCACCCCACTGTGACCCTGTGACGGCTCGCAGAGCAGCCCATGCTGTACGGATGCGCAGGTCAGGGGCTGCTGCGTCCCCCTACAACCACCACTGCCTTCAGTGCCAGTGCTCGGGCTCCTCTCCCTTCGCAGGAGCAAGGGCAGAGCTCCTGCCAGCCGGGAGCACATCAGGCTGCTGGAGGCTGCTGCTTTCAGCACATCCCAGCCTGCTCGCGAGTGATTTCCCCAGCTGCTGTCCATGCCCGTGATGCGACTCCACACTGCGTGCATGACTCGCACCACCCTGGGTTTAATTCATCTGCTGGCCGGGAGAGTGCCAGCAAAGGCAGCGCACCGCTGTGGTTATTCATTCCCTGCTCAGCTCTCTCTGTGGTAGATCTGGGTAATTTTCTCTCCCTATTAGTGTGAATCCTGATTAGGCAACTTAGTTTATCACTGCACTTCCCTGCCTGGAGCCTGGCACGTTATCAGGCAGCTCTGCTCACAGCAGTGCATGGAAGTAGGGCTGTGCCAGGGAGCCCCTGCCAGCTACCACTGCCTCCCCTCACCCCGGCATGGGATAGCTTTTCCCTTTGCCTGTACTGAGGAACCAGACCTGCACATCCCCTCCTCTAGCAGGATCCTGCTTAAGAACGCGTGGGGTGCACTCAGTACGTGTGGCACCCAGTGAGCTCAGCCTCCCCATGCGAGCACACACGTTGGGGTCCCCCCGATGCACAAACAGGCAGGGACAGTGCCCGGCCAACAGGTTCCAGCACAGAGCCACGGAAACAAGGGGGTTGAGGCAGCTGGACAAGTGCCAGCCACAACGCCTGCAAGATAATAAACATGGCCCTCCTGTCTCGCTTTCCTGCCCTCTTCCCCGGAGCAGCATCTGTAGCTGCACAACCTGCTGCCACCCCTGTGCTCTTCTGCGGCTGATGCTGCTGCCAGTCCCAGGGAGTTGCAGGGCAGCAGCTGGGCATGCAGACCCCCTGGCAGAGGGAAATGCCGCTGCTGTGCCCAGGGAGGGAGGCACGGCCCCACAGGCTGGTACATTGAAGTCTGGTAAGTCAATCAACAGAGCAGTAACATCAGCTGGCACAAGCCCAAGCAAGCAAAGGAGAAGCCAGAGCGCCAGGGATGAGCCATGCAGGCTGTGGATGAGGCACTTGGGGCTGTCCAGAATGAGCAAGTCCTTCAAACATTCAGCTGTGGCAATATGGCACTGCACTCCTTGCCCAGGATGGGTTAAAATCTCTGCCACGGAACTGAGCACTGAGCTGCTCCTGGCCTCTCCTGCAGCCTAGGCACTTCCAAAAGGCTTGGAGGAGCAGCCAGTGCATTGAGAGAGCAGCCAAGGAGCCCAGCCAGGAGCAAGGTGGAGGACAAGCAAACATGATCTCAGTGCTGGGCCATGATGGATGCGCTGGGGTGTGCAGGAGCATGCAGAACTTCCCACATCCCTGTCCCCCATGGCAGCAAGCTGCGAGAACAGACCCCAGTACCAGACATCCAAACCTCAGGGCTAGGGAGTGATCCAAGTCCTGCAGGAAGCCTCCTACTCCCTGCCCTCCTTCCCTGGGGGTGCCAATGGCACCGTGGCAGGGTCAGTGTGAGCACTGAGTTTGGTGCAAGCTTCTGCCTGCTCAACTCTCATCCTTCACAGCCAACACCAAGCCCTTGGTCGACAGCAGGGCAGCATCACTCCCCCCTCTGCACTAGTCTCTGCCAGCTTCTGCTCAAGCTCTCAATTTAATGGTTCCACTTTAATCCAGCGGCCACCCTTTGGCAAGCACCCAGCCTGGAGATACCCCAACCACCACAGGGAGGGCCTCGCCAGTTGGCAAATCTTCCAGCATTGTCCTGGCAATGGGTGCGTCGGCCATGCGGTGCCTGCAGGGTGTCCCTGCCTGAGACTCTGGGCTTGCTGCAGTTTTAGGTAACATTGGATTTAATTTGGAAGAAATTAACTCCTAACAGATTTTGTATTCACTGCATTTGCAAAGGCATCTCTTCCCTTCTCCTCCTTTGGGGCTGGTTTGCATCCTGCACTCCATGTGATTCCTTGATCCCTCTCATCCCCACCAGATCAGAGCATCCTTGAGCTGTCATTAAATAACGTGACCAATGCCAGCCTCCCACGAGTCACCCTTCTGCCCTAGACCAAGGCTGCTTCACACAGGGAAATGTCTCGTTTCAGCAGGGTTTCATCACTGCTGCTTCAGTTCTATTTCAATGTACGCACACTCTGCACTGCATTCATTGGAGAATACAAAGGCAATTAATTGATTTGATCTCAGGTCTTTTTCCTCTCAAAGCCCTTTTCCCCTGGGAGGGTTGGGGGGGGAAGGGGCTAGGGAAGTGCGATGCTCCTGATGGTGAAAACACACTTAAGAATATTGATCCCAACCCAGGGAGCCAGAAGACTAAAGAGCTCTAGCTCTGGCTCTAAAATCTCATTACTTTCACCCAGTGGAACACTTTTCCAGGGACTATTCTGGTTGTTACTGCTCAGTGCACAAACTAAGGCTCAGGGTGGGGAAGATGAGCTAACACTGTGCTTAAATGAGAAGGAAATTCCTCTCTTCCCTCACGTTGGCTGGCTCAGGAGGAGAAGTCCCAAGGCAAGGCGACATTTCAGCTCTTAGCTCTCCTCACCTCCCAGTGAATTCAAGTGAGTTATCTCCTAATTTGTGTTTTACAGTAATGGTCTTCCTAAAGACCCCTTGTCACATCAAATCCTTTTGGAGGAGGCAGTGGGGTTTAAGTTCTCTGAAAATTCACACTTGTTGTACAATCAGAAGTCCAGGCCAAACTGGCAAATGCTAGGGTATGAGCCTGCTGCACATCCTCAGGGGTGCTCAGGCTCTGCACTCACTTGAGTAACAAGAGCAAGATACCTAAATATCTTCAAGGAATTAAAACTTCAGGGCTCATCTTTTTTTACCTCCCACCCACCTCCCAGATGCTTGGAGAGACAGAAAGAAATCCGTCTTTACTCCTTCCCCAGCTTCACACTGTGTGAGGGATCCTGATGCTCTTTGCATAAGGTCCCCCATGTGAGACTGCGAAGCTCTGGGGTTTCAGGTCTCCATCACCCAGAGACCAGCGGCCACCACGGGAGCAGATGCCTCACATCCCTGGGAAGGGCTGTAGGGTCCCAGCCACCTCCCAGCATATCTTCTTCACCTCCCACACGGCAAAGCCTTTGATACAGCCTGGTTTCAAACACAACACAAGCAGCTTAGAAAAGTACCCAGGAAGGATACCCCCAGACCCACGGCTCGGAGCAACCCAGCTGGAACCACTGCTCAAGTCAAGGATGCTGCCCAGCACAGTTGTCTTGGGAAGGGTTCTGCTCTCCTCCCAAAGCCTAGGAAAGTGCTGGGAGTCAGGTGAGCACCAGGCCTCACCATCAAGATGATTTTGCAACCCCTCAGCCCATGAGCTGTCACTGCTTTACACACCCATCTGTTTGCTTAAATTCCACTGGAGAGCAGCTAAATTGAGGTAAAACCTATGTGTTGGTACAAAAAAAGCTTCCTGCTCTGCATTGCTCAGCAGCCAGATGCTCTCTCTTCCTTGGGATGGATGCTGGACTCCCCAGAGCTGGCCAGCAGGATGAATCCTCCTACCCAGGACCAAGGTCTCCCCCCAGCACATCCCCATCACCCCAGCAGCCCCATGCTAGCTTCCCACTGGAGTACACGCACAATCCAGCTCCATCCCTACTTCACACCCTCTCCCCCTCACTGCGGTGGTGGTTGGTGGCTGAGCAGAGTCACCTACACAGAGATGCCTTTTCTGACGGATTTTTTTCCTGTTGTAAAAAAAAATAACAGTGGAAAAAACCCAAGGAAACTGAAGCAAGTGCAACAGTGAGGAGGTGGCAGAAGTGGGTTCTGCCGTGACAGTGCCGCTGGACGCTGAGGCCAGCGCCAACACACACAGCAACGCAAGAAAACTGAGCTCCCCCGTGTGTTCCCACCAGCTTGCCAGGGTTTGGGGAGCAGCGACCAGCCCCACATCGCCGGGCATCCCCGGGGGGACCCATCGGGGCAGCCGTGGGCACAGCCCAGGCACTCACACCCAGGGGTGGGCTGGGAACTTCTGCCAGATTTAGCCTGCGAGGTGCCGGCGACCGACGTGTCACTGGGACTTCACTCCCTCAGCATCGCTGAAGGGGAAAAAAAATAATCTACATTTTGACAGTGACTCATCATCTCCCATTCTGGAATCTGTGGGGTTGCTGCAACCTACACAAGGCAGTGCAGAAAAGCAAAACAATTCTGAATAATAGAGGAAAAAAAGTTTGAAAATGATGGGTAATTTCCAGCACTCTGCTTCAAGGGTTTAGCTTTGTTTTTCTCATTATAGAAGTAATCAGGTAACGCACTGGAGCTGCCTTTCAGGGTCTCCACCCGTGCCCTCCTGGGTTTCCTTCCTCCCTCTGTCCTTCCACATTGGTGGAGTTCATGGCAAGGAACTGCAAACACGCTCCTGGGAAGATGCTGGGCGTTCCTATCTGGAATAGGGTAGAAAGGCAGAGGAGCTGCTGCCAGCATGGGGTCCAGGGTGGTCCCTTCCCTGCACAGAGACCGAGGCACTGCCGTCCCCTCTGTCCCCTCTGGCACATCGGTGCGATGGGCAGCCAGTGCTGGAGCCCTCAGATCAGGCTGGAGAGCAGAGCACTCATCAGCACGGCCAAGGAAAGCATTCCATGTTTCATCTTTACCAGTGAATAAACATTGATTTGTGTTTTAAAAGGTAATTGACATTCCTATGATACTGAAATGAGGGCTGGAGCAGCCAGATTCAGCGTAAATAAGCCATGTGCTAGAAACTAATGAGCTTCACTGATTGAGTTTATCCATTTAAATTAATACAATTTAAGTAATTAAAAAAATAATTTTTGTTTGTCTGCCTGCTCACAGGCATTGAAGTTAAGAGATGGGGCAGGAGTGGGATCCCTGGCCCCAGCTGAGCATCCCATGCACGAGGCACCAGGACCTCCCTCAGCACAGACGCAGTCAGGGCAGGATCCAGCTCTCACTCCTCTAATGAATGTTTTAGATTCACTTGGGTTAACTGATGAGCTTCTGGGAAGGGTGAGCCTTCCAGCTTTGTCTTTAGTTATTGGTAATGGGGGCAGTCAGCCCAGCCCTGGGAGATTTGTGGATCACAACACTTTTTACTGATGGCACATACAGAAGTGGGTCTGTCCTGTGAGGCACAGGAGCTCTGTGCCCATTTGGGGAAGGAGAGCTTGGGCTGATCCCCGTCCTCCCCTTTCCCTTTGCTATCACTGCTGAGATCTGGTGCACCCAAAAGCTCTCTGCACGGATCTCACCACATTTCCCCAGGTAAGCAATCTACTCCCTGAGCACATCCTTGTCTGCAGCAAACACCATTGGCCACTTTCCTCTCCAGCCAAGCTGCCGTGTGGTCCCTGCTGCAGCCTGTACTGCATAACCCTGTCCTCCTCCTGCCCTGTGCATCTCCGAGGGGTTTGAGAGGACAGAATACTGGGGGTCCCTGTTGGCACCCCCTGCCAGCGCTGAGCCAGTGCACCCAGCCCCCAGTGTCAACCTGGTGTGAAACCCTGCAGTTCCACATGTCTGGCTGGTGGCACAGAAACATTATTAGAGGGACAGCAGTACAGACCCACTCCATCCTGTAACCTTCCCAAACCACATTTTTCCTGCCTGTAGAGAGATCCAGCAACCACTACCAGGAAAAGAATTTCCCCCCATTTTCCCAGAGAGAGCCACTGCTCACCAAGCCACAGCTGCCAGACACGTGTTTGAGAGCAAAGATTTTATTATTGCTTTTTATGCCTTCAGCAAATTGTCCTTCGTGATCATTTCTGCCTGCCTTGTAATGGTTCCTCATTTAACTTGTCGAAATTCATGCCCTTTTCTGTTTCTCTTACTTGGACACAACTTCTGTGCATCAGATGATGTCTATTTCTCTCTCCTTCACTCTTTCCCTATAACAGCTTTTTTGGTCTTTTCACTGCTGGGCCACCTCTAGCTTGGCTCCATCACACTCTGGTCACTGAATAACCTCATGGATGTGGAACGTAGGACTAAACCAAGGCTCATATCCCTTGCCAGGCTGTGGATCCCCCCCCCCCCCAAAAAGCATCATTTGCACTGTCTGTAACTCCCATTTCTGCATCACATCTCAGGGTGTCCTTTCTGTAAGCTGGGGAATAACCAGAGCTTCCTGTTAACATGGCCTCTCTTTGGCCATCACAGCCTCTCCAGCACAGCGCACTGCCTCGTGCCAAACCTTCCACTGGGACTCATGCACAGCTGTGAGGAGGTCCTGAATCCACCCCAAGAAGGAGCAGTGACCTCCACCTCCAGGCCGCAGCAGTCAGCAACGCAAAGGCATTAAACCAGCAGCAAAAGGCACCATGGAACAACCGAGCCCTCCTCCAGCACAACATTGAGATGGTAAGAACAAACCTTGCCAAAAAAGAAAGAGGCAGCCCCTCAGCTGCCTGCACCCCCATCCCCACACAAGCTGGGTTAATGAACCAAAGGATCTCGACTGTTGGAGTAAGTTTGACCCACGTGGCATTGTTGAGCCCTACAGAGAGACCTGTACAGAACACCGAAAATCGATGATGAATCCTGCCCAAAAGGGACCAGGCAGGAAAAGCAAGGGTCAAGAGAGTGAAAACCTGTGGTCCTCTGGTTAAATAAACTGCCAGTAATTCAGACAGATGATCTATAGACATGAGGTGCTCTGGTATCTGCTTCCGATCCAGAACTGTATCAGGGCCAGCCCATCCCAGAGGCTGCTTAAGCTCCTATTTATAATAAGTAGGAGAGAAAGCTGCATTATGATGGGAAGCTGGAGGTTTCACTCCGTCGGTATTAAAACGTCCTCTGAATTTCTAAAAACCTATAAATGATAATTTCATAGCTCTGAAGCGTGGCATCTAGCACAGGGGAGTGCTATTTTAGACTCTGTGTTGACAGCTGAAGGGGAATGGATCACAGAATTAAAAACTAGTTGCTGCTCAAGTCCAAGCAATCATGACTTGATTACACTGTTGATGGGCAAACAGAGGGAAGTCCAAGGCACCACCATATACTCCCAGTGCTTTGAAAGGTCAGTTCATAGAGCAGAGAACAATTATAAGCCAAATCAGTTAGAATGGATTTAAGCATAAAGGCATGACTGTGAATAGAAAATGATTTAAGAGTATTTTACCCCAAAACTCATAACTGAGACAAGAGTTCGCATCAGTTTAAAACCCGCCTGGCTAATATGTAAACAGCTATATAAATAAAAACATGCTCAACAAAAAGAAGAAAGCAAATATTTATAACTCTGAATATAAATCAGCAACGAGAAATTGTAGAGCACTGAGAAAGGACGCAAACAAACAGGAGAAAAACCATCAAAACATCTTTCCCCCGATGCATTCGGATGAACAACAACAGCAGAAAGGAGCAGTGCTATCGCCCGTTCCCAAATACGAGCGGCAGAAGCGTTAGTCACAGGACCGAGAAAGGTTAAATAACTGTTATTACAACTGTGACATTTCATATTCAGCATATTCGTATCCCAGAGCTTAAAGAGACACACCGAAGGAGCTGGCGGAGCAATGAACAGCGATGCCTAATGCCTGGCTGGGAGGGTGAGGATGGCAATGCTCCGCGCGGGGCAGCAGTGGCTGTGGCTGCTGCCCTGCCCAGGATCCATCACGCAGTGCTGCGCTGTGTTCCTCCTGCTGCCCCAGCAGCTGGCAGCCGGTGGGGACTGGGAACAGTAGGACAGGCCACAGACACAGTGATAAGGTTGCTGTCTACCAAACCTGCCTTGGTGTTAGTGCTGGAAGAGCACAGGAGTGATGGGGGCTTCGCACCAGCAAGCAATGAACCCAGGAGGCAAGCAGGTGACAAGTGCAATGGCCAAAGGAGCTACCCTCGTGCTTTGATGCACAGCAGCCTGGAATAACAGCTTCAAAGGGACCTTAGAGCAGCCTCCCAGTACTGAAAGTGGCTACAGGAAAGCTGGGGAGGGGCTCTTGATCAGGGAGTGCAGGGACAGGATGAGGGGGAACGGCTTTCAGCTGAAAGAGGGGAGATGGAGATGAGATCTTAGGAAGAAATTATTCACTGTGAGGGGAGAGAGGCCCTGGCCCAGGTTGCCCAGAGAAGTTGTGGCTGCCCCATCCCTGGAGGTGTTCAAGGCCAGGTTGGATGGGGTGTTGAGCACCCTGATCCAGTGGAAGATGTCCCTGCCCATGGCAGGGGGGTTGGAACTGGATGGGCTTTGAAGTCCCTTCCAACCCAACCCATTCTGTGATTCTATGAGAGTTTTTATTCCCCATTTCAAAGTGAAGCAGCTGCTCAAAGTTGTGACTGATATCACGGTCTGTTTCTCAAGAAGGATGTTAATAAAAGCAGGAGGGTTCATGGAGGCAGCAGGCTCAGCAATGTGCTGCAAGAAGCCCACCAGTCGAGCGAGCAGACCCCTCGCATCCTCTGCATAGTCTGATCTCAGCCCAGTACTGCAGAGACCGAACTGCAGTCTCAGGGCTGTGAAAAGCAAATCATTTTCCAAAGGAGCCCCACAGTGCAGAATATGAAGGCTAAAAATATGTAAATCGCCACGGAAAGCACTGTCAGAGCTTCAGCCAGACGAGCGAGTTGCCAAAAGGCAATTTCGAATTTCCGAGCTCACTGCACGAGGCATTAAAAAGGTCACTATTTCTGAAATGAGGATCTTTACAAATAAACACATTTGCTGAGGACTCGGTGAGTCATGCTGGAGCGGAGCACAGAGCATTTCCAACCTAATGCTTCTGACAGGCCACGAGCAGGGCGATCTTTTCATGTTTACAGTTCATCAATAGTTTTTACAGCTGCACAGTCAATCTTTAAAGCGCATTTAGCCTGGGAGGAGGCTTGGCAGGTTGTTTTCCTTGCAAAAGTGATATTAAATTCATTTTTTTTCTTCTTCTTTTATAGCATTGATTTGAAGGTAAGTATTTGAACTTCAAATATGGGGCTGCCACTCAAGTACCTGCCTATATATATACACACACACATGCATGCACACACACACTTCTGTCATATCTCCCTAACGACATAAATATTTGAAGTTTTCAGCTGATGCACTAAAAGGGACTTGATCCATCAAAGCCTATTTATTTTAGGGAATTCAGTGAGCATCATGCTGCATGTTTGCCTGTGTGGAAGCCAGGGGTGCTGGCAACCTGCAGCTGCAGGCTCTCCCTCCGCTTCCCTCACCCGGCTGGCACCAGGCTCACTCCACTCAGCCTGGGTCAGGGTCTGGCCGGCCCCACTCGCTATCACAGGGATCAGGGTGCATCCAGCACCGACGGATTTAGCTCTCTGCCTGCTGGAGGCAGAGCCGCCTCCTCACCATCTGCGGGAGGGGAACACAGCCCCAGGAAGCTGGTTCCAATGCCTCAGATGGGGAAAAGCAATATTGAAGAGTAGCACCATAGTTTCACTCTTCACTTTTTTTTTTTGGAAGGGACCACCCTATAGAATGAGCATTAGGAGAGGACTTTGCTGGTGACCGAGTGATGCCAACCTCAACTTCTCCTCAAGAAATAAAAGAAGCCTACCCATGCCCTGGGAGGATATCCAGACATTCAGAACAATTTCCATTGGTTGGCACTAGCTCTGCCCCACTGCATTCTGGAGGGCTTTGCTGCTGCAAACTCCTCTGTGCTCCTCACCTGGGGCAGGGGTGGGGACAGCTAGAGAATGCAGCATCCTCTCCATCATCCACCATTTTGGGATTCCACAGCACCAAGAGACCCCAACACATCACAACCAGCCCCCCTGGACCCTGGTAACATTCTCCTGCCCACAGGCAGTGGGTGGGACTCCCCAATTTAAGACTGTAACTTCCCCTGCCCATATCAGGCTCTGCTTTCAGATAACCTCAGGGCAGGGAACAGGACCATGCTGCCAACTACAAACCTGATCCACTTCCATATGGGCCCCACTGCAAATGGCCCCACAGCTTCCCAAGCTGCTCACACCAGAGGTGCAAGACTCCCCCACGCACACAGGATTCCTGCATCCTGTGACACACACTGCTACACCTGCATAGCACAGGCTGCTTGCACTGCCCTGGCTCTGCCAGCACTTACCTGGGGCTGCTCCCACAAGTTTGCTCCCCCAGTTTCAGCTCAGGCTCATGCCCAGGGTCCATAGCTTCACCCTCAGCACCACTTAGCCCACTCAGCAGGGAGAGGAGTGCCACACAGCAGCCCTTTTAGTGGGTCTGTCCCAGCTGTAGCTCAGGTGCTCATTAACACTCACAGCTCACACCAGCCTCGCTCTTGATGATGCACCTAGAGATTGGGCTAATAAAGAGGATGAGAGCTGCAATGAGGGCAGGGCTGCAGGATGGGGCAATCTGCGCCACCTGAGGCCAGTCCACACGTGTGTTGGGTTACAGCTCTGCTATCACTGCCTATTCCTCGGCCACTCCCAGCTCTGCCAGCTCCCTTGGGGCACAATGCTTTCTGCTGGAGCTCTACTCCTTATCTGCCCTTGGGGCTCAGTGTGTGGTCCCCAGCCTCATCCACCTCACCAGCTGCCAAGAGGGAGCAATTTCCCCTCTGTGGGCTCTCTGCTCAGCTCCAGCAGCATGGGAGCATCTCAGAGGCTTCTCCAGCTCCTGTGCTAAGCCAGGGCAGGTGATGTTATCCCTAATTTACAGATGGGTGATGCAGGGCTGGAGAGATGCAGCTCACAATCATCTGCTCATTTTGGGTGCTCAGCTGGAGCTGTGCAGAGCCTGGGATTTCACAGCCCTCAGCACAGCCCTGGAAATAGGCTCTGCGCGGGAGGTGACAGTGCTGCCAGAGCCTGCTAATTACGATGAAACCTGGACCCTGAAGAGCAAAGCTCCTGGATGCCAATGGGATGTTCTGCTTCTCCTATTTTCTGGATGACTCCTCCTCATCCAGGGGGATGATCTGTCCAAATCGACAACGTGAATAATTTCTAAGCGAGTGACTGAGTTTGTGTATCCTGAAGAGCTCTTGCTTAAGGCAGAGGGCTGGTTCCAAGATCCTGTGTCGAGCAGCACAAGCACCGTACCCGACGTTTACACCCAGATGCTGCAGTTTTACAGACACTGCGCTCGTACTGAGCTGCAGGGGATGGAGAGCAACTCCTACTGTCCCAAGGCCCATGACAGATGCGGCTACTGCGTGTTTGAATGGGCAAGAGAGGGCCATTCTGCTGCAGCGGTCCCGCACCCCAGCATGCTGTGCTGCACCGCACCACATCGTACCACACCACACTGTACCGCACAGCACTGTACCGCACCGCACCCATCGTACCACACCGCACCCATCGTACCGCACCGCACCCATCGTACCACACCGCACCCATCGTACCGCACCGCTCCTTCCCCAGGGCCGAGCCCTCGCTGCCTGCAGCCGAGCTGCGCTGCGGGAGTGCAGCTCAGGGGTGGAGGCGCTGCCACGTCTGTCACTCAGCCGCCAGCAAGCTAGGACAAACAGCAATGCCTTACGGCCCTCGTCTCCAGGGAAGCACGGAGGCATGGCGGGGACCAGCTGGTGGCCCCAGCCTGGGAGCGGGACCCTGCCCTTTTCCTGCTGCTGGCTGAGTCTGGGGAGCATCCACATCCCACAGCAGCAGTGGGAATCAGGGCAGGTTGGAGCAATATGTAAATGTTATTTTAAACTATTATTATTATTTAAAATGATTTAAATCATACACACCACCTGCCCCTGGCCTCCCTGCCTTCCCTTCACCCTCCCTGGAGCTTCGCCCGCTGGGTGACAGCAGAAGAGCCAGTGTTTGCCTCTCTCCCAGCTAAGAGCTCTCACACCCCAGGCTGCAGCTTTCCAACATCCTCCAAAAGGCGCAATCACTCCTGTCCCTCTTCAGCCTTTCACGTCGGAGGGAAGGCCAAAGACTAATGTACAGAAAACACTTTCATCCTCCGCTGACGCGTGCTGAGGAATGACAACAGATTCTCCTGGTGTGAAGAGGAGCCTCAGGGCTGCGAGAGGCTTCCAAACACTTTCAGCAGCCAGGGGCTGGCAGTGGGGAGCAGCAGGTCCCCATGCCGAGGGGACCCTGCTCCGCTGCCTCGTGGGGCTCCGTCTCACCAGCTCTCTCGGCGGTGAAGCCGCGTGGCACAGCTGCTGTGCCGCGATAAGGTTTGCTCAGCTGAGCGAGGCTGCTCAGGCAAATGGAGGGTTTGGCAAGGATGCTGTGCAGCCTGGCAGGACTGCCTGCCGCGGCCGGTGGGGCAAAGCTGGAGCTGCTGCAGGCTCCAATCAGCAGGGAAAGTAAACGTCAGATCGCAGTCTGTCTCGTGCGGTGACAGTGACCTTTCCTGGCTGGACAAGCAGCCCCAGGGTCAGATTGGGCAGAAGGCAGCCCAGAGAGTCGGCAGATTTTCACAGACCCTTGCAATTGTTCATGCGGTGACGTTGTGTGATGCAGTTGATGATGCTGATGCATCAAAGCACTCCAGCAGCTGTAGAAAACAACTATAAGTTGGTCTCTAACATCCAGCTGAGCATCAGGCAGCCTGTCCCAAGGGGATCCTGCTTCCTCGTTGAGGGAGCCCAGCCTTGCCAAGGAGACAGAAGTGCCATGCCTGGGACCAGAGGAAGCTCTGCAGGACACAAGTGGCTTGACGAAAGTGCCAGCAAGCATAAGCCAACACTGATTTTAGTAAATTAAAATCAGGAATACTTTAAAAGGGCAATTGTTTGTCTGCAGCCTCTTTAGGGGTTGCTTTCTCCTCCCTTTGTGATTCCAGACACAAATTGATAGTAAAGCTATAATTAGGGGACAATTACCAAATCACCAGTGAAACTGGAAATTGGAAAGAGGCGCAAACACAAACATTACCCTCAAATGCCACCTTTCACCACTGCTTTCCCCTGCCCCCATCCCAAGGGGTGTATTGACAATGCCAACATCTCCTGGGCTCCGAGCAGCCCCCAGAAAGGCTGAGGGGTCCTGCATGCCCCTCCACTCCCTCTGCCCACTCTACAGCTCCTGTCCCAGCCAATTCTCCCACTTCAAACCACTTGGCAAAAAGCAAACGCACAAAGCCCTCAGTGCGGGCAGTAGGATGGCAGGAGAGGCTGCTCCTGCTCCCACCTGCCCTCTGCCTCTCCTTGCCAGCCTTATTTCATCACGACTCTGTTCATCTCGGTATAATAAAACAATAGAGCTCCTAATAACCTGATGTGGGAATGGCTGAGCCATCCTCTGCAGCCCAACAGCGCCGGGTTTGTCTCTAGATTGAAGTGTCAGAAGATAAGAAACAGGCAATATCTGAGCAAATCATCCTGCAGTATCACCTGTCCAGCAGTCACAATCATTTCTCCTGCCTCTCTTCCTGTGATGGCTATGAAAAACCCTGATATTTTCGAGCTGTCAAATACAGTCACTCACCCCGCATGCAGGTGATTTTTGCAAGGGTTAAGGAACCAAGCAAAGCCATAGGGGCCTGCCACAGGTTCCACAAGGGAACAAATTCCCATTGTGAGACTTTTCCACCTCTTCTCCTTCAGGCAAGTGAGCCACGGGGTGGCAGCAGCCCTGGCTGAGCAAGGGCAGCAAAAGCACAGCCAAGGCAACAGGGGAAGCTGGGATGGAGGAATGGACTGCGGCAGCTGTAGCATTAACATTCTTGTTACTCCTTGGAACCGAGATGGTGGAAAACGATGGTGAATCAGCCTTGCTGCTGATTCCGCCTGCCATGGAGCACAGCAAGGACAGGAAAGCCCCTGGCACAACAGGAGCAGCAGAGGCACTGCCCATCGTTGCTGGACACCATCGCTGCCCATTGTTGCTGGATGCCATCTCTGCCCATCTCAGCCAGACACCGTCACTGCCCATCGCTGCCAGATCTGCCGCTGGGTCCCCACAGGACAGTGCAGGATGATGCCTGAAGCCCTGTTCATGCACTTCCCTCGACCACAGTGTGCACCCCCTTCTGGGAGCCTAATTACCAACGATGTGCAAACAAAGTTCTGGGCCCCTCAGTATAAGAAGGACATTGAGGTGTTGGAGTGCGTCCAGAGAAGGGCGACGAGGCTGGTGAAGGGGCTGGAGAACAAGTCCTGCGAGGAATGGCTGAGGGAACTGGGGTTGTTTAGCTTGGAGAAGAGGAGACTGAGGAGAGACCTCATCGCTGTCTATGGTTGCCTGAAAGGGGGCTGTGGCAGAGCGAGTGCTGATCTCTTCTCTCAAGTGACAGGTGACAGAACAAGAGGAAATGGCCATAAGTTGCCCCAGGAGAGGTTCAGACTGGATATTAGGAAGAATTTCTTTACCAAAAGGGTGGTCAGGCACTGGCAGAGACTGCCCAGGGAGGTGGTTTAGCAGATGATGGATGCGGCTGGACTAAATGATCTCAAAGGTCTTTTCCAGCCGGCAGATTCTATGATTCTAAAGGCAAAACATCAAACTGCCATAAGAGCAACTCAATTACGATCTGGCCCTTTTGCCGGTGCTGGCCCAGAGGCAGAGCTGCTAAGGGAGGCTGCTGGGTTTTCTGCTCCTGCCAAAAGCAGCTGCCTCTCCTCTGATTGTGGAACGTGACCTAACCTGAATGCAGAAAGCCCACTTTCTCCTCATGTTTCTCTGGAGACCACAGATCAAGCGGACATTTGTTCATGCCTGCTCTCCTCACACACTCTCTGATCTGCATCCCTCTCCACCTCAGACAAGCAAGAGACTAGACCAGGCAAGCAAAGCCATTACTCAACAGCTTTACCTAGGGAAGCTTATCATCCAGCGTGCCTCTGGTCCAGAGAGTGACAGGGAGAGTCAAAGCGCTTCTGTCTCCAATAGAATTGTTCCAAAGGACACCAGACAGTTCAAAGCATGGAGCATATCCTGGCCTGAGTTTTTTATTTGAAGATACTGTTAAATACATGTGAGAATAAAAGATAAGCCAAAATTAAAGTGAGAACAGTTTGAGAAATGTCCCCAGGTGCCCCGGGCTGACACCCCCAGCCCAGGACACAAGCGGAGTTTGGGGGTGGGTAACAGAGCTGCCACATGGTGATGCAGCCACTGCTCCTCCTCAGCACCACAGAGCTGTCAGCACGCACCAGCCGAGGGAGAAGATACCAGTTGTCACCCTGGCATTGTCATTCTTTATCACAGCAAGCCTCTTCTTAATCAAAGACATATCTCAAGATACCCGCTGCTGCAGGCCCCCCAAGCGAGCCACAGCTCATTAAAGCGCGAACAGTGGGACTGCGCAGAGCCAACTGCAAGGGATGCATTCCCAGGGAGCCTCACCCCAGCGAAAAGCTACCATAACCCTTGGGTGCTGAGCCTGAAGGGTCAGCCAAAGTGAACCTGCCCACAAAACCTCAGGAAGGGATGTGAAACCATCCTCTCCACACCAAGCACTAAGCCAAAGTGCAGTCAAACACCAGCCTCAAGGAATCTGCTTCTAAGTGCCATTTAAAAAATTAAATGGTATTTTAGATGTTTTTGCACAGCTGCAGCCCTTACAAAGGGGAAAGCAGGGCAGCAGGCGGGCAGGAGCCCTCCCTGGTTCCTTCAATGTCACAGAAAACCCTCACCAAGCTCGCACCCCTGCTCACTCCCTGTCTCCTCGTGGGCACCTCGGAGTGACTCTGTAAATAGGGTGGGCACCTTCCCCCCCCAATGTCTCTGACTCCCACACCCTGAGCACCAATCAGCGCTGATGTATACTGATGGCAGTGGATATGCTCTATCTGCCTCCTGCCAGCGAAGGGCCGCGAGGCAGCCGGGGACGCTCACTGGCAAGGTGAGCCAGGGATCAACCCTCCATGCCGAGCGGAACCCCTCGGGCAGTGGCTGAGCAACCCCACTGTAATTACAGGTTACCACATTTATATGTTTTAAGAGCAATTTTGACTTTCCTGAAAAAGGAGGTTAATGTCTTTTATGAAGCGCAGATTGTGTTCATTAAAAGTCCATGGTGAAATCCATGGGAAAAGTAACAACTGAGATGCGGGAAGCACTGAGCAAGTTTACTCCCATGGCTGTCTCACCTCATCACATCCCACACAGCACAAGCAAGTGAAGAGCATTACAGGTCTCTGCATCAGACTATTACCCAAACCACTGTGCCAGAGAGCACAGTGTGGTCCAGCCAGGTTTGCTGGTGGGCTGGGAGGGGTCTTCACCCTATGGACCAGTGATTACAGCACATGTGCCTTTCCAGAAGCCCTATAAGAGATGAACACTAAAGAATCTTCACATTTCAGAAAGCAAAACTCATGCAGAGAGTGATTTACCAAAGGCCAGAGCCAAGTAGCAGAGCCAAGCATCTCCCCCTGCTCTCTGGCTGCTCTCAGCAAACATCACCTCCTGGAACCTCCTGGGCAGCCTGTGCCAGCACCCCACCTCCTCAGGGATTGGGAGAGGAGGATCTGGCATGGGGCATCCTCCCCCAGACCACAGCTATGCTCCCAGCCACCAGCCCCAGCACCAGGGCTTGTAGCTTTCATTAACCATCCCTAATTATTTACTGCTCTAATGGAGATAGTGACCTTGTATGGGAAAAAAAACCCACCGGAGCCTCATTCAAATTCAGACTTCCACCTCTATTAAACAGTAACAGCTCTTGAGATGACAGACTCTGCACCACGCCTATGCAGCAATAAAATGCCTATTTCTGAGCTGTTCACAGCATACGTTCTGCTGATCATGTGCAGCTCCCAGGCAGTGTGGGAACCAACTCCCTACACCACCCCAGAAGACAGGTTTTCTGTCCGGATAAACGCTGTGGCATCCCAGGAGGGTAAATTCCGCACACCCTGTTCGAAGGGCTGGTTTCTCAAAGCAGAGCTGGTGGCAGTGAGCTGAAGCCCAGCTCCTCTCCAGACTCCTTCCAAAAAACAGTGACATTCTGGCTGCGCCGGTTGGCAGCAGCCAGGGCTCACTCTCTGTCCAGGAGGATTTTGATGGCTCTTGGCATCTGGCCACGTGCCACAAGAACATGGGTCTGGAGAAGACCAAGGCTCCAGCCTGATTTCCATCTCTATCAGCAGGCAGTAATTAATGCTTATTCAATACATCCTCCAGCAAGAGATTGCTGAAATCAGAGCTTACACCTGGGGCATGTTCGTGACACCCTGCAGAGCCCCATGCTCGAGGCACTTGTTCGATTCCTGTCTGACCGCAGCATGGGTGCATGGCTTCCCCCTCCTCAGTGCTGCCGGGGTTGGGAGGCTCCTAGGGGTGAGGGGAAGGATTGGTAATCCTGCAGGGTGGTGATTACATCAGGTGTTCTCAAATGGACAACTGGGCCCTCTTTACCTTCCCCTATCGCTACTAAGATGCCTCCACCATCTACTTTCTATCACACAAGGTAACCTGCTCATGTCCCCACACCTCTCTTGCTGTTACAGACCTGACCTCTCTCCCCCCTCCATCATTTCCAGCCCATGTCGATCCTCTCTGCATGGTTGTCATCCCAGGGCTCTTCTCACCAGCAGTGCATCCCCAGGACAGAGCTGCATCTGGTGGCAACAGCATGGGGGGCTGTGCCAGGGCTGCCAGGTTGGGGGGGCTGGATCTGTCACCTGCCAGGGAGGGTAGCGTGGCTGCCCATGGAAAGCTTGGCAGCTGCAGCAGAGACAGCATCACCACGGAGCTGGACCAAGAGCGCCGTGGAGAAGTGTTCAATTGCAAGATGGGTGTTGAAGAGAACCTATTACAGACACCAACCAGACGGAGGAACAGGATGAGCAGCTCCTTAAATACCCACGTATAATGAGTAGCACAAAAAAGTGCTCTATCATGGATGATTGCAATCTCAGGGACATTTGCTTGGCGCTTTTAAAAATTAAAGATAATAACTTTCTAACAGAAACAATATTGCTGTCACCTTGGGGAAATTCTCTGCTTGGCCTTACTCAGAAGGACTGCAAGGAGCTGAAAGCAGGGGAAGAGCTGGTGGCTGTCCAGGGGCAGCTGCTTCCAGCCTAGTTTAATGCCTTCAGTGCGAATGAGCTCAGCTCAGTCAAGCCAAAAGCAACCATGGACAAACCCAGCTGGGAGAAAATGTAAACACAGAAGCACAACTGCTATTCATGAGCAAGGGCAGAGCGCTTCCCTGGCATGCCAAGCTCCTGCCAGGTCTGCCAGAAAGGAAACCAAAAATGGCAATTAAAGAAATAAAAATCGGGGGGGTGATAAGGGAAGAAGCAGTTAGGATACACACGTGGCCAAAAAGAGAAGCTAATGGGACCAGTTAAAACGAATCTGCAACTGACAGGTTTAGGCAAGACAAGGAGGAATCCTTTAGTCACATTAGAAGAAAGGAGCTTCACCGCCGGTACAAATCACTACCAGATCATGATGGCGCGAGTGTCAGTCATGAAGCAGAAGTGACACACGATTATTTATTCATCAGCTACTTCTGTTCTGTACTTGGAGACAAATAGGCTCCTATGTTCCACCAGGAGAGCGGGAGGATGCTAAACAGCAACTATTACTTGGAAACACAAAACTGGTAGGACCAGAGAGCTTTCTCCCCAGAGCATCCAGAGAACATTCTGAGAAGTCTTCTGAAGATCGAAAATGGGTTTTACTAAACTTTGGCATTCTATTGGATTTCTAGAAGAGAAGAAAAGTTGGCTGAATGCCATGAGCAATGGTGCTGGGCAGTGGATGGAGCTGCAGCCCCCAGCATCGCCTGGGCATTAACTGATGTGGGCAGCAGCAGGAGGAACTGGGGATGAAATAAGTGTCAGCAGCATTGCAGAAAATGGATTTAACAAACTCCATAAATTCTTCTTGATATGGTTACAAACTCAGTTGATAAAGGAAATCAGTAACATAATATATTGAGAGTTCCACAGGGTATTTGATTTAGCTCTCCTGAAAATGTATAAGACTAGTATCATGCAGAATCAACAGCACTTTATTAAAGGGACCGGGAGGCAGATTGCAGAGGTTGTACATTGTTAGCCAGTGGAATACTTCTACACGGGATCGCCTGTTACCAGAACAGCGTTGAGCTGTAACAACGTCTTTATTGAGAGTATTAAAGACAACATGAAATAACTATGGGTTAAAGAAGTAAATGGCAGAGAAAAGACTGACTACAATGTTAATGATGGAGGTGGGGCAGGGACTCAGGCAAACCTGAGCAACTTGGGACCAGGGGCTCATTCACTCATAGCCATTTTTATACAGCCAAGGGCAAGGTTTTACAGTTTAGGACCTAGGAGAGGAAACTACTGTTTTGGTGCAGGAGATGACACCCTGACACTCAGCAGCACAGGAGGCCCTGGCGGTCGTGGTGGAACACCACACATGGGAGCTCCCCCGGTATGCTGTAGCTCAGAGGGCTAAGGTGACCCACAGGTGTGCAACCAGATTAACAACATGCAGACATAAGGAAAAAGAGCTTGGCTATGTAAGAGTTATGTATCAGAGATTATTATGTTCAAAGAAAGCTTGAAGGGTGCACCAGCTGGCCTAGGGGCAGATGCACCCTCAGCTGAAGTCTACAGGACTGACCATCTATTCACAACCCACTAGGAGCCAAGCAGCAGTGGCTGGTGAGGTATAGAAATGGCTCGGTAGGATCCTCTGGGCTGGCAGGCTCAGCTGACAGCACTCACAATATTAGGGTTTAATCTAGATAGGATCCCCTCAAAAAGAACAAGACCTGAGCAAAGCTCTACAGGTCTAGCAGGGAGTAATTACCTGCCTGGCGAAAGCTGTGTTGATGGTGCTCGGAGCAGGGGCTGCTGGAGGCAGGGGGTTGGGATAGGTCCAAGCGGGACAGCTCGGCTGAGGAATGGCTCTGGGTCCCCACATCCCCATGCAGCTGCTGGTAGATGTGTCCTCTGCAAACCGCCCTGCATCCCCTGCAAACCACCCCACATCCCATCCCAGCTGCAGACATCCCCAAGGGACAGCAGGATGCTGTGCATCCTCCAGGAGGGAGGCAGGCAGAGCCTCATGGTCCTCCAGAAATGGCAGAGCACTTTATTCTGATGAGGAAAAAAGAAGGAGGAAAGGAAAAGTACCACATCGCCTTAAAACATAGTATTTCAAGCAGCCTTGGCCAAATCCTCCCTCTACTTATGCCTATTTTGGCTCCGCGTGATGCCATGGAGCCAGTCCCAATCTATACGGCGCAGCAGGGAGGACAAGAAGGCTCCCTGCGTTTAATGATGCTGAATTTAATTATTTTTGATGAAAACCAAAGTTCTTTCACTTGCCTACAACCAACACATGCCTAAGCAGCTATTTCTCAACTTCAGCTTTCTCCCTAAAGGGCTGTGTGTTTCCCTGCCTTTTGTATTAACAAGGAAGTCACAGAGGAAAACAGCTGACAATAAAGAGCCCCAGGGGACATACGGCGACAAACGCTGGCCACGTCTGAGTGGGGAGTGCAAGACAACATTGACTAAATATTCACACAGTGTGAAAGTGACAATTAGCATTCCAGCACTGCAATGTAAAGCAGTGGCTATCCCAGCACAGCAGCTTGGGCTCCAGATGTTGAGGTAACCACTAATTTGTGTTTTCCACCGTGGGTGTCTCTTACATCGTTCTGCGGCGGCTTCATTCAAGATTTATCCGCTCTCGCCTATGGGCTTTTGATGCTCACGTGGTGCGAGCGGCTCCCACGCAGGCGCTGCGTGTGTGTGACTGACATGGATTTAAAGAGCATCTGCGATGGAGCGTGCACCCAGCACTCACGTCGGTCATTTTAATAATCTGCCACGCGTGCTCAGCTGGATGAGTGACTGGAGCTCACCACTTCACTCCTCTGTGGGCACACACACACTAAACTCCCACTGGCAGTGGAAAGTTCAAGGCTGAAGTGCTCCTGATGGGCAGAGAGCACTGCCCAGAGCTAAAAGCATCTTCTGCTGGGAGAACCGGTCCTTTTGACTAATCATGTCCATTCCAAGCACAGGATCATCAAGGGCAACCTTTGTCCGTTTTTCAAGTCATATACCATGAGTACACAGAAATCAGAGATGCAACAAGGCCCTGCCAGCAGAAATCAAACATGACCTGCTGCACATAAAAGTACTGGGTGCAGGCTCAGCATCCAGCACAGGGACTACTGTGTAAGAGTGGCCAAGAGGCTGCAGCACCGATCCTTAGCTCCTGGGAGGAATCAACCCCCAGAGCTGCAGCTCTGTCCTTCCTCTGCGCCGGAACGTACGTGAGCTCAGCACAGCTCGGCTGGTGGGAAGTTTTCCCTTCCCAGCACCACATCAGGTAACACACTGGGTGACACCAGCTCCTTTTTCCAGGAAAATTTGGGAGGGTGATGAGCAGCACCACCACATCCCCCCAGCACCATTACAGCCCCATGTGCTCACCCCAAGCACTGGCTTGGAACCTCCCCACTCAGCAGATGACTTGATGCTGTGTGCCCCCCCGCAGACCCCACTGCCCATGCACATACAAGGGATGATGTAGCCTGTGCCCAGCACGAGAACTGGATTTTGTCACAGCTACAGCCAAGCAGCACTGGCACGGCATTGTGCCGAGCTGCCCTGTTCCCACTCCCACCCCAGCAGCTGTGGGAGTGCTGGCCCAGAAGGAAAAGGTGCAGTGGTGAGCGATGAGCCCCACAGCAAGGACGTGCCCTGCTGCTCCCAACTCTGGGCTCAGGGTGATGGACTGTGATTCAGCTCTGAGTTCTGGCATGGCACCGTTAAACCCATTCCTGAGTGTGCTGTGCCCAGGAGACTGGGGCCTCACCAGCTCCTTCCAAAGTAGTGATTTATCACAGTGAGGGAAATATAAAACACACGCTGAAAAAAACCCTACAGCCAGCAAACCCAAGAATTTTGGAAATTACTCATGCCTCCAGCCATCCCATCGTTCACAGCCCTGGCTGCTGCCTCCTTAGCTCCCTCAGCCCAGAAAGGGAGATAGATTATCTCAAATTATTTATTATGGAATAAGAGCATGATCCAAACCCTACTTGGATCTACAAGAAAGCTCCGACTGACTTCATCAGGTTTAGGACCAAACACCAGGGACAGACAGGGCATTTCTGCATCCACAGCCATGACTCACTGAGACCTTTCCAATGTGGAGGGAGTAGCTCGGTCGCCATGGCACGCTTGCCCCCATGGTCGGAGGCATTGCTCCCAGGCTGAGCGGAGTCTGATGGCCCCGGAGTCCCACAGGACAGTGGGGCAGGACCCTCCAAGTATGCAGGACACCAACTGCTGCCAATGATTTTCAAAGTCACAGCCCAGTGTGGGTCCATCAGCCATTGTTTGCTGTGCAGGCACCAGCACCTTGCTCCACTCAAGCTCTTGTTTAAGTATAGCCTTTGGCTGCTCAGGGAAATCCCAACCAGTAGCTTTGGGTTGAAACCACCCCCAAAGAGTGGCCTGGGCTGCAGGAGGGCAGCAGCCGCTACGGCCTCTCCAGCCAGGTGCTGCCGCAAGGCTGAAGCCACAGGGCAAAGTGGTGAAGACAGACAGACAGGAGCCCGGCCATGGGGCTGCTGTGGCGGAGCAGCCCAAGGTGGGGCAGCCCAGCTGTGAGGCAAGCTGTGGCCGTGGGGCTGCTGTGCTGGAGCAGCCCGGCCATGGGACAGGCTGTGGCAGGTCATCCCAGCCACAGGGCAGGCTGTGGGGCAGGCTGTGAGGCTGCAGTGGTGGAGCAGCCCAGCCGTGGAGCGACTGCGGGGCGCATCCCTGAGGGTGAAGCAGCGATGGGGCAGCAGCAGCACACCTTGCTGCTGTTGAGGGCTGGCACCGGCGTGGGGCTGGGCTACAGACATGCCGGATGCGATGGGATCCCGGGGTCAGGGATACGGTGCCCGCAGACCCCCGGGTACAGAGAGAGGCTGAGGGGCTCTGCTGGGCAGTGAAACCTGTGGCCTCTGTGCCCGCAGCTCCCGTCCCCTGAGCCAGGCGCACCCCAGTAGGGATGCTCAGGAGTCTCTCCGGCTGCCCCTGCATCCCGGCTCCTGAGTGCGGGACCCTCCCGCAACGGTGCCACAGCCCGAGGAGGGGACAGGACGGGGGGGCACGGTGGGGCAGCCGGGAGAGGGGACAGGAGGGGAGGGCACGGCAGGGCAGCCTCGACAAGGGACAGTAGCGGGGGGGCACGGTGTCACAGACTGAGGAGAGGACAGGAGGGGGGGGCACGGTGTGGCACCCCGCCCGGGGGCCACGCAGAGCCAGGGCTGTGCTGGGGGCTCTCGGGGTGCCCTCTCCCTGCCCAAAGTTCCCGCGCGGAGCCCCCCGGCGGGGCGGCCGGTACCTTCGAGGCAGCACGTCCTCCAGAGCCCCGAGTGGGTCATCACCTCCTCGTTCTTGCGGCTTGTGTCGTTGTCGCCCGCGGCCCTGGTCCTGCACACGCCGCGCGAGTAGAGCCAGTAGTCGGTGCCCACGGCGATGGTCATGAGGCTGAAGGCGGCGAAGGCTCCCACCGTGGTGATGAGCATCTGGGCGCCGCGCTCACACATCCTCATGCTGCTTCATCCTCCCGGCGCCGCGCCCGGCTCCTCACGGCCCCCCCCGAGCCCCGGGGCGCCCGCACCGCATGGCCCGAGCGGGGAGCGGAGCGGGGCGGCCCCGCCGTGCGCCCGGTGCAGCCTCTCGCCCGGCGCCTCTCCCGGCACCTCCCCCCGCGCAGCCCGGCCAAGGCTTCCGCGGGGGGCGGCGGGGGCGGGGGGCAGCGGGGGGCGGCACCGGGAGGACGGGACACCGCCCCCTACTCGGGGGACGGCACTGGGGAGCGGCATCGGGGGGAGGGCGAAACGGGGTGCCCATCCTGGGGTTCCGGGAGCGGGGAGGCGTAAACCGACCTGGGGGCGGGGGGCAGCGGGAGCCGGCTGGGGTTGGCGAAACCTACCCGGGTCGGGGAAGAGCCCACCCCAGGATGCTGGGACTGAGAGGGGACTGACCCCGGGCGGGGGTGGAACTGGGACCGCGGGAGGATGGGGACTGCGACTGCCCCGAGGACTAAGACCGGGCGGGGGACCCCCATCCCGGTGTTCTGGGGGTGGGATTACCCCAGGAGAACCGGGGCCGGGTGGGGAAACTGGGACCGGGACTGAGCTGTGGGACTGGGAGGGGGATCCCACTCAGGGATAATGGGACCAAGACTGCTCCATGGGAACCGGGATCCCCACCACCGGGTGCCGGGCAGACACTCTCCCTCAACGCCCCTGGGGGGCATCTCAGCTCCCGGGTCCCCGCCGCGGTCCCCCAGGGTCGGGCCACTGAGGTCAGGGTGGCTGCGAGAGGCAAGGAGCACCTGCAGGGCCGGGGGAGTCGGGGGCACAGCGACAGTGGCTCAGGGGCTGCCTTGCCACCTGCCCCACTGGGAGAGCAGCTTTTGTCACCAGACCGAAGTCATTATGGGTGCCAGCAAGCAGCTGCTGCACCTTGGGGTGTTCTGCATCTCCAATGCACTCCCCAAGTGTTTGCCACCAGTTCAACCCTTGCTCTCTCCTTGCGTCTCTGCTGTCTTCTCATCTCAAACATTTTTGCAGCCAGTTGGATGAGCTTATGACTCATGCGACCTTTCAAATAAGCCCTATAATATACCTACCTCTTAATTTAAGTCTTTTAAGGGCTATGGGTGAGACAGGAAAGCAAATTATTTATCTGATCGTGTCTACCTCCACAGTTCTCATTTGTATGCACACACAGGTAAATACTAGTTATTTACTCCCAAAATGTAAGCAGAAAATTAGGAAGGTTACAAAGAAATTAGGTACTGAGAAATTAAGAAATATGGAAATAAAGCACCCTCCTCCTCAACCTTAAATCACCTTCTTTGGCATCTCATTAGGCAGGGCACGCTGATTGCAACGCAGCACTGCTTCCCCCGTATTCCTGCCAGGTGCAATGCTTGCTATAGTGGCTCCAGCCCTGGGTCACCCTTATTCCTGACTTCATAATGGGCCCTCGGCCTCTGCTCAGAGCTCAGGCTGGAGGCAGAGCCCAGGCTCTCCTGGCTGCACAAGCACCGGTTCCTGCTTTTCCAGCATTTCGGTCCAGAGAGCTGCAGCTCCCAGCAGGCTGGCAGGCCACAGCCCTCTCTGATGGGGATGAGGATGGAGACTCAGGGCGGTGGCCAGCAGCACAGAATCGTGGAATGGTTTGGGTTGGAAGGGACCTCAAAGCCCATCCAGTTCAAATCCCCTGCCATGACCAGGGACATCCTTCACTGGATCAGGGACATCCTCCACTGCTGAAAGCCCCATCCAGCCTGGCCTGAACACCTTCAGGGATGGCGCAGCCACGACTGCTCTGGGCAACCTGGGACAAGGCCTCCCTGCCTTTACAGGAAAATATTTCTTCCTAAGATGTCATCTCAATCTCTCCTCTTTCAGCTTAAAAACATTCTGTCTCATCCTATCCCTGCCCTCCCTGATCAAGAGCCCCTCCCCAGCTTTCCTGTAGCCCCTTTCAGTACTGGAAGGCTACTCTGATGACTTCCCGGAGCCTTTTCTTCTCCAACCCCAACTCTCTCAGCCTATTCCTCGTACAGGAGGTGCTCCAGCCTTCAGATTATCTCCTTGTCCTCCTCTGGACCTGTTCCAACAGTTCCAAAACTGTGTCACAGGGCTTTTTTCAGTGTATATTTTGTGGAGGGGTTGTAGTTTTCAGTTTCTGACGTTGGCAGCAGCACCCGACAGTCACAGGTCACACCCTGGTGTCACAGACTGGACACCAAGGTGAGCCCCACACATGGCTGCACCCGAGTGCTTTTCCTGAGCAATCCGATGGGCAACAAGCCAGTGGCTCAGGGCAAGGTGCAGGCAGAGCCCGTGCTTCTCCGGAACAGCTGCCTCTGCCATGGCATTCCACTCCGTCATCCTGCCACCCCCAGTGCTCCCACCGCTTGTCACCCAGCTCCTGTGGTGCGTGCGGCTGAGCCTGACGCCAGCACCCTGCCCGGCCCCCATCCTGCGCAGAGGCAGGCGGCCCAGGAGGGGGAGGCAGCAAAGATATCTCACACCTACAGCGAAGGGGCTGCAAATTGCATTGCGAGTGGGGGATTTTGCAGCCTTAATTGTGTTATTTTAACACAGTGTGTGTAGGTGTGTGCAGAGTGCACATGTACCGTTTCCTAGGCTTTTAACAAAGCAAACTCAAACAGAATCAAAGTCCACGCTGGATTGTGTTGGCCCTTGTACAGACTGGTGGTGGGAGCATCCCTGACCAAGCCCTGTACCCCTTTTTCTACTTGTTGCATGGAGCAGCCAGTTCCAGGAGAGAGCTTGGAGCTCTGCCCAGAGCAGCTGCTCCAGGGGATGTGCAGGGGAGGCACTAAGATTTGCAGCTAACCAAAATTTGAAGACCTTGCCATCCCGCTTTGCAGCTCAGCCCCTTGAAGCAGTGCGCTCATAGCCTGGCACCTGCCTCTGCAGCCGGCTTCAGCTCCTACCCCAGTCGCCCTCTTGCTGTTCACTGCCTTAGCCATCATCACCTACCAGCTCACAGACCTGGGCCTTCTGAGTTGTGCAAAGTAGAAAGAAATAATAGAAACCAGCCCATCCTGCAAAGATTTTACAACTTGTTCAGGAAAAAAAAAAAAAAAAAAAAGCTGTCCTTGCAGGCAAAAATGTCCTAAACCAAGATCTGTTAGTCTTTGTCCTTTCAAACCCAGCGATGAAAGCTCTGCTGCATTTAAATTGGCAAAGTGACAGAAACTAAGTAGTCAGAAATAATCCCTAGCTGGATTAGGTTTTTTCCTTGAAGGAAGAGAGGCTCTCATACAAGGCAAGTTTAGGTCATTAGCAATGCAGGGAGATGCTGAGCTCCAGCCTTGCCTAGTCTTCACTTCATTTCCCTTCTCCTGGGGGCTGCGAGGGGATAAGGACTCCCAAACCTCTGGCACACGTGCTTATCCTTCCCCACTCCTACGAGGTGATTATTTATATCCGCACATGCTTTGGAAATGCTGGCTGTGATCTGCTGGCTCTAACAGGACTCCAGTAGTGAGGCTGGTGTGTCCTTACATGAGCACAGGGAGGTTCTCCTGGCTGCAGTGCTGTAGGTGCCACCAGCCCAAGTGCATGTGGTACAAGTTGGCTTTCTTGGTGCGAGCCTGTATGGTTTCCTACCAGCTCTGCAGCTCCCTGCTAGACTTCCAACAGTTTAGTAGCGATACAAATAGCAGTGGAGAGAAACAGAAATCCATTCTTATTAAGCCTCTTCTCTATGGGAAGATGCTGAGGGAGCACAGGGTGGCCATGCATGGGCCAGCGAGCAGCACACAGCCTCTTGGGAGGCCCAGGTGAGTGCACTTACAGCAGCCGCATGCCGAAGTCTGAGTTATTTTGCCTACACTTCTGCTTTTGCATGCACCAGCTGCACACACTGCCCGGTCCCACCAGTGCACCTGCCTTTTTTTTTTTTTTGTTTGCAACGACACCCTGGGTAGACAAAACAAATCCAGGAGTGGGAAAGGGATGACATGGGACAGCAAACATCACAGCAGTGCCACTGAGCTGCCCCAGCTGCTCCGTGCCGGGTACAGGGATGTGGGGTGCTGTGTGCAGTTCAGCATCTCCCCATCCCAGCAGCCCTGCCAGTGATGGCCCTATCCCAATCCTGAGCTGCAGGAGGGAAGCCAAGGTCATACAAAGACCAGCCTCTACATTGAGCAGGTCTGCATGGGATGAGAGGGAAAGAAGGAAGCTTATCACAGGAATTCTATGAGGCATTGGTACCCCAGAAGTGATAAAAGAACAAATAGCAGTAAATTAGAAGATAGTCTGAGTCCAGCTGGACCACGCTGAGCCACCATAAAAGGTTTGCTGCTGTTCTGACCCACCACAATTTAATTGATTTGATTTAAATTCTTTGAAGAAGAAGTGGATAACGAATAATGAGGCAAACAGGATTGTAATGCAAATGAAAGAGATGAAAGATGGCTTCAGGGAGACAGCTCTTGAAGGTCAGAGCCTAACGCAAAGCTGCTTCTGGTCACTCACTCAAACATTAATGAGGCTGTGTTCCTCCCAATGCCTTTGATGGATGGAGGGAAACACTGGGCTGGTGGCTGGCCTTTATCCTCACTCCCCTGCGCAGTTCTGGGGAGGATTTTACCTGGCATATTGTTGGGGCTTCAATTTCTGCTGCCCGTGTCGCGCTGGGTACACAGACTTCTTAATTGAGTTTTTCCAGATACTCCAATGGAGACTCTAACTTCAGAATTAATTAACTTCACTATCAAAAGCTGAGTCATTTGTCACAATGGTTTTGTCATTAGCTCCCATAATTAAGGGAAGTGTCACAAAACCAAATGTTTCACTTACACAATCCAGGATAATTGAAGCTCAGAAGCATTTCCGACATGCTGGGAACGGGCATGTCAGCAAAGCTAGGGGGGTGGGCCCGACCAGCAACCCCAAAATCCTACGCTGGGGCCATGCAAAACCTTCTTGGCACAGCCCCAGAAAGGGGCTGCAGGGCAGCAGCAGGGGCTGGTGCTTGGGGAGGGAGGGGACAGACCAGGACTATCCAGCCTGGAGAGAGATGCCAAAAGTGCTAGGGTTGGTCACGCTCTCTGGCTTTCCCTCCCCCCAGATCAGGGCAGTACCTGGTGACCACCAACCATGCCAGGTGGGAGAGACGACATCTTCTTGCTGAAGTCCCCAAAGGGAGAAGGGAATGCCTTTCCTAACCTGCTCACCAGCTTTCACGAGGGCATTTTGTAGAAGAGCAGATTTCTTCAATGGAAGAAGGCAGGGATGTGCCATGCAGCATTTTGTATGAGCCAGCAGAAAGCTGTGCAATGGTGTGCTCAGCCAGGAAACCCTTCACACCCTCATTAGGAGAACATGCAGACACAGAGGGATTCACAGAGCCTCGACCCTCCAAGCCTGCTGCCACAGAGCAGTGCCATGAGAAGCACCCGCAGAGGCTCTGAAGTACCCAGCCAGTTCACCCCACAGCCCTGCCTGGGATGGAGCAGCTGGCAACCAGTGCTCATGGGTGGGGTGTTGGGGGGCGGTGGGGGGCAGGAAAATAATCTACAATAGTGCTAATTAACTCAATTACCAATCAACTGAAGCTCCAGTCACCACCTTCCCTCCCCTTTGGTATCTATTGTGTCCTGTCTGTAAACCCGTCACAGCTGTGGGTCTCCAGTCCTGGCCCTGCCCTCAGCCAGGCTCCCTTTTCTAATGTTCCCCAGCTGGTCAGACAGGCATTTTTTGCTACAGAAAAGCTGCAACATTTCAGCATTTGCTGCTATATCAGGGCTCGGGGGGGGGGGGGGGGGGGGGGGGGGGGGGGGGGGGGGAAGGGGGGGGGGGGGGGGGAGGGGGGGGGGGAGGGGGGGGGGAGGGGGGGGGGGAGGGGGGGGGGGCGGGGGGCGGGCCCTCTGGGTGACCACACAAGCAGCCAACAACCAGACCCAGCTGCTGAGGGCCAGGGATCCCCAGGGATGCTCAGCCCACCAAGCTCTCCCCTCTCCGCGTCACCGGAGTCGCGCAGGCAAAGGAAATCCAGGTCTCAGGGGTTCTTTAAAATTATATATTTTATTTTTTCATACATGCAGCAAATAGAATAAAGAGTATATGCCCATCTAAAAGGAGGTCTTTATGAGAATCCTTTGACAATACACAGTAGGGAGTCTAGGATGTAGAAAAGTCATCAAATACTTGCAGGTGAAATCAAATTCACAAACACAAACTGTTCAACAATAAACAATTGCTTTTTTTTTCTTTATTTTACTTGCCACTTTGATCAGAAATAAACAGCTTGGATGATACTTCTGTGCATGGAGCAAGATGCTTATCGCTTCTTTTGCTGTTGCAGGCTGAGTGCTTCACCTGCTCCTGCAAAAGCAGAGAAGCTGCAGCACTCGCTTTTATGAGTGAGTTCCACCCTCCAGACGTAAGCCCTGCCTTTTGAACAGCAAGATCCTTGTGCTCTGCGCTAGAAACCATTCTGATTCTTCATTTGTGTTAGAGCTCCTGGGATTAATAATCATCAGAGCATATCTACTGCCCTCATCTTCCCATCTTTGAAACTACCTATATGGGTTGGCCACTATGCAAACTTGCTTTTATTTATTAAATGGATTAAATGGATCAATAACTCCTTTGGTGATGGCTCTCTTATCACAAGAAGACTGCTCAGATGTCCAGCCAGGGGAGACATGAGCAGCAGCAGGTCCCCTGGTCACATCATCACACCAGGGCAGTGCCTGAGCACGTGCTGACTGGAGGGCAGTGATGTTTGGGCTGCACAGCAGCACTGGCAGCCGTGGCACAGGCTCACCCTCAGCTGCTGTGTAATGGTTGGGTCAGGACCAGCTGTGTCCTGTACAGCCACTGCAGCTGCAGGACAGCGGAGTAGGAGCGGATCAGGGTTTCCCATCCCCCCTCACCTGCCTGCAGCACCCAGCAGTACCCTGTAGACCACCAGGACCAGGTGATTCTTCAGGCTGAATCCAGGCAGCCAACCCAGGCTCTGCCCCGATTCAGGTCCCTGCTCAGGCTCCTCCATTCCTTTCTCTCTTCCACTGTCCCCATGGTCCATGCAAGCCCTCCAGCAGCGCTCCACCATTGCCAGCACCTGGCAGGCTCCCCAACACTCCTCAGCTCAAGACGGGCCGTTTTTTAGACCAGGACTGCAGAAGGCCTGGACAGGCAGCCACAGTTCTCCTTTTCTTTGGCAAATTGTCCAAGTGAAAGATTAGGGTGTGCCCAGGGAGCGCTGGCATTTGCAGCCCTAACATCCCTGCAGATAGGAATGGGAATCTGCTCCTACACCAAGGTATCCTGGCATATTTCCAAACGCAAGCATTGGGAAAGAAATCCTTAGCCAGTGAGTAAATGCAAGCAGGTATTTCTTCACCTCCAGGAGCCTCAACTCTCCTACCCCATGTCTTCTTCACCCAGCATGTGGTCTCCCTTGGAAAGCCCCCTCTGAGTGCAGGAGCCATGCAGGTTCTGCTGCCCAGAGCAGCCACTGAGCACAGCAGAGGGGCCAGCACAGCCCATCTAACCCACCCCTCCTCACAGGGAAACCACCCAGGAAGGCTGAATTTCACTTACCTGTAGCGTTCAGGTGTAATCCAGCCCAAGAGAGTCAGGACTTGCTGTCCTTTGTGGTGAGGTGACTGCATGACCTGCCACCTCGGTCTCTCCTGCCTCATCTGGGGAGCTGGGGGACTCTGGGTCCCACTGTGCCACCGCTGGACCCTGCTGCCAGCCCCATGGCAGCCACACTGCCCAGTGTGGGACACCAGACTTGCAGCTAAACCCCCTCCAACACATGGTCAGGGTGCATCCTTCAAGCCCTAAAGGCCTTTCCCCTCCTCTGTAGCTGCTGGAGTTGTCTCCCCTGAGCATCCTTCTGCCTCTGCTGCCCGCTCACACTGTCCCCTTCTCCCTTGTTACTGGGGTGGGTGCACTGCATGCTGGCAGCACGCTCGTATTGTCTTACTGGGCTTTATCTGTGCATCAGAGCACCCAGGGGCCGACTAACAGGGCTCTCCTGGAGCCTCTCAGCTCTGAATATCTTCCCAAAGCGCTGCTTTTCCCATCCAATAGCAAAGATTAAACCACAGCAGAGAGTGAGTCAAGCACTGTTACTCTGCCCTTCCTTGGAAGAGTTCATGCACATCTGAATGGCTGTGTAGTGCCAGGATTATCTCATTTTACATTTCTCCAGAGGAGAAAAAGGTCATCTGGAAATAAGCCTTGAAATAAGTGTTTTGCAAGTAGCAGAATGGATGTCAGAAATGCTCAAGGTACGCGTCCTGCAAACAGGACCTGGCCTTTGCTAAGCTCTCCCTGGAGCTTGCATCTTAGCCCTGCAGATCCTGGAGACTGGCACAAGCTTCACCCACGGCACCAGAGCTGCCTGGAGGCATGGCTGAGCACACTGTGTGCCAGCCTGGCCTCCACACAGGGCCCCGGCTTGCTCGGTGGCCCTACCATGCCTGCTCCATGCAGAAGTGTCACCACAACACGCACACAGAAGTCCCAAACAGAAAAGACATGACTCCTCCCTGCAGGCCCTGCGTCTGCAGCACGGAGCCCTGGCAAGCAGCATCCTGGACAGACAGACTCCGGGAGCCACTGCGGAGCCGGAGGGACGGAAAGTAAAAACAGTCACTGCTGAAGTAATACTGAGTCTGCAGCAACAGGTCTGAAAGTCACAGGAACGCACATGCTCTGAATATCAGCCGTGGCCAGAGGATGGTGAGACATCCTCGGCAACGCGTGCTGGGGTTATGACAACCCTCACCAGGTTACCCTGGGCTCTGTCTGGCGCAGTGTCTCGTAACCCTCTCCTCAATCTGGCACAATTTGCAGTTTTTCTGGGTTTGCTTTGTTTCCTCCAGCCCAGGTCGGTACCTGAGGCCAACGGACTTGCAGCTCACAGCACGCACAGGGCACTGCCTGCAGTTTAATAATGGGATGAGGACCCCCAGCAGTCAGGATAGTGGCTGGAGCTTCTAGCAGCTATTTTTTCCTCAGTGAATCATTAAAAGAAGAAAATAATCTCAAAAAGGTAGAGTTTGATGTTTATAAAAGACCTACAAACCAGAATTTCCTTTATAGGATTCTTTGTGATTCATAAAATTCCACCCCCATTTTCCCCTATAGGCATGGAGTGATGTGTATTTACATTAGAACTGGTTCAGAAAATATACATATGGGTTTGGGTTTGGTATTTTTTTGCAAACTGGCTGAACTGGTGTGTAACACAAGAGGGGTAACAGCCAGGTACTCAAAGGACACAGGCTTGGGGCTCACCCTGCTGAGATAACCCCTGCCCTCCTGCCCAGCACTGCTCTGCCTTACAGCCAAGATTGGCCCCTCCAATTCAGAACTTTGGAAATGATGCAGGAGGTCCTGGATTACTGAATAAAACCGCCAGGAATTTTGGCTGAAATCAGGTAAACAAAGATGCCTGTAAAATTAATGGGTTTGGAGCCTTTAAGATAAGAGCAGAGGGTGTAAAGTAGAAAAGTTACCTTTATAAATAGCCCTCAGTGCAGCCCTTTTGTAGCGGGCATGTTTTCAGTTGGTAAATTGTAAACCGAGAATATAAATGTGTTTTGTTTTGGTAGAATATTAATATCCCTTACAGAGCTGTTAAATTTCGACAGTTTCTGTGAAAAATCAGGACCGAGATTTATGAGAGCGCTGACAGAGCGTATCAAAACTGCAAACTGTTCCAGATGTTAAAAAAGAAAAGATCCCACCTTTCGCTTAGAAAAAGATTTGCCTTTGATTTACAAGAACCGGCATGGGATTCGTTTGGAGTCATAATGCCTGAGTGTAGGAAAGGCTGAGTGGCGAGGCGCAGGCTTGCGGGAGGAAGACGGCTTCGGGGAGCCAGGCTGACGGGGTACGCAATGCGTTTAAAAATATATGTCTATAAGCAGACATTTTCCACACTGATCAAATGTATCCATGTCTCGAACAAAAGGCTCCTCTAAGACAAGCTCACAGTCATCGCAAGCTTCAGCACAACGGTTTAAGATATCAACCATGCTTAGCATTCAACAGAAATGGTATGTGAGTAGCTAGGGAATCTCAGCATCCGAGTTCAAAAGTTACAAAGACTGTAGCAATTTGGTATATTTCTGTTTAAAAACTCTATTAGTCACCACCAACTACAGTTCCTAGAAGTAGCATTGACTGTTAACTCGAACCCCAAACATCTCCAGCTAGGGAAATCAAGCTAGCAAGTGACACAGACATAGAAAGGCCTCCTAAACCAAGCAGTCGGCGTGTTTCGCATGAGGGTGTGTATGTCTGCACTGCTAATCCCGGAAGACTAGTGTCGGTATGTACAAGGCGCTCTGGAGTCTCGGACTGCGCGGAGAGGGAGGGCGGCGATGCCGCGACTACACATTAATGACAAACTCGGGGTTAGTGTAGGAGAATCCAGCAAACTCATTCTGATCCAAGTTCATGATGAAGAGTTTGTCTGTGGGCGTGAGCTCCACTGGCTGCCGGGTGAACTCTTTGTCGAAGTTGGAAGTGTCTCGTTTGTCTTTCTGTTAAACGGAAAGCACAGAGTTAAACTCAGCAAAGGCACAAGCGAGCAAGGGCGCAGGGCTGGGAGAGCTTTGCTGGGCCTCACGCCCGGCACTCCAGATCTCTGCACTGGTTTTGAGAAGAGAAACACACCTCCAGCCAGCCAGCACAGCCCCTGTACACTAGAAGCAACCCCACACTATGGACAGGAACAGAAGAATGCCAGTTTAACATGCTTGAAACACACAACCAGAAAGCAAAGGGACATGATGAGAGCCCAGGGCATTGGCGAGAGCCGCGGCACTCCCAGGTCGAGCATCCCTCCTCTGCTGGCTGCTGTGAGAAAGAGCGACAGAGAAGTTTCTCAGCATGCAAAACCATCACTGCAAATAGAGATTCACGATGTGCAGTAGGAAGGACCTGGAGGAAGCAATGTGCCTCAAAATGGAAGTAAACATTCAATACCACTTCAATATTTGCACAAAATAATCAGCTGGAAGAGCTCCTTGTGCTTTAAGCTTGACTTTTTATAATTATGCTATGATATGGCATTGACCAACACCGTGTTTTACTGATGGGAGGATGTGATTTGCTCCAGGGCTGTATATAGAAAATAGACAGGAGTTCAAATCTTCAAAGAATGCAAATTCCATATACACAACCTCTTATCAGTTTAATTCCATAAGAAAACTTTGCAGCTGAATCCAACCAAAGAAATATAAAAAACAGACCGTTATTGTTTCGATTCGCGCTGGTTCCCTGCTCTTGGCTCTGCAAAGCCCGTCAGGTGGGAACGCTCAGGCTGCTGTGTGTGCATCAGAGATCATCCAATTAAGGGATATCCTGGCTGCGGGAGGTGACGCTGCCAGGGCTGAATGGGAAACCAGAGTACTGAAAATACAATACAAGCACCCAAAATCCTTCATCAGTACAAACCCTGCAGAGGGACACCCTACTCCCTGCAGCGAGGCAGGAACCTGCTCTGCTTCACCTGGTTATTAAAGCAAGCAGGAACAAAAGCCTTTTGCCATCTTTTCTTCTGTGCCTCTATGTAGGAGCTGGAACAAGACAGGAGCACGGGCATTCGCAGCCTTCTTCCAGCGTTTCTAACTGCCCATAAAGGCAGCAGGTGTGGGGCTGGGATGCTGTAGGGGGTGATGGTAGGAGATCTGCAGCAGCTCCCCAGGGCGAGATGAGACTCACCAGAGAGTGCTGCACTTCCCATTACTTGTTTTGGTTTTACTGGCAGGTTCAGCCACCCCAATGCCTGCCTCAGCACTGGAGGTGACCAAGTCACAATTCCGGTGCCTCGCAGAAACCCCAAAAACGCTCTTTTTTCGGCTCTGCTGTTGACGTGAGGCCCCTGCAGTGCCAGGAGCTTGCCTGCACTCTGCTGTGACAGATTTCCAACTCTGGTTTGCTTTGCCAGCTGGTGCAGCAGGCACTGAGGGGCGACTGCAGGGGGACCCACTGCCCTCACCTCCTGCTGCCCCATCACCGCAGAGACGCATGCTGCCAGCCATGGGAGGGACCACGCTGGCTGCTCCATGCCCCAGCCCCACTCCGTCCCGCTGCTCTGAACTGATGAAGCACCCAGTGGGTGGCACGATGTGTACTCACTGCAGCACCTCTCATCCTGATAACACTGCTGGCTGCCGCTCACCGGGGATGCTGGGGCAGAAGCCATTGGCACCTTCATGCTTCAAGCAGGAGCACGGCCACGACACGGACAAGATCCAGGTCCTCCCTGCCCTCTTCCTGCCAGCGTGGCCAGGCCAGGAGCACCATATCACAGTCGCAGCTGGGTTGAGCCTATGGAGATGAGCCCCAACGGCAGCAGCAGTCCAGAAGCTCCACAGTTGCTCTGACTCCACCTGCTGCAGGAGGCATCCCATCAGGACAGCTTCCACCTTGAGGAAGGAAGATCAGAGGGGAAAAAGAGCCAAGGACATCTCAGAAGAGATGAGGTGGGAAGAAAAACATGACTGGAGCTCAAGAGGCAAAGAGAGAAAGGCCAGGAGAAGAGCCAGGATGTTGCTGTGCTGTCAAGCAGAGGTGCTCAGAGCAACAGTGTCCTGACTTGCTGGTGCCTGCAGGTCCCATCCCACAGCAGGAGCTGGGGCCGTCTTCGCTTTCAGACAAGTGACACTCAGGAAGTGACAGTCCCTGCAGGGCTCTTGTCACAGAGAAGGAAGAAGAGGCAGATTTGGATGCACAGAGGAGCAGTGGGGAAGGGCAGATGGGGCAAAGGAACCAACTTCAGGTGCAGAGTTCTGCCAGGTGAAAGATGAAGTGGTTGAAACACAATTGGAAGCCCACCTGGAAAAGCAGCACTGCCCTTCGCTGTGAAGAGGCTGCTTTGATGCAGTTGCTTTTCTTTTGCAGCCCCAGCACAGGCAGATGGAAAGAGCTGACACTGGCACCAAGCTCTTGCCCTGCTCTTGGAAGGATGCTGAGCTGACCAAGTACTTCCTGATGGCCATATCCATCCAAACCAACATTTTCCAAGACAACATTGTCCTACTGAGCCAGGAGCTTCTCCTGAGTAGGAACGTGTAGAATGCTGCAAAGGCGAATGAAATACCCACATCTGCTGCCAGCACAAACTGCCATGATGGTTCCCAGCCCTTCAGAGTGGCCTCTGCTAACAGCACCAAAGAGGGCAAGTGCTCAGCCGGGGAACCCTCGGGTGAGTAACACCTCCTGCTGCCTTCTGGCAGCAGAAAGCTCTGGAAAAGGTTGTATAGTGCCTGGGAAGGGGCTCAGGGCAGCCCACCACCCCTGCACAGCATCCTCCAGGAGCTTCCCCCCCTACTCCTCCAGAGGCTTAGCAGGAACGCGCAGCACGAGGAGGGCCCCGTCATGAGCGCAGCAAAGTGGGGTTTGCTGATTCCTTACCTTCACCTTTGTCTGAAATCGGTAGCAATTTGGCTCTGTCAAAGATGATGAATAGCCTGGGAGCAGGTAGGTAACTGCTACATGGATCTGGTAAACAGAGAAAGGCAAAGGCAGGGGAAACTCAAGGCTAAAAGTGCTTCCAGCAAAGGGCTGTTTGACTCTGGGAGGTGATGAGATGCACTGAGGGATGGCATGGCAGAGGCACCCAGGCTCTCACACAGGCTGCAGGGCATGCCTGGCCCAGAACAGCATTTGTGCTGGTCCACAGAGGCTGGCCATCACCCAGCTGCCACCGAGCCCCTTCCCTGCAGCAGAGCTCCAGGATGCACAGGCAGAGGAAGCTGGGTAGCACCCACTGCCATTTGGTGCCTTTCAGAACAATCCCGCAGAGTCTGGAACCACAGCAGTTCAGTAGAAGTGGATTTCCAAAGGCAGAAGGGAAATTCTGCGTGTGCTCAGGAGAAGGGAGGTTAACAGGAACCTGTAATCCGTCTTTAGCTGAAGCTGCCAATTGCTTTTAACAACTGCTCCTCGGAGAGCGTGCAGGCAGGGTGATGAGTCACCGACACACGGCGCTGCCTCGCTGAGAGCCTTGCCTCTGCAGTCTCCAGAAATCCCAGCGCATACCGCAGTTGTTTCTGTTCGAGGCATTTCAAGAGATCCCTACGCAGCTGAGCTCTGCTCGCCTCGGCAATGCCCTGCGAGATGCCTCAGACCATCCTTCCTCCAAGGGACACTGGAGAGAAGCTCCTTTCCCCATCCATGTTTGAGCGATCAGAGTCGTCGGCTGTGCATCGCGAGCAGATGTAGAGGAAATTCAGGCATTTACTATCTGCTGGGAAGATGCTTCCAGTAGGTCACACCTCGGGGATGAACGCTGCAGAGGATGAATGAGCCACGGCTCTGCCTGTGATGCAGGAGGCTGCGTTGGGATGTGGGCTGCTTCCTGCACTGCTCTCCTGGGCAGCTCTGCCGTGCCCCGAGCCGGCATCCCTGCACGGCTGGGACAGCTTCCAGCCTTCAGCACAGTGCAGCCCCGGCTCTCGGCACTCATGGCATCTCTGAGCCCAGCACTGTAGAAACTCATCATTGCCAAACACATGCAGGTTTCTTTGCCATTACTTCTCACTTTTTATTTTATAATCAGTATTGGGGGAAAAAAAATTGGCACATTACATTGAAAGCATATTGATACAGTGACAGCCCACAAACATCAGCAGGACAGTATAAAAGGAAGCTGCATGATTGCTATTGTTTCAAGAGAAATTCATCCTTCCTGAAACGTTTCCTTTGATGGCAGCAACAAAACACAGGCCATTTAAATATCTAGCGGCATTTTTTTAAAGTAGGACACTAGTTGAAACAGGTTTCTTTACAGGCTCCATATCAGAGTTCACAATACTGTTAAATAGCATCCCATTTGAGTTAATACCACTTTTTGACACATTTAAAGCGCAGGTAATAAACTCTGGTTTTGGCATTTGAATAAAGGAACAAGTTTCACTATGAAAACCAATGTCGTGATATTTACTAGGGTGACCATGGATTCAAAAACACCTGCAACAGCTCTTTCTAATTTCCCATTTACAACTGCATACGTTTCCTTCGATTTAAAAAACACTGCTTAGGAATTGCACAATCAGGAGAAATTGGCTCCCTCAATAATTCCTCACTGCTGCTGCTGCTGCCCCAGCGCAGGGAACCGCGCCTGCCCGCAGCCGCGTCCACACGAGCCTCTGGCGGCGAGGGGTGCACTGGGGTTTCACAGACAGCAGGACAGAGCTGCAAAAGGAGCCAGAACCGGCACTTCAGCTCTCGGGAGCAGCTGCTGGGGCTTGGGAGTAGCCGAGAGGCTGAGCCGGCAGCACCCGCGCTGCGGGGAGCGGGCTCACGCCAGGGAAAGGTTTCGCTAAAAACACTTATTTGTTAAAAAGGCTAAATATTAAATTTTCATTAAAAGACTAGAAAAAGGGAAGAGCAGGAAACAAAGCACAGGCTGAAGTGATTTCTCCTGACTGTCACGGCCTGCATTTCTCCATTTTCCTGGTTAGCCAGTGAACTGTTCTCATTTTCTGCAAATAAAATGCCATAAAAGCACATTTTCAGTGCTTACTGCACACCTCCCCCTCTCAGGCATGCCCCAAACCACGTGAGGGCACTTCTGGCTTTGAAACATGGTCACTCTAGTAGCAGTACTAAAGAAAAACCATGAATGCAAGTTTTGCAGCGGGAAATGTGACCACAACAGCAGCTGGGACTGGGTGATAGAGATGCAGGGATGAGATCTACACAGCGACTTAGCTCTTGGCTTCAGGTTTAAAAAACTCAGAGTTAAAAAAGGAAAATCCTTCGAATTCTGACTGGTCAATGTTCCTGATGACTTCCTGGTCAGGAGGTGTTAGGACGGGTGGATGGCGAGTGAAAAACCGGTCGAAGTTTTCAGCATTGCGTCCACACTATGAGAGGGGAAGAAAAGAACGCATGGTGGGTGGAGAAGGAAGCGCGCGGGCTGCGGCTGCAGCCTCCCGCCCAGCCTCGCCGCGCGCCGCCGCTCAGCTCAGCGCAGCCATGGCAGCAAAGAAAAAGGTGCAAAATACAAATGAGGTTTTGTCAGCCGCAAGGCGATGTTATCTCATGGCACAGCCTGCGAACAGCAAACCCTCTGGCTGCGCCATGGCAAGTAATTGCAGGAGAGGCATGAGATGGGAGCACAATTACTTGCTGTTGGTTCCTGCCTACACGCGGCACTGTACCCCCTCTCAGGCTACATCACTCACACGGTGGCTTCTTCTGAAAGCCCCCTGTGACTTTTCCTGCTCTCCCATCCCTTCTTCCTCGGCAACGGGAAGATTTCCTCATGCATGGACTGCTGAGAGGCTTCTCCCTGCTCTGCTCAAAGAGAGAGCATCTCCCCTCCTGCTGAGCTCCTGTAAACTGCTGCCGGCTGAATGTTTCATGCGGGCACTTGTGCTGGGATTTTCCAGGGATGCTCCACCCCTTTCCAACGTGCCTATCACACCCATGCAATGGTCCATGCAATGCCAGTGCCCGTCTCTGCGGCTCAGCCAAGGCAGGTGGGAGCTGGGGCACCAGAGTGCTCCTGGCCACTATATTTTCCATGTGGCAGCCAGGCTCTCTGCATGGCATCCCTGCAGCTCTCACTGCAACCACACAGAGCTGGCTATCTTTAAAACCCTGCACTCAGTGATGTTTTTGTTCCTTGCCTCTGAAGACATCTAACAACAAGCCCTCCTTCAGGTGGGGCAGGAGTTCTACAGAGCTGAGCTCTCTGCAGCCAGCAAAACCAGGTGAAAGAAGAACCCAAAAGCTCTGGAGTCCGGGTGGCCATCGGCACTGTGGGGCAGGAAAACATCTAGAAAGAACCCGAGGGCACTGACCCTCACTGGGGGTCAGTCAGCATTCCTCGGTCCTGGGCTGCCGCAGCGCAGGAGCCCTGGGCAGCAGTGGAGGAGCCGGCTGGCTGCGCTGCAGCCGCTGCAGCGAAGCGCAGAGGGCAGGAGTGGGGAGACGTGCCAAATGCCTTATTTAATTCCCTTTGCAATCAACACAAGGGTCCTGTAACTTTCTGTGCTGTGAGTCATGATTTAATACAATAATACGAGCAATAGCTGATACCAGGTGGATCCCGGGTCACCACAGCAGCTACAAATTGTGGTCAATTACCGCCTATCACACACGTTCCAGCCCCATGAACTGCGTGGAATGACTCGCTCTAACGGCTGGCGACCTCCCTGTCAGAGCTGCCACACAGCTGAGGCTCTCCTGGCCCTGTTTTCTCCAAAGAGATGCAGAATCCAACACCTCCTGGTCCCTCAGTCCTGTCCTTCCATTTTCCCATGCTCCAAGTGCTGGGACAGCTTTTCCTTGCATTTAACTTTCATTTGCTAAGGAAACAGATTTACATTTTTAATAAACGTCAGACTAAATACAATAAAATATTAAGGACAAATACATGAAAACAACATTTCCCAGTTCCTTCCTCTGCCACAAAGGCTGCAGGGAAGACGAGAACATCCATTGGCCTCCAATGGCATGGTCCTTTGGCAGCTCTGAGAGTGCTAAGGAAGACACAAATCATCCTCAATTCTCTAAAAGAAGTTCAGGGCTAATGCTGGAGTCAAAGAATCATGGAATGGTTTGGGTTGGAAGGGACCTTAAAGCCCATCCAGTTCCACTCTCCTGCCATGGACAGGGACACCTCCACTGGATCAGGGTGCTCAAAGCCCCATCCAGCCTGGCCTGAACACCTCCACGACTGCTCTGGGCAACCTGGGCCAGGGCCTCCCCACTTTTACAGGAAAATATTTCTTCCTAAGATGTCATCTCAATCTCCCCTCTTTCAGCTTAAAATCATTCCGTCTCATCCTATCCCTGCCCTCCCTGATCAAGAGCTCCTCCACAGCTTTCCTGTAGCCCCTTTCAGTACTGGAAGGCTACTCTGAGGTCTCCCCAGAGCCTCCTCTTATCCAGGTTGAACAATCTCAGATTTAACTGTAGCTACAGCCACACGCCAGCCCCTCCGGTATCCGAGCCCATCCTGCCAAACTATTGTATCTCTCATATTGTGAGGCTGTATCTCAACCTACAGCAGATTTCTGGTCTGGATTTGTTAAGCTTTTGCTCCCAATCACATCTCCTGCCCATGACCATGAGAGCAGCATGGTTACTAACTCAGCACTCAAACCTATTCAGCGACCCCTCCTGCTGGGGGGTGGAAATCCCTCCTGGGCTGCCGTGGTCACACAGGCTGCAGCATCAGCCCTGGCCAACACAGTTCCTGTCTCTGGCCACAGCTGAACCCAGCACTGAGCCCCGGCGAGGGCAGATGTTGCTCTTCATGTGGTAGGTTACAACGTGATTTGCTCTTTTTTTAAGCATTTTGATGCAAAAAAAATGAGTTGGTGCTGCCCAGGGGAGAAGTTATGCAAAAAAAAAACCCAAATTCCAAAGTCAAAATCCCCCCAAACCAAACATGCAAATACAGTTCACCAGGAGGGTATCAAAGATGAAGCTTTCTCAAAATCAGCCTGAGAAGCCTTTTCATGCAGAGCAGTGTGTTGGTGCAGGAGAACCTGCCCCAGTACCCATGGTCCCAGCACAATGCCATCCCCACCATGACCCTCCAGGAATGACTTTTTGGAAATCCCTGGCTTCAGGCGCCAAGACTCAATGGAAAATGAGCTCTCCATAGGAAGCATAAGGTTCCTTGCACCAGAAAACATGAAGCCCAGGACAAACCAACAGCAGCAACCCAGGAAGGAATGGAGGATGAAGACATGAGCACAGTGAGCACACTGGCAGACACACAGTCGTTACCTTCTGTCTGTAAAAAGCCTAAGTTCTTGCATCTTGCCAATCCCTGACTGCTGTATGGACCCCATCCCGAGGCAATTCTCTGCATCTTTTCTTCTCTCCAAGCACCAGGTGAATGCAAACTAATGGGGATGTGCTCATCTCCTGGGCAGGTGGAAGATCTGCAGCTCATGAAGAAGTGGCCAAACGGTGACCTCCTGGTGGCCTTCCCCTCTTGGTTACTCCAGCCGTACCTGCAGCTCATGTTTGATCCCAGCCTGCTCTCTCTGCAGAGGCTGGGAGAGGCTGGGAAGCCCCATCCAAGCTGCTGAGCCTCCAGAGCTTCCCCTAGAGAGGGCTCAGGGGCTGGCAGGCTCCCTGTCTCCAGCGCAGCAGGACACCAGTGAGGTTCACAGATATGCAGGAATGAACAGTGAGGTCATCTCTTGATGAGCTGACAATTCCCATCACAAGGAATATCAAGTAGAGCTGTCACAGCTCCAGTTTGTTTGGGAACTGCTGGTCGCTGCTCCAGACTATGAAATCAAGTACAGCTTCAGAGTCTTGCAGAAGTCTGGTTTAGCTGCTTGACAAGGTGGCAAGAGCCAAATGCCCTCCTGAAAGCCATTGCATTCAGATCAACGCAGAAGATAATTTCCCCAAACTGTTGCCAGCTCCACAAAGTCTGGAAGCTGAAGTCATGAAACAAAGAGACGGGGGCTTTTCTAGGCCACGCTGTTACTCATCTCCCCCCTCAGTGCCAAGATAAAACAAACCAGGAGCAAGATTACCGGGGAAGCCTGCAGTGCTTAAGGTTATCGGTGCAGTAACAATGAGCACAGCAGGGTTTACCTGCTAACAAGCCACTCACCTGTGGTTCTATCAGCTCCCAGAACACAGGGAACCCCGTGCGGTGCTGTGACAGCGCAGCCATCACTGCGTGTCAGCACCACGGGACCGCGGTGGAGACAGCTCACGTGAAATGTCTGACAGCACTATTGCCTGTTTGCTATAAAGAAACGTGTTGTCCCTTACAATAAAAAAATAAGTCAAACCCCATCTGAAAACTAAACCTCATGAAATGCTTCCAGTTATCCGGAAAGAAAACACAAACATACCTTTAATGTCTATTGGCAAGGAATAATTCTCATCAAAAGGCAATAAGGCAAGGATACGTGGATGGGAAACGTTAAAAGTTGCACCTACCCCGAGGTTTTCATTCCCAGCTTTGGGAATTTTGTTTTTATTCTTGCAGGCTTTGTGTTCAGATGAGTAAGAACACAGCCTGATCAACAAATGAAAGAGAACATACTCCTCTTTGGGAGCCTTCTCATGGACAAAATAAAGACTTGAAGGCTGGAAATTGTGTTTGGGTTTACAGAAGCCCCATCCAAGCCCACCCCGACAGTCTAAAGGCTGTGGCCATGCACCTGTGCTGTCCTGCACCCACGGCCCAAGCCACTGCCACAATGCCATGGACACTACTTGGCTCTTGCAGGAGGTTTCATCCCAGTGGCCAAGGCCCAGCACTGTTGGATTTCCAAATGCAAGGTCTGGCCCACATGTCTGAAAAGGGAGAGCAAGAAGGACTGGATGCCACTCCAGACTGCCAACAGCTGATATCTCAGGAGCATCAGCTTTAAAGCTTCCCAAATTAAGTTCCTCATTAAAGGATGGGAGACACTGTATGAACTTTTGCATTTATCCAAAGCTACGTTGTGAAAAATCTTCCTCATTTTAGTACTAAATTAATGTACAGGCACCACACCACCCCGAATAGAGAAGGGGGGAGGGTGGGGATTTATCTTACATAAATCCCCGATGTGTCCTCTCTAATATTTATAGCCAGCACAGAATGACTTTTTTTTCCTAGCTGCAGAAATAAAACTGTCAGCTGAGAAGATAGCCTTTTTATTTTATCAGTTTCTACCTTGATTTCAAATAGAGACAAAAGGCATAATAAAATATTTTCCACTGATCCCCAAGATGTGATCAAAGATCATAAAAAGCCAAGAATGACTTTTCTCCTGCTGCAACAAAGCCCAGTGCCGAGAAGCATCATCAGTGGGCTCAACACACCCTTGATTTCCCATGGTTTTGGCCCAAACCAGTGGCACAGCCCCAATCCTGCCAGTCTGGTCCAGTCTGAGCTTCCCATAGCTGCTCTGGGTTAAAAACCTGGCTCCTTGCCACGCAAGGGAGGATCAGGGCTCTCTGACACTTCTGGCTGTGCTTAGGGCAAGTGGGTGACAGCTCAAACCTGGGGCCATGCTGAGGGCCCCTTTGTGCTGCTCAAGAGGACAATGGTACTTCTCATTCTTAAGTGCCTTTTTAACAACCCCAGACCTCAGCTCAGTGTGTGTTCACTTGCTCCAGAGAAAGGCTGCGAGGGTTTTCTGATGTAGGACTGCGACTTTCATCTCTCTTCTATGAAGAAAGTCAAGGTGCTTCCCACAATACTGAAAATATTGGCTGAATAATCCACAAGAAATCTCACAGCAAGCTTTTTCAGGACCCTGAGGCTGCCAGGGCAAATCTTTACTTAAGGACAAGAGATGTTTAATGGTAACGTGTCTGGCCGCCTCCCCACGGCATCCTCCTGCCCACTGTTTGCCCCCTCAATCCTTAAATCTCATCTAATTAGGAAAATACTTTTGCAAACATTTCAACTCACCTCGTAAAGCCTGGAACTAAGGCTACAAAAAAAGCACATGCAGGGGAACCAGAGTTTTGACAAATCCAGCTTCAATATTAATTAATTCAAACAGTTAGCGGAAAATTAATTTATGCAATTAAAAATTATTAGATTAAAAGTAATTTTTTGCCACCACCGTGCTGCTGTGAGTAATCCTGCACTCTGCTGTGCCATTTCAATGCTTTCAAAACGAGGAGACTTTTCAAATCACTAGGCTTTATGTAAAGTAAAGGAGTAATTAGATACCAAAAACAATAATTATCTCAATAAGAGACAGGGAAAGCAGGCAAGTGTAAATACACTTCTCAGGGTAAATGCAGCCCTGCGGAAGGAATTGTTATGCACAAGCCAAAGCAGGGAGCAGCCAAGCACAGCCCCATGTCAAAACTGCCGAGTCTCTGCGCACCAAAGACAACCCAGCCCCTGATCTGTCTCGTTACCGTCTCAGTGATAAAGGTTAATCAAGCACAAAGCAGGCAGCAACACAGCAGCCCCTGGGAATTTATTTCAGCTCTGGGTATGTAACACCAAGCCAGGCAGAGGCTGAAGGGTCCATTTTCCTTTGTTGGTGTAAAACGATGCAGGTGCTGGGAAGTGATGGGAAGCCTTTCCTGGCAAGGAAAGCGCTTGCTTGTACCCACGCTTCCTGCCTTCAGAGAGGTTACAAAACCACAGGAACGCATGGAACAAACTGTGGGTGCTGCAGAAGAGGTCCCTGGTAAAGATGGTTCTGCGGAGGCTGGGTGTGTTTGGGACCATCCAGCGGGGATTGGTGCAGGGGCAGCACCCAGCTCCCACCTGGCTGCTCTGGAGCAGGAACTTCCCGGGGGCGTCCGTTCACCTCCTGCACCTGCCTGGCCACGGCCCTCACACACACAAGAGGAGCCTTTGAGCTACACGAGCAATGAGCAAACGTGAATTAATAGTACCTTCTGATAAGCAGAATCTGATATGATGCTAAGGACTATCGAAATGCTAAGGACAATCTGGCCTGGGGGATGAAGCACTCAGGCACCACGTGATGCAGGAGCACAGGAAGGCTGAGGGCATTTGTGGGAAGATATCAAGCCCATATTTGTATATTATTGCATATTTTGACACTTTAGCTTACAGAAAATCACTGTAACTTTATCTCTATAGAAGCTAATAAAAAAAACAGGGGGGGGAAAGAAAAAAAGCCCAAGACTTAAGCAAGAGTAAAGAGCCAGGTTAGCACAAATCTCTGGTCTAGCAGGAGCCTGAGCCCTGCATGAACGCCTGAAGGTCAGAAGCAGCGAGCGGTGTCTTTCCTCGTGACCCACCCAAGTATATTGTGATGGTGCCCAAACCCAATTTTCCATTTCTGTGCTACTCTGATCCGCTCTCACAGCTGGCATGAAAGGAGCAGCGTTTTCCAGCACAAATGCACTGCTGTTGAAATATCAGCTATCAGCAGGTACCTCAGTTGCCTTAATCCTACCTAAATCCTAAATCTAGTGCGCCTGCCTTCCCATTAATCTCCCTGTCCTATCAAACGGTGAATTCTCCCACACCAGCCATTAAGTGAGACGCGACAGACGGCACCTCAACACCCTCCTGCCCAGGTCCAGCATCAAAAGCATTACTAAGGAAATAAGACATTTAAGAAGGACAGAATTTGCACATTTCAAAAGAGAAAAACAGTAAGAAAACACTTTTGGTAAAATTCAATTGTGTTTAACTGTAAAAGCCACACTACGCCACAACCCAGCACACACAGCGTCCCTGGGGACCTGCTCAAGAAGAAAGGGCAGATGCAGAGGAGAGATGCAGCAACAGCTTCATTAGCAAAGAAACACAGAGAGGGAAACAGGAGTTACAGATTTCAGGAGAAGCAGGCTCTTGCAGAATAGGACCTGGAAGCCTTGGTGCCTGCTGGGTCCTCCCAACGGGCTCTGGGTTTGGAGCTGTGTTCCCCCATGCCGGAGCTCACAGAGCACTCTGCCTTGTGCCTCAGCATCCTCTGCACCAAGGTCAGATCCCACCCTAAGCCAATAAATCATGGTGTGCACAAACAGCCCCAAATACCTCTGCACTTCTGTATCAAAGTTAATGCCTTCCCAGCAAAGCTTTCCCACAAGGGCTAAAGGCTTGAAGATTCCATTCCTTGTGAGGGAAAGGAAAGCAGGCAGTGATCCAGCTCTCTGTGCTAACCATCACCAGCTGCTTATCGGCAACCTGGGGCTCACATTTCTGAGATGGGCAAGGAGAATGGGACATTCTTCTCCTTGCCAATGCAGACAGCAGCCCGAGACCGCACTGCACGGAAGCAGCTCTCAGCTGGGGAAGAGAAAGGCTGAGGACATGACCCCATAGAGTTTCCTGCAAAGGTATCACTGCACAACAGTTTAGTTTGTGAAAATATTTGCCTGAAATTCCAACATGCAGTGCCAAACGCAGGCAGGACATTGCTGGGGTGAGGAGCAGACCCCCCCAGTCAGCAGCCACTGCCACATCCATACTGTGTGCTGGGAGGCAGATGAGGCTGCGGAGGCTCCTGCCAAGGCCCAGCAACTGGGCAGTTTATTCCTATTAGATCAGTAAAGCGAGGAGCTGTAGAAGGGAAAAGGCTGCTGGAGCAGAGAGGCATTTAGAGGCAGGAGTGCTAAAGCAGCTGAGCACCTTACACCAATCCGACTCACACTCCATGTTTTCCCTGAAAGCAGAGTTTTCCCAAGCACTGAAGATGCCACTTCAAAAGAATAGGTTTACTGTAAAGCAGAGGAAAAGTAGACGTGTCCAAGGCTGTGAAGGGCAGTGGGACAGGGGAAGGCTCAGTTGAACACCTGGAGCATCTCTGAACTCTGAGTTGCGATCTAGGACGACAGATTAAGAGAGCAAGCAGTGTCCCCACCTTAATCACTGGGCACGAACAGCAGTCTGTAGCAGCTGTGTAAATCAGATTCACAGTTGTCTATAAAACACCAGTGCCAAACTAGGGCACAGCAGCCAACAGGCGAGCAGGAGGTGGAAACATGTGAATAAACCCATGCCTTGAGGAGCTGGACCACTGTGGAGAGACTCAGACATAGCAATGGTCCCAACAGTGGCAGAGAGAAACAGAGAAATCCAGGGAGAGAGGTCCCTGTCCCCACATCTATGTGGCCACTGCTCACGTGCATTGTCTCTGGGGAAGGGCAGAGAGACCACAGGCAGAGAGATGCAGCAAACCAGTGTGCTTGGGGTCACACAGAGAAGCCCGAGCACCACAGTTGCAGGCTTATGCCCTTGTGCTGCTTCAGCACAAGCCCCATATGCAGCAGGTGATGAAACCTGTGCTGTGGCTCAGGCTGGGCCCCTGCACAGGCATCACCCGGACAGATATCACTGCAAAGATGGCCAGACTAAGGAGCACTCAGGTCATCTCATCTTTTGTGACAAATAGCTTGCAGATTACTCATGCTTCCACCTCAGTTTCACTGCTGGCAGCGCATCCCCCACCACAGCCTTGTGCTCTCAGCACGCACAGCATCTCTCTCACCAGCAGAACCCATCTTAAAGTGACAAGAGAGGAGAGAGCAGCCAGGTTCCCCTCACTGCAGAGCTCCTCTCCACCCATGCCAGTGCCCGCACTTGAGCCAGGCTCCAGCCTTCTACCGCTTCACCTTGGAGAGAAACTGTGAAGTGAAACACAGCTCTGCTGCCAATTCAGGCAGACTGTGGTGCTGAGCTGGGTGCTGGAATAAAGTTTAGATTAAAAGAAGCCGCAGACCTGTTCAGCTTAAGAAGAAGGTATGAAAAAAACAACACAAAGGCTGAGCCCTGGGACAACAAACAGACGGCACCGCAACACAATTAAATCCGTGCGCTCAACACGTGGTGCTTCTGCTGCTGCAAGGTGGTGAGACAAGGCATTCCAGAGTTATCCTTTCACAGCAGTGGCCTGACACGTGCCAAATGGGAGGAGACACGGTCTTCTCAGCCCACAGAGAAGCGGGACCTCCACGCTGTGGACAGGGTGAGCAGTGCCTGCACACACGCCTGTGCACGTGGACCCGTGATCGGGAGAGAAGCGGTGTGTGGGAGAGCTGGGGGAGAACGCGCTGAACGCAGCCACACTTACAGCCTTTGGCTTGAAGGGAGGCTGGATCTCCTTCCGCTCCAGCTTATCCCAGTCGATATAGCGGAAGAACGCGTGCTCCTTGATGTCCCGCTCCCCTTCCGGGCCACATCCCAGTCGCTTGGCAGGGTGCTTGGTCATCAGCTTGGGGAGAGGAAGAGAAGAAACAGTTACTCAAAGAGTGTCCAACCACGACGTCTGACTGCTGCCCCAGGATGTCCCCATCAGCGCCTGGAACCCGAGGGGCTCCATCCCCTCTGTCTGCTTCTGGTGCTCAAAGCAGAGGACAAAGGGAGGAGCTGGAGCAGCTCCAGGGACAGGGAAGGTTGACAATGGCTTATGACAGCAGACTGAGCAGATCACAGGTATGTGAGCACCGAGTGGGATAAGCACATTCCCTTTTCCTCTAGGAATGAGATTGGTTCACCAAGAAATAATATCAGGGCGCTGGTAGACCTCCCTGCACCACTGCAGTCTCACCACCCACTACAAAAGGGGTGCAAAGCAAAGTGCTAAGTAAAGCAGCTTAGCAGTACCACTTCTTGGTACCAAATGTCCCAGCATCTGTATAATTAATTGTAAAGGCTGCTGCCCATTTAAGATGAACAATCTGCCCTCAAAAACTCTGCCCTGGAGACAGAGCCCCCGCTTTCCTGCAGCACAGACAGGAGGCACATTCCTAATCAAAGAGTCAGTTTGGAGAACAAAAGCACAGTCCACTAATGTTGTTTATCATCTAAACCTCTCCTCTTCATTGGCTCAATAAGAAAAGTGAAATGGGCCACAGGAATTAATGGCGGTTGTACAAACATTAATATCCTGGGGGCATTGTTTGAGCTGTGTTCAGGGATCAGATGCAGATTCCAGAGATTGGCAAGACCTTGATAAGCACAGAGAATATTCTGCAACAAAAGGACTACTTTATTAACAGCCGGGCATTTGAAACAGACCCCAGGGCTGTGTAGAGGTTGCAGCAAGCCCGACTGTCTCTGGGGGCTGTGGGTCTTTATGAGAACCCCTGCTGCTCCTCTGCAAGCCCCTGGGAGGGACACAGAACCCATAGCCCACAGTCTGAGAGCCGAGGAACCTTCCCACCTTTCTATTGAGACTGACCCATCCTGGAAAGACAAACTTTCCATAAGCAAGCATTTTCTGGCAAAGCCAAGCAGAGCAGCCCAAGTTGCAGGCAGCAGGGAGTCCACTGTACCCTGCAAAGCTCCCATGGCCAAGCTCCTCTCCCCCAGGGCGTAAGGGTCTCACACAAGTCAGCTGTGCCATCCATGAGTGCACAAAAACTTGCTTAGGGAAGCTGATCTTTAAAAGCAATTCTACAAATGGGAGTTGAAAGCAAGGAAAAGCCTCCAAAAACACACTCCACAATAAAAAAACCCACACAAATGTGCTGGAAGAGCGGACCCACTCTGCTAGCCCTCTGCTAACAAACAGCACTGCATCCACAGTCAGCCAGCTGCGATGGCAACCCCCAGCTGAAAGAGTGATGGAGTGAGGCTTCCCCGAAGCAGTATCACCTCCTGGAGAGCCCATCTGCAAACAGCCCAGGCCCACCAGGCTTCCCAAGCTGGACAAGCGATTTTCCAGATGGTGTGATCTGCCTCTCCGCAGGGCACGGATGTGACTGGCATCAGCATCAGTCTTGCAGAGCCTGTTGCCATGTGAGGAGACATGCTGGAGCTGCTACTGGTGGGCTGGAGAGGGAGGGCAGGGGTCATGAGGTGGCAGCAAGAATCAAAGCGAGATGTTTTCTTAACTCTTGTTTTACATTTTCTTTTGTAAATAATGCAGTTTCCCTCAATATTGCAGCACACAGCCCCTTATAAAAAAACAAACCCCAGCATAAGAAGCCTGGCAAGGTGGAAGATGTTTCAAGCCTTCATCTCTTGCATGAGCGGGCAGCAGTACAGATGAGCAAGTGGGGCTGGATCGCACACATTGTGCTGGGAGAGAGGAGCAGGGTCACCCAGTGCTGCAGGCAGGTGGCCCTGACAGGCAGGGAGCCCAGTGCTGTGGTGCTCCTGCTGCCAAGGCAGCACAGCAAGGTGTGTGACCTGCCGGCCCCTCAGTGCCCCCCTTGGCACAGGGACAGGTGTCTGTCTGCCCCAGCTGTGGTCCGTCTGCCCGGGCAACGAGCAGGGCAATGATGTGCCCCGCCAAACCTTCCTATCCCAGAGCATTCACTACATCCACTTCAAGCTGACTTGGGTTCAGCTAAACAGGAGGATCTTTGCATCTCCTCGCAAGGCTCTGGATAGGATCCTGACAACTCAATCAGGTCCCTCTTAGCTGTGCTAAAGGAGAAGAATAAAATGCATCCTGTGACTCAATAAGGTTTTCCTAAAGCGAGTCCCCGACAACAATGTGAGAGCCTGAAATGTGGTAATAAACTGATTTAGTGATTTGGCTGTCACGTCAAATAGCTTAGTTTGCTTTCAGTAAACATGAAAAGAGATCTGTTTGTGGGTCTTTTCTGCAAAGAGCACACTGACACCACTGGTTTTCACTGCCAGAGACTGCATGGGGCAAAGAGGGAAAGCAGGTCCATGTCTGTAGAATCTTTCCCTCCATTAACACTGCAGCTCACGGATGCCTGTGCATAAAATTCAGCTGTGAAAGTATGAGTTGGACAGATCATAGAATCATGGAATCATTAAGGTTGGAAAAGACCTCTCAGCTCACCCAGTCCAAACCCCAGCCCAACCCCACCGTGCTGACCAAACCATGTCCCGAAGTGCCACATCTACGTGTTTTTGAACCTCTCAACAGATGGAGGTCCCACCACTGCCCTGGGCAGCCTCAGGCAGCACTTTGCCCCTCTGTCAGTGAAGAGATTTTTCCTGATATCCAATCTAACCCTGCCCCAGCGCAACCTGAGGCCATTTCCTCTTGTCCCATCACTTGTCACTTGGGAGAAGAGACCAGCATCCACCTCACCACAACGCCCCTTCCAGCAGCTGCAGAGAGCGATGAGGTCTCCCCTCAGCCTCCTTTTCTCCAGGCTAAACAGTCCCAGGTCCCTCAGTGCTCCCAGAACTCCTGGGCTCCATCCCCTTACCCAGCTCCACTTTCCTCCTCTGGACACGCTCCAGACCCTCAATGTCTTTCTTGTACTGAGGGGCCCAAAACTGAACTCAGGATCTGAGGTCCTGCCTCACCAGTGTCAAGTCCAGGAGGACGACACCTTCCCTGCTCCTGCTGGCCACACCATGGCTGATCCAAGCCAGGATGCTGTTGGCCTTCTTGCCCACCTGGGTTACTGCTGGCTCAGGTTCAGCTGCAGTCGACCAGCACCCCTAGGTTCTTTTCCACCCAGCAGCTTTCCAGATGCTCTTCCCTGTGCCTGGAGTGCTTGCATGGGGTTGGTGTGACCACTGTGCAGGACCTGCACTTGGCTGTGTTGAACCTCAAACTTTGAACAGTCCCCCAGCTGCAAAGGAGGTGGCAGCACGGGGGCTGGCTGCAGCTCTGATGGCTGACCGTGCCAGTGGACAGGCTGCTCACTCCTCGTCCCCACACACCCCGCTCTGCTTTCCAGTTCTGTCTCCCTTCCACAGGTCAGGAAAGCTGTTGAGGCTGTGCTGGGACCTGGGCTCTCCCTGAGTGGACACTTCCCTGTGAGAAAGCCCGATCCCCCCATGTGCACCCAGTGACAACATCTAGAAATCCACTTGCATCTGTCGAACCCAGCTGCCCTGGGACACCTCCGACACATCCCCTGCTACACACAGCCCCTGCTCTTCCAGCCAGAGCCCAGGTTCTGAACTGCTGCTTTGGGCTGGAAGCTGGTTTACACCATGCCCCTGCCCTCCCATTCCAAATCAACCCCCCAGCTTCCTCAGCCTAACACAAATGCACATCAAATTCAGAGCAGCTCAGCCAATTAACGAATTGCAGGTTTGCTCCTTCACCTACCTGCTGTAAAGCTACACAGAGCTGTACTACAGTGCAGTTATTCAGTATTTTCAACATATGCATCCAGAAATTAAATTTTCTTGTTTTCCTATTGTGTTTTTACACACATGAGCATGAAGGCACCATCTGTTATTGATATATAGGACCCCATAAACATGCAGATTGATTCTCCTGGTTTATATAGAATAATCATTTAGCTTTGTTTGCATTAAAGAGGAACAGGTTGATTTAAGCCTCATATTAACACAGTGAAAACCCTTCAGGTTTCTGCAGACCACATGCAATGGGCACATCTGATGCTCACAGCTCAGACACAGGGAAGTCCAAATCTGGACTCAGCTGCTTTGCAAAACTGCGCCTTATTTTTTGCCCCTGGAAGACAAGCAGATGCTGCATGTTCGTGGGTTTCATTTAACAGCAGCACATTTTCCAAAGCTGATCCAGATGATCTTTTTCCACACTAAATGAGACCACGTGGCTCAGTAGCACAGCCACTGCTGGGACCTCCCTGTCCAGTGCTGGTCCCTTTGCCATCCTGGCACACAGCCTGGGCACGCAGCAGCCAGGCCACCACAGAACACATTCCGACCACAGCCCATCGTTTCAGCTGGAGCCAGAAGCAGCAAACCCTTGGCACCTTGGAGCACTCGCCATGCACCTCCCAAAATGCTTCCACCTTACAGTCCTCCTTTTCTGCCCCTCAGCCACTGAGACACGGGCACATCCGCACCTCCTGGACACTGCAGCACGGTGCCAGGCACCAATGATGTGCTTTTCTCAGGCAGCATCACCAGTGGAAATACCATTCCAAACACCTATCAGCTTTCCTGTGGCAAATGTGTCAGTTTGTGCCTTTGCTCCCAGGCAGAGATTAAAGAGGGAGCTGCAATTTGCCAGCAATCTGTTCACCTGGAAAGTGCTGCCTTGCTCAGGCACAGTCAAACCCCTCCATATGGGATGGAAAACAGCTGATGGTGGTGCCAGTGCGTGTGTTCAGCCACTCCATGGGGCTGAGCTGGGAGCCTTATGCCTGATAACCAACCAGAGAGAGCAAAGCTAAGTTACCTGCACCACGGAAACAGCAGCTCTGACAGCAACCGTCGAAAAAAATCTGAGTTGACAGCAGAGGAGGGTAAAGTTGCATTTGATCTGCTAATGGATGCTGACTGCCGAGTCAAGGAGCTGTGTTCTGGTTAACTCTCCAGTTTGCTTCCCAGCCAACTATCTCTGATTAATGCTTGTTTCTTGGCTTGGGCCGATGCAAGGCTTTCAGGTTCAAAGGCTTCTCATCTCCGAGCTGTGCAACAGTAAGCACTGACTGGCACCGGCGTGCTGGAGTGAAACCGTGTGGGAATGACAAGATGGTTTTGGAGAGCATGGCAGTGAAATACCAAATCCTTCACATTTAAGAGCAGTGGGTTCTCCACTTGCTTGTTCTCTGGACTGATACAAGGCTGGGTTTGTGCCCTCCTGGAAGGCTGACCACGTACCCACAGAACCAGCGCGGCCTCAATGCCCCTGCAGCTCACTAAGACATATTTTATTGTATTCCAGAGGAAGAGACAAATACTTTATTTCCTGCTTACTGACAGTTCTTGAGTACCACACGCATTTCCAGTTAAACCTTCTGGTGTGGCAGTTTGGTGGCAGCACAGAATGTCAGGAGGTTCTGTGCACTCCCCTCAAACAACAATTCCACAAAGGGAACCACCACTTCGCTGCAAAAAACCCCAAGAATGTATAAAGGACCAAGCCCTGCATGCACGGCTGAACATCCTCCCAGCTTCCACAAGTGAGAAAAGCCATTACAGCTACACCCAGCAGATGTTTCCCTTGTGGGTTCTTCTTGCCTATTTACAGCACTCACATTCTGACTGATGCAATGGCAAAAAAAGGCAACAGAGAGATTCATCCCTGTTCCAGCCTCTGCTCCCTCCAAGCACCGCTCCCTCGGGCACCATGAGGATAATGATGTTCAGCACCACAAAGCATCTTCCTTCCCTCCACACTGTGGACTCTTCCTTTCTGTCCCAGCCAACAAGAGACAGAAAAATGAGGATAGAGTGGAAATCTCCCCTTCAATTCCCAGTGTGGTTTCTGGATTAAAGACTGGATTTCACTCCCTTCTGCGGAAGGTACGCGCCAGGGTCCCGCAGAGCATCCCCTCCCTGCACCCCGCTCTGGGTAGGAACACCTGCAGCAGCTTTTCCCCTCCAGGACAAGCAAATCCTCTTCTTTAACACCAACTCTGAATCCTGGCAACACTGGGAAGAGGATTTGAAATGCCGCAGTGGGAGCGTTAAGCGCAAGATGTGTCATTTGTAGATAGAAACACTATTTTGAGATAGAGAACATTCCGATATTTTAAATATTAACTATTAAAAGCAAACATTTCTAAAATTCCTACACAAACACATATTTATAGTGCTGTTTGACACTGGCTGGCTGAGAGGAGGCTCAGGCCCAAGCAATAACCGTACGCACAGCAACAGGACCAAGTCAGCCTTCATCCACCACAACCTGAATGAATTTCGACTGCACTGAAGTCCTGCCTAAGCCCAGTCCCTGGGGAGCTCAGGACAAGGGGCAATGCAGAGCTGTGCTGCAATTATAGAGATCTGATAATGAAAATACTGCCCTGACCCAAAAGACACACACCAGTAATGAACTTCAGGAGCACCTAAAGGACAACTCATCAGCGCTAAATGGAAGCCTCTGTATCTGATCTTAGGAAAACTATTGAGTAATCACGTTCATTTTCTCTGAGCAACATTTTCTGTTTCAGGCAAAGATGCATAAAGCTCCCCTGCTGGCACCTCACAGGGAGGAGGGGTCTCTGGGCAGATACCCTCAGCTCCCACAGCCCATCCAATACTTGATTTCCTCCTGCCCCTCACCTGAACAAAGACCGGCCAGCCCTCAAATGCTGCTCCCTGTGCCTCTGCTCAGGGTAGTTGAACAGCACAGCAAGGATCCAGGTGTTATTTGTAACTGGTTTTAGTACACACTCACAAAGCAGCACAAGTTGTGGCTCTAGGAGCAGAGAGCACAAGCACCAGAACACAAACAAGTGCTGGGAGCCTGCAGCCCCCACTAGAGCAGGGGCAACAGGAGAGGCTGGGCCGTAGTGTGTGTGGGACACTGGAGGAGCACAAGCAGTGCTGCACCCAGCAGCTCCACTGCACCATCCCCCCAAGAACCCAATGCCAGCCCTTACCCCTTTGCAGATTGCTACTGCCTCCTTGGACATGGACTTGGGGTAGGCTACGTTGTGCTCCATGATGGACTGGAAGAGCTCGTCTTCATCTTCTCCCTCAAAGGGAGCCTAGAACAAAGCAAACAGAAGTTCAGCAGCATTCCTTGATCTTTGAGCTTCTGTTTGCTGCTGTGATTCTCAGCCATGAAACCAGCCCTGCTGTGCCACGTGCCAAATCAGCACCACAGTCCCCTGGGCTGCATCCACGGATCCATCTCCAGCACTGAGGAGACAGAACCCCACCACTTGCCAGCAACAAAACAAATTACATGTCAGCCTGTGCTCACAACGGAATTTAACACAATCCCATAGGAATCAATTAAAATTCAATTACCTGGCCAGCTAACATCTCATAGAGCAGGACTCCAAATGCCCACCAGTCCACGGACTTCCCATAGGGTTGATAAGCAATTATCTGAAAGCAACACAAACAGCAGGATTATACTCCCATTTTTAACCTGTTGGCACAATGCAAACTAATTGCAAGCTGCAGTCCAGGCCAGAAGGACGGGGTTATTTACTGAGACACCACTCCCTGAATGGTGGGAAGCTGCAATTATAAACAGGACACAGGCAAAGCATTCCAACTTCAAGAAACCATCAGCCCTCAAATGAGCACTAAGTATCAGAAAATAAACAGAATATTGACTGTGATTCGGGACAGATTCATTCAGATTCAGAGGAAAATTCAGCATATTTGTTGTGCTCTTTCCAACTTGCCGCAGCCAGGCGCGGTGCAGCCGGAGAGGCAGCCGCTCTTGCACACCCTGATGCTCTGTGGGATTGTTTTTCCGCTGACTTCAGTGCAGTTGGTTTGAAATAACAGCACTGAGTTTGTCCCTGTGGATGGTACCCTTTAAAACAGACTTGCAGCATATGGCCAGCCAAACCCCTCTGCATTCCAGGCTGCCAGTTTGCTTTCTATTATTCTGTGAGGTAGAATACGCCTCACAAAAGAATATCCAGTACTGATATCCAGTACCTCTACCCTTACCTGAGAAATGTGGTTGTTTTGGAGTAAAGATGGACACTGATATAACTTCGAGGTTTGGGTTGGTTTTATTTAATTTAAAACTAACAGCATTTCATTTTGCCTCTTTGGATAAGGCAACCAGACGTGGAGTTTTGTATTTTCGCATGACTTACTCTGCAAAATCTGCAAGGAGGTTGTAGTGAGATGGGTGCTGGTCCCTTTTTCCAAGTGACAAGTGATAGGACAGGAAGAAATGTCCTCAAGTTCTGCCAGGGAAGGTTTAGACTGGATAGCAGGAAAATCTGCTCTACCGCAAGAGTGGCGAAGCACTGACAGAGGCTGCCAAGGGCAGTGGTGGAGCCTCCATCCCTGGAAGGGTTCAAAAAACGTGTGGCTGTGACACTTCAGGACCTGGTTCAATCCGCACAGTGGGGTTGGGCTGCAGGTTGGACTGGATGAGTTTAGATGTCTTTTCCAACCTTAACGATTCCATGATTCCTCTGTCCATCCTTCCCTCCAGCACAGGGGTCCCTCCGCCCTCCAGCAGTGCCAGGTTCAACCAACCTACAGCAGCAGAGGCCAGGCTCCTGTGGGCACCTCTCTGCTTCAAAGGGTCTCTCAAGCTCAGTTTATTCACTGGGTGGCTGCTCCTGGGCGTCATTTCTGCGCTTGGCCTTGGGCTCTGCCATCTGTTACTTAATGCAAAACAATTACGCAATCTATTCATCCTAATTACAGAATTCTATGCTGCAAAGATTCCTGTACTCAAATGCAGATGCAAATCGTATGGTAATCACAGGAGAATGTACACAGCAACCCAGCCCCAGAGTTGGCTCCTGTCAGTGCTACCCCTGCTCCCAAGCAAGGATCCAGTCCCATGGCAGTGGGCGATGCCTGCAACCTCAAGAGTCCTCTTGTTCAGCCACCCCTGCCCTTGCAAAGGACCTCTGCAGTGTCCAACAGGATCCGACCAGGAGATATGGCAGGATGCAGGTCAGGTGCTGCCACCCCACCTAAGAGGAGATGACTTCCATCCTGCAAAAGCATCAGCTCCGAGACATGAATAGAGAACAAGACCAAGGCCAATCTCCTCCTCTGTCCTGGTCTTGTTCCAGCCACATGTCCCAGCGTGGCAACACTTGGAACCCTGTGCTCAGTTCTGGAGTCCTCAGCACAGGAAGGACATGGATCTGTTGGAGCGAATCCAGAGGAGGCCACGGAGATGATTCGAGGGCTGGAGCACCTCCCATACAAGGACAGGCTGAGAGAGTTGGGTTGTCCAGTCTGGAGAAGAGAAGGCTCTGAGGAGACCTTAGAGCAACCTTCCAGTATTGAAAGGGGCTCCAGGAAAGCTGAGGAAGGGTTCTTGATCAGGGAGTTGCAGGGATATAATAAGAGGGAATAGATTTTAATCTGAAGGAACGGAGATAAGATCTTAAGAACAAATGTTTTCCTGTGAGGGTGGGGAAGCCCTGGCACAGGTTGCCCAGAGAAGCTGTGGCTGCCCCATCTCTGGAGGTGTTCAAGACCAGGTTGAATGGGGCTTTGAGCACCCTGATCCAGTGGGAGGTGTCCCTGGCCATGGCAGGGAGTGTAACTGGATGGGCTTTGAGATCTGTTCAAACCCAAACCATTCCATGATTCCCTGACATGACTTTGAGAGCCCAAAGAGCATCCTGTGGTCAGGCCTGACCCTTCCCACTGCGAGCAAATGTTGAGTTTCAGCTCTGAAATTCCTTGACTGAGCACACTTGAGGTTCCTCCCGCTTGTTCTTTTGATGATTTACGAGTGCTCTGGGAAATTCAGGTGTGATACGTTCATACCATAAAGGCCTTTAAAAGAAAACAGCACTTAGAAGAAATCCTTACAGAAAAGCCATCTCTGTAAATTGAATTTGCCGACTGCAGGTCAGGGAAGGTCAAAACCCAGAGGCTGAAGAGCACGTTTTGTTCAGAGGGAATCACACATGCAGGGTCACCTGCACTCAGTACCTGTCCCCTGGGCACACAGGGCTGCACCTTAGAATAGAAAAAGCCCTTAAAATGGGTCAAGCAATGTACAGGACATTTTCACCCTGAAGACATGTTGGCTTGAGAACATTGCTGCTTCCTAATGGGAGAGAGCACAGTCCAGAAGGGCCCTGGAGTGGAGCCACACGCAGGGACCCTGGCTCTGCCGCAGGCTTGGCCACCCTGCAGGAGCCCTCACCAGAACTGCATCTCCTCCTTCTTCCATTTACCAACCGGGGGATGAGCATATTCACTCTTCGAGACCCACTGGCAGCAGGCTTTAACCCCATTTCTGGGTACTGTAGTGATCTGCATCCTGATTTCCCATTTTCTGTTCAAGTTTTGGTGAAAAAAACAATTAGAGGAAGGAGAAGAAAATAAGAGTTTAAGTGGCAATGCTCAGGCAAATACCAAGAGAACTGGTCATTTGTCCTGCTTTGAAAGAGCATTAATCACACACAGCAACCGTGCTATGAAACAACAGAGCACCAATATCAGTTTTTTAGGATAAGGATATGTTATATACGTTTAAACGAGTAATTAAAAACCTCTCTGGCTGCAGCAAAACACAATGTAGCTCAGCATATAAGTGCATCTAACTACGGCCTAGCAAAGAGCATCTCTTTCACTGAAATATTTAAATGAATAAATATTAATCTCATCATTGAAAATTCAGCAGAGTGAGAGGATTTGAGGGGGTATTTTTATGGTAAGGGAACAGACATTTGGGACTTTCACAAGTCTGACATTAAAAGGCATCCATACAGCACTCTGTAAGTGTCATATGTGCCTCCATCCCATAATATGCGAAGTACTCATGGAGTGATGCAGAGCTGTACAGAGGGAGCCTCTCCCTGTCACACCCACAGCCCTTCACTGCTGGTACTGAGCTGGAGAGATTTAAAGGTCTCCACATGGAAATGTTATCCACTGATAATTCCATTTTCCCATGGCTCATGTTGTGCTGGAAGCGGCTGTCACCCCCGGACAGGGGCAAAGCTGAGTTCCTGGGCTCATCTTTGCCAGGAGCAAGGAAGTGTACAAGGAACAGCCCTCGGTGGGTTTGAGTGTGCCAAGGATTGGCCAAGCACGGTGATGCCAGCAGCACAGACATGGAAAAAGCACCCTGAGAGGGAAAACACCGCAGGGAGACCAGCATGGAGGATTTTCTGTCCTTTGAGGTGGAAGCCGGGCACACAGCCCAACAAAGAGGCAGATCCAACATCACTGCTTCCCTACAGGCAGCTGGAGCCTCTGGGGGGATGGACAGCACTGAGGGGGTGAACTTTCCAGGCTGACAGTGAATTCAGTACTGTCCCTGTTTTAATCAGAAAGCTGCCCAAAGCACAGCCATCCCACAGAAAAGAGCACCAGGCAGCCTGCCAAAACACATGGGAGCATCAAGTGCCCTTCCATATCTCCTACCTCGGGTGCGATGTAGTCTGGAGTGCCACAGAAGGTCTTGGTGGTCACCCCATCCCAGATGTTCTCCTTGCACATGCCAAAGTCTGCAATCTTTATGTGCCCCTCGCTATCCAGCATCACGTTGTCCAGCTTTAGGTCTCTACAAAGAGAAAGCAAAACGATGACACAAAAGACCATGTGTGAAGGCACCCAGCAAAGAGCCAGGTGCTCTCCTGCCAGTGAATCCTGGCTTTGTCTCACACCCAGACCCTTTGTAGGATGATGTTTGGGGCAAGGAGTGACAATAAATCAAGGGTTTGCCAGGATGAAGTATTTATTCCACCTTTAACCCACTCCAACACCATCCTGGGCAAATTCCTTTTAAGAAAAGACTCTCCTATAGCAGGGAGACAGAGTCAATAGACTAGTTTTTAGCACCTATGAAAATCAAAGTGCACTTAGATCTCACCAGAAATGAAAAGCATCTACTCAGTAGCAGCCCCTGCATCCCCGTGCTATGCTCCCCCCGCAAAACAAATGTGCTTCTCTCTGACTTGCACCCGCAGCGTATCAGTTAGCTGTACCCAGTCCTGCAGGAGCTTTACTTTTCAGCACAGACCATGGGCATGGTTTCAGCTGCAGAGCTCCCAATCTGACTCCCAGCCCTGGCCAGCCCCTCTGGAGGTGGGGGCTCTGGCCTGAAGGACAGCTTTGCAGCAAACACACAGTACTCCAGGTGCAACTTATACATTGCCAGCCAAGTGGTTACCACGCAGTTCTGTGAGCTGTGCCATTTCTGGCTTCTCTCTATTCTGTGCTCAGCATCATTTGGAGGTCTCTGTTTCAATACTGGAGCATGTCTGTGAGATTCTCCTTGCCTGAGGACTACTGCAGGAGACCAGGCAGGGGACAGAGCGACACAGTGGTGCAGGCACAAGCCATCCCCTTGCCTGCCTCGCGGCTCTGCCAGCCAGGGCACTACAACTCTGCCCAGCTGGTGGAGGGCAAGTGCACACCATGACCCCAGATTCACATGATTCACATCGTGTCCATGTGAATCCTCTTCCTACAGACTCCAGCTGCAGGTTCCCGTTGGGAAGAGCCTGTTTAGCAGAGTCATGGGACCGGGCACTGCACGAGGCTGAACTTTGGTAAGAGCCCAATAAAAGGAACAGCATCATTTACAACTCCTTGCTGTTCTTTAAGCCTGTGTTTTCCAACCGTTGTGTCAGTGCTTAGAACACTGACAGACCAAAGGCAGAGAAGGACATGAGCCTGGAATCAGATTCAGGGGAAGAAAGGAAGGAAGGAAGGGCACTGGGGACTAGCAGACCTAGAATCTCTCTGTAGTGGCTGATGGCAAAAAGCATCCCTCATGTCAGGTTTGCTCCACTTCTTTCATCTTCTGAACAGTCTTTGGCATCTCATAACTTCAGTAGCACAGCTGGCATTCCTTTTTGCAAAGCACTTAATGGTATCTGACACTCATTAGGATGCTCTGCTCTACCCTGGGCTCTAGGAATGCTCCCAGAGCAGGGAAGAGCAGCTGAACATTAGTTTCAGTGCTTAACCAGCAGCCTCAGTGCCTGGTCCAGCACTCGGCAGTAACCTGGCTCACTCTGGATGCTATGATCATATGGTGAAGGAAAAGTTCTTGTGTCTGAACCAGAAGTGACAGGCTTGCACTGCAGATCTCAGAATAAGCCACTCATAAGCTCTTACTCCAGTGCTAATGGTAAGAAAATAGCACCCTGCAGCAATATACGTGGCTCAGAATTGGTGTGTGCTGCCAGCGAGCATTTGTGTCATATGGGGAGAAATGCATGAAACAGAGGCAAGAGAGGAACCAGAGCTGCCTTCCTATAAATGGGGACAAAGAGCAGAGCCTTCTCAAAACCCAGTGACACTGTGAGGCTCCCAGCTCCGTTCCTGGGTGCCAGAATCTGTGGCATGAGCAGGGGCAGAGCCCCATGGCCAGTGGCCGCAGGGCAGAGCCCCACAGCGCATCGCTGTCGCTCCAGCGCTCTGGCTACAGCTGCACTCTCGGGGCAAGAGAAGGAGGAGGAACTCGCCCACCTACCGATAAATGATGCCTTTGCTCTGCAGGAAGAAGAGGCCGATGGCTATTTCTGCTGCATAGAATCTGAAATGAAAGATTCAAAAGGAAGACTGATAATTAAAGGAGAAGAATCAAAATGAAAACCCTTCAAACCCAATCACAGTAAACGAAAAGTGTTGGGCATTCATGACCAAAGGACAAAGACAGCCACAATATAAAAATACCAGACAAGTGTCACACGGGAATGACACAGCCCACCCTCTGCTCGGACTGGGGAGGGATGGGAGCAGGCTGCTGTGGGCTAGCAGGGGGCTGTCACTCCTCGTTACACAAATTCTCATTAAGTGAGAGCTGGGATTTACAGCTGTTCCTTACTGAGTGGTGCCAATGCGGCTTGAAATGTTATCTGTCATCTGGGGGAGGGCGAGGAGATAGCACGTGCTGCCACCACTCTCTTTAAAGAATATTCTGGGTCTCAGAGGACTCTCAGAGTGCACAACACCCATTCAAATCCACCCAGGCTCTGCCCACTGTTTGTGGCTTTTATTTAAGCATATGAAGGCTTTCACAAACACATTCCAGGCTACAGGGAGCAGGAGCCAAAAGCCACCAGTCAACACTTGGATTGGTAATCCTAGCAGAGGAGCCAAAGCCCCAACATCCCTCATACCCTGGGAAGAGTACAGGGCAGAAAACAAGATGGGAGCTCACCAGCTGCTCCCAGGAATCCTCCAAACCCCCCTGCCTTGTACTTCTATGAAGGTCAATTATTTACAAGTGCAGTGTATCCCAAAGATGAGCTGGAGGCACCAGCATCCTTGGCACCAGGCAAAGAATCATCCTGCATCTTCCAATTCCTGCTGTCCTTCCTTTCCCCTCTCTTTCTGCCCAGCACTTGCACCACAGAAGCCTGTAGTTTGGCCTATATTTCCAGCTGGATGACAAAAGAACATCAAATACCTACCCTGAAGGTGCCCAACTAGGGCTACTGAACTTACACTGCATGCGGCTCTTTAAACCTTCCAACCTGCTGGATCTGGTACATTAAGTCCCCACCGTTCACATATTCCATCACAAAATACAAGCGATCCTAAAGAAAAAAAAAAGCAAATAATTAGCAGCCAGATTATTAGAGCAGGGAATCTGCAGGGGTCAGAAACAAAGTCCAAGGCAATGAACAGCTCTAGCCTATAATTTTCATGGCAATACAGTTCTCATCACTGCCCTCCCCAAGGGGTGCAGGTGGAGCTCATGTTCACACAGAGTCTACATGATAGATGTACAAAGTCCTTTGCAACTCTCTAAACTTAAGCTCTGCACTTTGCAGATAGATCTGACAGTGAAGGCAAGTGGAGAAACTCCTAAAACAGAGAGTTTTCACTTCCCATTAATAGATTTGCTCTCATTTTTCACTGAAGCTGTTTTGCAGGGTGTTTAATCATAGAATCATGGAATGTTTTGGCCTCAAAGCTCATTCAGTTACAACACATTGCCATGGGCAGGGACACCTCCCACTGGATCAGGGTGCTCAAAGCCCCATCCAACCTGGCCTTGAACACCTCCAGGGATGGGGCAACCACAGCTTCTCGGGGCAACCTGTGCCAGGGCCTCTCCATCCTCACAGGAAAACATTTCTTCCTAAGATCTCATCTCAATACCTCCTCTTTCAGCTGAAAACCATTCCCCCTCATCTCATCCCTGCACTCCCTGCTCAACAGCCAATCCCCAGCTTTCCTGGAGCCCCTTTCAGTTCTGGAAGGCTGCTACGAGATCTTCCCAGAGCCTTCTGTTCTCCAGGCTGAACAACGCCAACTCTCCCAGCCTGTCCTTGTATGGGAGGTGCCCCAGCCCTTAGATCACCTGTTCATAATTCATAATATTTCCCATTCTTTATTTCCTCTGTAAATGAACTTCACCCTGCTTTTAAGACACTAAGGGACAACTGGCACTGAAGAGCTGCAGATGTGAACACTATACAATAAGGGCTATGGAGTAACTTGGGTCAGCAGCTCCTCCACACTGGCACAGCACAACCTGGCAATGCACAGCTCCCTCTGACTCAAAGGGAATGAAATAAAGTACCTAAGGGATAATCAGGCTATGTAACACGTGGCACTTATGGGATAGAAAAGTGATTTCAGCCTATGAGATGACTGGGAATTTGAGAGCATCCACCTCAGTAAATGATTGCCTCTGCCAAGGTGCCAGTTGGGTTCAGCAGCAAGGCACAGGACAGCAAAGTCACCTTCAGCAGCCACTGCCGCGCCAGCCGTGCTGTAACGGGAGAGCAAAGCAAAACTGTGCTCATTTGCAGCTGCTTCCTAAATATATCGATCAGCTTCAAGAAGGAAGAATATTAAAAAGATGGTCTCTTGAAGCAGCCAGCTGAGCTCTAAAAGCAGGATTTGAGCTTTCCTCATTTGGGCGGAGAAGAGAATGCTTCGTGCTTCAGAGGAAAAAATGCCACGCACAAAGCAGCCAGATGGCTGGGCAGCCTACAGGAACGGGCATGGAAAGCTGTCCTGGCTCCTGGCTATGGCAGGAAAGGATGGGGTCTATCCAAGTCTGGAGCATCCAAACTCACTGAGCAACAGCAAGTTACAGATGCATAAATACCCCCTGCATAGCCTTGCACGGAGCAGGTAAAACACGCACATCCTTGGGCAATGCCCAGGACTCCTTCCAGTGCTCTCCTTCTAATGAACCCCTGGCTGGATCCTTCTCCTCCCCAGCTCCCTTTGAGCAAGAGCCAAAGCCAGGATGCCAGCTGAGCTCCCAGTCCACCTGTTATTTATCATGTCCCGTGTCCCCGTTGCTGCTGTGCCCTTCACTGCTGAGCCCTACAGGGAGGGGAGATCGTCAGCAAAGGCACAGCTCACCTGGGGATGCCCAGAAGCCCAGGCTTCACCCAGGACCACTCAGGGACACAGCACCCCAAGATCCCTCAGCCAGCCCAACCCAGCTTCATGTCCTTCACACCCACACAGGAGCTCTCTTATTGCTCATCTTCGCTTACTCTTTAAAATGCAGATTTGGGGCTTTTCTCTCTCCCATCAGAGGCCAAACTAACAGCCCCAGCTGAGGAGTGTGCTCAGGACTGTGCTCCCAGAAATCAAAGTGCTTTGTGCCAACATTTGATAATACACCCTGCTATACATTTTGATTACATTACAAATACGATTACTATTAAGCTACTATAGGTCTGCCAGGAATAATCCTGCTCTGAGTCACTTCAGATGCCAGGGAGATGCTGTGTGAAATAGCTTCTCCTGCCACTTTTTGATTACTGTGCTTCAAAGCCGGTCTGCAGGCTTTAAATACATGGAATGTGTTTGGTAAATGAAAATTCTGGGATAATATTAAAATGTAATCCTTCTGGACAGCATTGTCACCACTCTGAAGGACTCTGCTGAATCCCTCTCCCTGCTCCTGCTGCAGGAATGAAACCTGGACAGTTTCATTCAGGTCGCTTGACTGTTGGGCAGAGAGTGCTTAGAAGGTCCCCATCCCCTTCCCCACTCCCCCTCCCCACTTGTGATTTCTACAAACTCAATCACACACACATTCCAAAGGGAATTTCCTGTGCTTTGTACTAGGTTTCACACTCTACTCAGATTTTTGATAAGAACAAATCCTGATAACAAGCACAACACTTTACTATGAAATCATAAGGGACCAGAGATCCCTTATCAGGGGCCAGAGATACTTCTGAGGGGTTGGGGATCATGGCTAATGCCAGCAGCAGCTTCTGGTGAAAACATCTCTAGGGTGCAGATATGGTACATTACCCCTCCAATTCAATGCACTCACATTTTGCTCACAGAGGCATTTTTGAAAGCAAATTGGACAAATCTTGTGGTTCCCAGGGCAGAAAATACATGGCCACTTCTGCAAGTGTAAGTGATGTACAGAAAGGAAACACGAACAAGAGCAAAGGTACGTGTAAGAGAAGCTCAAATATATCACCAGGGCAGAACTCCCTACAGCTCCATCCACACAGCTCCTGGGGCCCTGCAGCTGCCCAGAAATGCACTGGTCCTGGATAACTGGTGATACTGGGTCTCTTCCCACAAACTCAGTAGTGCAACCAAGTGACCAAAACCCATCATAGGCTGCGGGGCCATCGGCACTCACCATCGTTTGGAAGCAGGAGTGGAGCTGGGTCAGGAATGGAGGCTTCCCGGAGAGAGCCAAGACGCGTTTTTCAACCATTGTGCACTCTACATCATCGTCCTGGATAACAACGTCCTTCTTCAAAATCTTAACGGCGTAGAGCTCATCAGTGCCCTTCCTCTCCGCCAGCATCACCTGCACGAGGGAGAGAACACATACAGGGTAAAGGAAAACATGGATCTGCAATGCTTTTACCTTGCTACAGTTAAAACTAATGGCTCCCTTACTGTTTGTGGCTCCCATTATAACACTGAAGAAAGATTAAGGAGCCAAATGATGCAGAAAGCTACCAAAGTTCTTTAGGAATCCTAAGTCTACCAAGTACCACATTTACTTCCTCGCCTCCTCATCATGTGAAGGAACTCAGTCGAAGAGGTGTGCTGAGGTCTGAGCCACGAATCACCCTCCATCAGTTTCAATCCAAGAGCTGGATCCTGGTTCAGCACTCTCAGCAGCAGCGGGGAGGGCGTTCAGAGCTTCAACAGAGTCCACCACGTTACGAAATGGTAAAAACTTAAAGTTGAAAAGAGCCAATGGTAAGAAAAAAACAGGAGGGTTTTCTCTGCCTTGCACAGCCCATCCATAACACGCTCTGTGATCAAAACCTGTCCACCATCCAGCCAAAGCCTCTCTCACAAAGAAGTATCCATTCAACCTCCAATTTTAAACCAGTTTGACCCATTTGCAGGTTTATTTATTACAATAAATGGAAGCGCTGCTTCCGCTGGTGCAAACTGCCCTCATCAATCCCATCAGTCCCAGGAAGGATCCCCAAACCATTCCACCATGCTCTGTCAGCGCAAGCTGCCCCTCGGACAGCTGACAAAATAAACAAACTCTGAAACCACAATTTGCTTCCCATCTTCCCTTCTCCCTCTCTCACCACATTAGATCCGAGCGCTCAGCAGAAATAAATGGCCTTTCATTTGCCAGAGTTGGCTGAAATCCTCCAGCTGCATCGGGAACAGGAGCTCAGGTATTTGGAAAATACATTACAAAGCTCAACATCAACTGGGTGGAGGAGAGAAGCATTTCGGGCGGTAGCAGCTTTGCAGAGGAAATATGAGCAGGGCTCACAGATGGCTTCTGAAATGCTAAGGACAGCGGGGTTAACCCGGCAGTGAGGCCAAGCCCCTCGATCCCCGCCGCGATGTGCCTGTGTGCCCTGCGGGGCACTGAGCCCTCCCGGGAGCCAGAGCTGGGGCACAGGCTGAGTTGGGGCAGAGCAGCACCCATCAGGGTTTGGGGAGAGGGCAGCAGGGTGCCAGCCCTGGTGGGGGGCAACGCAAGGGACACAGTCCAAGGGCTGAGGACATAGCCTGACGGTGGCGGGGACAAGGCAGGGGAAACAGCCCAAGGGTTGGGGGGAACAAGGCAGGGGGCACAGCCTGAGGGCTGGTGGGTACAAGGCAGAGGATTGAGATGTTCCATGCCTCCTCATTATTATAGTAAAGAGAGCAGCACCGCTGGGAAGAGTCCTTTTCAACAGCCCATGGTGCTGGCTTTTTTCAGCGCTTTGCTGTGGCGCGGGAGAGCCTGGGTGTCCTTGACACACTGCTTGTCAGGATTAGCCAGGAAAGGCACCGGAGCTTCTCAGCACCAAGTGCTTTGGAAATCCACTGACATTTACATTTTCATCAGCAGGCGGGATTGCAGAAGCCACACACCACACTCATCCGCCGGCAGAACCGAAAAGCAGGCTGACAGCGTGTCAGCGACTTCAGAAACCAGTTTGAGTACATGATGACTGGAGAAAATTGAGAACCCAGAGCCGCTCAGTGTGCTGCTGTGATGCAGCCCAGCAAGGCACTGGCATTGGGACCAGGTTTGTTCTTCACCCTTTCCTGGCGCCAGCTCCCTGAGGTTGTTGGGAAAGTCCTTTGTGCCAAACTGAGGAGCTCTGCTCACAGGAACACCCACAGGCATGGACAGAGTGGTGCCCAGCCTGCAGCCAGGGTGCCACAGTGGTGTCAGGGCAGGAGGCACAGTGGCTCCACGTGGAGCCTGGCCTCTGCCCTCCCTTGCGACTCGGCACAGACTGGGCCGTTTCAGTTCATTGCCTCCATTTATCGTCACCATACTTACACGAGTTGGGATTTACAAGTCCCCACACACAGGTGCTAAAACTTGGGCTGATTCGTAAGTGATAAAAGCACATGAGTTTTGGCAGCTCAATGTTGGTGGAAAAGAGAAATGACCGCTCCAAGAACACAGTCTGGGGGAAGATGAAGACTGGTAGCTGGGAGTAAGTGCATTACATGCAATACCAATTATATGTAAACCTACCCTGCTATCATAGAATCATTAAGGCTGGAAAAGACCTCTAAGCCCATCCAGTCCAACTGCCAGCCCAATCCCACCGTGCCAACTGAACCATGTCCCCCCACATCAAGCCAATCAGCCTTGCTGTACTGAAATGGAAAAGGCAAAAGGACTTTGCAGCTGCCAAAAACTCAGCTACACCCAACCTACAGCGAAGGGGCCAAGTGTGACCACGCCTGTGTAAGAGCAGAGGGATGCCCAGAACCACACATTGCTGTATTTCTCCCTCACATCTGGGCTGGCAGAGCGAGCAGTTCCAGAAGTGCACACGGAGACTGATGCCATTCAGGATGCCGTAATCGACATGAATTTGCATATGCAGAAGAGATTGCAGGCTCTAGTCTGTGGTCAATCAAGAAAATACCAGCATTACCAGACCTGGTCTGTTGTCTGAGCAGAAGAGAGGGTTGGCAGCAGCCTCTGGGGCCAATGCAACTCTCTCCACCGCTGCCTCCCTCTGCCCCTGCCCACAGCAGCTCATAAAAGCAGTTCCAGTGCAGGGTTTATTGCACCCCAGCCCACCCAGCTCCACAGAGGAGCCTGCTCCGAGCTTGGTGGCACCGGCTGGCTCCATGCTCGCTCCAGCACACTGGCACCGCAGTTCCTACGGTGACTGCAGCAAGGATACAGTGGAAAACTCCAGAGAAGGACAGCCACCGATGAGCAGCAAGGGCTGATAATGACAAAGATAAAGATTGGTACCCATTGCGCTATAAATACAAAGAGATTCAAACAAGAAAAAGCATTTGGTAACGCCTTGCACAAGATGCAGACGGGTGAAGTGGGGAGCATGCACCCCAAACCTCACCATGTCCTAGGGGCTACAGCTCAGCTCTGCAAATCCCAGACTGAGTCCCTGCCCAAGTGTGCCAGCTGCCAGCCCTTCTGCCACATTTCATGCCAAGAGAGGAGAGGAAAGCATTTTACAGCTCAAAGATTACCCTTGGACATGAAAATGGTCTCCCCCTGCATTCTCATCCATAACTGCAGAGGCAGAAGAACCAGCTCCACTCAGAAAAAAACACTATAAAACCCCCAGAAAAGATTGACAGCTTGATAGCACGACAGATTGATTAGCTGCAAAAATATCAGCAAGCCACATAATTTAACTCTCCTCTATTTATATTACAGTAAAGCAAACCCCAGGCAGGCTGTGCCAAGTGCTGTCTTCTTCAGCCAGGAACACTCCCTACCCTGTGCCAGCCCAGGACTGGCACCAATGCCAGTTCCTGGGGCATCCTGGGAACCCACTGCCATTCCCAGCAAGGACTCTGAGCCACAGGGAGGAACCCAAGAAGACCCGCGGCCTCCTAGGAGCACAAGTGTTGCCCTGCATCCTGGAGCTGAACATACTGAGCCAGGACCATGCATATCCAGGCCCCTATCTCTGAGTTGTTTTCCATCCCCTGAACCTCAATGTCTGGCTCTGGATACCTTCCTCTGCCAGCTCTCTTTCTGAAAGTAGGCTGCATTCTTCTTTTATTCATATTTTTTTTTGTTCAGAAAAAGGCGATATTTAACTTGATTTATTCTTGTAAAACAGAGTATTTATTTGGGAATGCTCCAGCATAATAACTGGAGATATTCTGATGCTATTGGTAGAGGAAGCAGGTTTATTGCACCCCATTGAGGCCAACATGTAGGTACTCTGACCCTGGAGAGCTGGAGTGGAGGAGAGAGAAGAACACCAAGCAGTATATCTGAGCTACTGATGCCAAAGTGTCAATAAGCTCATCCCTGAGACACAGACTCCCTAAAAGACTGTGATTATGCTCAAAGAGCTCTCACACCCTGCTTGAACCACAGCCTGGGAGAAGGGAGGCTGGCAGCACCCAGCCAAGCTGCCCCAGAGCAGGCAATGCCAGCCCTGGAGAGGGACACGGCTGCCAAAGACACCACCAGGCGCTGGGCACGGTGAGGGCTGGGAGCCAGTGCCCGGCTACTTCAGAAGCACCCAACACCTCCATGTAAGTGCAAAGGGAGCAGAGAGCAAAGCATCCTCTGCAGCTGGGCACCCTGCACTGTGCCACCTCGCTGTGCCGGGATGGGCAGCGGGATGCTGGGGAGCAGCAGGGAGCCGAGGGGGAGCGCTTCCCAGCGAGGCGCAGGCACACGTGAGGGTGAGGCTGCATCCAACCGGAGAAACCAACGTGCTGTTTTAATAAGCACTAATTAGCATATTTATAACATTCTGTTCCAGGGAACAGTTTCTGTCACACATTCCCTTACATAAGCCGTGATGCCGACTGAAGAGCTCGCTAATGGTTCTCAAATTAAAAGAAAGAAGAAGGGGAGAAAAACATACAACGACAGTTTCCAGATGCCAGGCACAGACTTTAAAAGGGATTAAGTGTTGGAAGGGAGAGAAAAAGGGGCAAAACCAACACGGAGACATGGCTATCTATAGAGAGACTGGGATGTCTCCATGTTACTGAGAGCAGCTCAGGCTTTCCTGCTCCCCAGGCTTCCAACCCACAGCAAAGGTGTAAAACGCAGACTAATGGCAGCCTCTTCCCCAGCAGGATCATGAGGCAGTAGCACAGGTTGCCTAGATATGTGGTTGCCCCATCCCTGGAGGTGTTCAAGGTCAGACTGGATGGGGCTTTGAGCACCCTGATCCAGTGGGAGGTGTCCCTGTCCATGGCAGAGGGGTTGGAACTGGATGGGCTTTAAGGTCCCCCTTCCAACCTAAACCATTCTATGCTTCTATGATTCTATGATCTATGCTGGGGACCAGCAGGATCTCCCCATCTTCCTCCAGTCACAGATTTTTCGGTGGATCTCTAATCTCTCCACCTCCAGAAAGGGAGCAAACACTCATCCAGAGAGGCTGGGATGTCCCCAAGCCCAAATGCCAGTGGCAAAAGGGAGGGAAGAGGCACCAGCTGTCAGAGGTGGGTTCGCCCCTCGTGCTCAGCCAGCAAGGGGTGAGCATCACTTCCCTGGCATTCCCCCCTTGCCTCTGCTGCCCGCCCAAGAGTTGTGTTCAAAAGCAAAGCAATATTCCCTGCAATTAAGGCAATTCACTAATCAGAGTGGTGCTGGGCCATCCGTCACACCAGCAAACACAGCCCACCCTCCTGCGTGCTCTGGGCTGCAAAGGCTGAGCAGCACCCACGGACTGGGAATTCTAATGGAAATCATGAAAAAGTTGGCAAGTCCCCAGGAAAAATGAAGGCTCCGAGACACATAATTACTAGAAGAATGAAACTCTGTTACCACTCATAAATGGTCTGGAAAGTTAATTAAAATGTTCATGTATATCTGTACTTATTAGAGGAAAAAATGGCAAAATAAAAAAGAGCTTTAAAGACACAGTCCACACCCTGCTTCCCAAAAGACAACATCAGATTTCCAGGATCTGATCAGACTTCTCAGGTCTTCATCACTGTGACACAGCCATCACACAGCCCAGAAGACAACAAGGAACTGGGTTCCCAGTACCAGGACACCAGTGCTCCCAGGCAGAGCCAGGACAGATCACATTGAAGAAGCCACATAGCCACAGTTCGGAAACGCTACAAACAGGTTAAATACATCATTGCAAAGGTGTATATTGGCACCACACCTTCCCAAAGCTGCCTTTTCCCAGCACCATCAGGAAATTGAAATCTGAAAGTTTCATCCGATCTCTGCTCCCGTTGTTGTCAAACTTAGAAATGGCATTTGTGGTCTTCTCATCCGCAGCCTTGGACCCGGTTCCAATCTTGGCTCTCTGCAAAGACGGAGACGGGATAAGAAAAGAGAAAAAAGTACTGAGAACAGAATGCAGAAAGGTGAATTATAAACCAGGGAGTGCTCCCCAAATCCCACATTTGTCAGATCAAACAGGACCTAAGGGAACCTCTTCTGTAAGCAGGACAGGGACAGCACTAAGAAGGGTAGTGGAAATGTTACCATACACCGCACTGTTGGGTTGGTTCCCAGTTAATCTCTGCGAGAGCAACTGGGAATCACACCTGCCCGTTACTCCTCTCCCTGCAGCCCATGGGGCACAGCACCCCATAACATGCTTCAGGTCATCCAAAGGATAGAACAGAGGCTTAAAGGAGCTCCTTCTCCTCAAAGCTGTCTTCTGTCTCACACCTCACCAGAAAAGGACAGGTGAATATAAATATATTGAGATAAAATACAGGACTTTATCCAGCTCCGCCTCCATTACCGTCTGATATTGAACAGAATTGCACTCCCGTGCCAGTTCAAGCTGAACGTAGGAAGCTACAAACCCATTTTGAACAAACCAGAATAGAAAGCACCCCTCCTGCATCCCCAAGCTGCTGCGTGAGCTGCTGCAATCACAATCGCTTATTAAGGAGCCTCACAAAACGTTCTTAAACACAAAATCTCCTCTGAGGCTGGGCGCTTCCCAACTGCTCCGGGGGCTCTCTATCTACTGTGCTGAACCACCGTTTGTAAAAGCTATCGCACAATTCATTCGCTTTTAATTTTTAGAAATACACGACAGTGTAAGGCTTGCACTGAGCTCAGTCTAGCATGAAATTCCATTAACCCGATTCCAGCAGTTCAATTTGGCTGCTGCTCGCAGCTCCTCCAGATAGGAGCCGCACAAGTAATCTCCAAGCCTTTGCTGCTGCTAATTGGTTCTCACAGGGCTCTCTGTGCTTTAAAATTCTCCATTCAAGGTCACCTGCAGCACCTACAAACATCGGAAAAAACTCCTGTGCTGAAAACTAAAGGAATGGCCTCCAGGATCTGCAAACATCATCACTGCTAATGCAGCTCTGCCCCAGGGAGGAGGCTGAGATCATCTGGCTGCTGCCAGCACCCGCTACTGCTGCCAGTGGAGCTGTGTGCCTGCTTTCCAAGGGTGGGTTCAGTTTTCCGATTTCCCCACTGGTTTGATGCTCACCCCACCACAAGGAGCTCCACCAGACACGTTGTGGTACACCAAGGGTGAAACAATGACCACACCACATGGTTCAATCTCCCAGATCTCACTCAAGTGAAAACCAGCATCATCTCCAGCCAGAAGAGCGCACAGCCTTGGGCTCTCAATACTCGACCCTTTGCTTCCCACAAAGCCGATGCCTCGATGCCTTTGGCTCTGGCACTGACTGACCTTGGCCAAAGAGGGATCCAAACATGGGTGACCAACAGGAGCAGCCTCTGCGTCTCCATGAAGCCAGCCCTGTGTTGTGTCACTTTGCCTTTAGCAATCTTTACCCCGCTGTACTTCAAAGCTATCTCCAAAAGAAACGTGTACTTCTCAGCAGGCAAAACAGTCATATTCTGTGAAAGCTTCCCAAATAATCTATCACGGCTTAAAAACATTCTTGTCAGATCAGATTTGACACTAAATTAACCTCCATGAAAACAAGCTTTAATAAAATCCAAGGGCAATATGATCCTTCCCTGAAATGCCACCCCAAAGCACACCTCTGTTTTCCAGCTGAGCTGTAGCCCAGCAACACCAGGGCTGACCAAGGGCTGACCAAGGCAGGGGAAGGGTTTCAGTCCTAAGCAGAGCAGAAAAGAACAATATGAAGAGCAGGGAAGGAAGAGGATTTCCATTTGCTTCATCCCACCAAACCAGGCAGGTTCAGGCATGGCGTTACCAGCAGTGCTGGCAGACACCAGGTGAGCGCCCAGCACCCACGTGAGAGCAACTCTAGGTCCCTTCTGTTGCCTACAGCTGCTCTAAGCTTGTGTTTGAAGAGAGGCTGCTTCAATTGTAGTAAGTCTGGTACTTGACCTGAATTTTCAGCATCACAATATGTCCACAGGAGACATGGTAGGGGTACAAACACTGCGGGACCTCCTTGATAGCATAGGCTCAGCACGCAGCTTGACCAGGAGGAAAAAGATCTTTCCCAAAAGAGTTCAAAGGAAGAGCTGTGGAGATGTAAAGATCATCCCCATGTGAAGCACCTTTGCTATCAGGTGTCTCTAATGCCTACCTCTGAGTACAAAGGTTCCTTAACCTTTTTCTAATACACTCCTAAGTGCTCTCAGTCTCGAGACCTCTGCACGGTTTAGAGGGAAGCTGCCAAATATCGCTCACAAAATTCTTTAAAAAAGGCACTCGACCTTTGTTATCCAGCTCCATTTGTCATAGTTAATTTACTACATGTGAATTTATGCCATAGCAGCTGACGTTCACATCTATCAAGCTGTCCCAGCAAGCGGCTGATAAAGACCGAGCAGAATTGGCAGGCGATGTAGCGCAAGGCTTCATGCTGTGCTTTTGTCTCCGGACGCTCTCTTGTCAAGCCCAGGATGTGCCCACTGTAGACAGAAGGCTGCAGGAAGCACAGCACCAGGACCTCGGCCAAGCATGGCCCTGCAGGCTGCCAGAAAGGGGCACTGCTCCAGTGGGCAGCTCTGCAAGCATCCCCATGTCTTCTGCATCACCGGGCTGACGCCTCAGTCCTTTCAGGGGGCTTCCGCAAGGCGACATCCACTCAAAACATAAACCTATCATACACGTCTCAACTTTGTTCTCTTGATTTGTGCTGCCCAGAAACAGGCAGGATCAAGTAGCACTCACACAGATTGATTGGAGGGTTTGTTTTAGTCCTTATCATCCTTATCATGCACCCCAACCCGGCTCCAGCGTGCCCGTCGCCCCAGAAGCCATCGCTCCACTGGCCAGGGATTTCTTCCATTGTAACATTGACTTGCTCAGAAAGGAGGATGCACAGCAAGGTGAGGGTACAGATGGAGTCTGGCAGAGTGGAATGACATCTCTGGACAATGTATTTCCTGAGCTGTAGGCAATTCATCATCTGACTTCCAAAATATGAACCCTTTTAACACCACTGGAACATCAAGAAATACAATAAAAGCAGGCAGTTAGCTCTTTATAGAGCTGACAGTCACTGGTGGTAGGCCAACTGCTGTATTAGAACTGTCTCTTTTTCTTGGCTATTCAGGAAAGTTATATATAAATGAGAGACTGAAAAAAAGGAAGGAGAAAAAGGAATGAACTCTCCAGTCCCACCCTACAATTACCAAGTTCACGCTGACAACCGTAAGGGCAAATCAGTTATTTTGTGTATGGCTTGTGGAAGTCTCCAGATGCACCACAGTCATCCTCAAGGTTCTGGGAAGACACTGGCTGCACTGAAAAATGGCAAAAATCTATGAATTCTGTAATGTCTGGATCCATCATTCCAGCAAGATCTCCCACGGCTAATTGAGCAGCAAATAGACATCTCTCCTTGAAGCCCTTGGGGAGTTTCAGATCACTGAAATCTTCAGAGACGGGCAAGGAAATCTCAGCAGCTTCAGTTCCCCTCTGAGCAGATCCTTGTGCTGCCTGAGGAAAGCTCTGGTGCTCTCTGACACTGAGAGTAGCTCAGCCAGGTCAGCTCCTCAGCGAAGCCCAGGTGCAGTGATGCTCTGCAGAGCTTTTCTGCCTCCCTGAAATCCATCGTCACAGTTACTCAGAAAAGCCCATTGCTTTTAAGTCTTTTTTGCATTTCACTGGCACCACTAGCACTTTCCCTGAGTGTCTGTTCTTCCCTTCCATCTGCACGGGCTGGAGTTGGCAGCCACGCCAAGCCGTCGCATCTGCCTTTGACCAGTATGCCTGCTGCTGCTGGTTTTCCCCTCACCTTCAGACACAGCACTGTCACTCATGTCATCTTCGCCGTCACTTGGCCATATCAATCAGCCCATGGTTCAATTAGCATTGCCTCTGCTCTTGGTTCATCAGGCTGCCCCACGATCGGGGCTGGGAGCAGTACTCCACACCATGGGAAGGACGGAACGCTTTGATTATTGAAAACAAAACCCTTGGCCTGTATGAATTGCCCTCGTGTTCCAGGTTTACACCTCCAGCCACCCCAGCAGCATTTCTGTCAGTACCACTGGGGATCACTGATTCCATGTTCCAGCTCTTTCAGCCATCAGCCTCTTCCAAACCCAGTCTTGGTGCACAAGGCAAGATACAGAAGCTGCCACAAAAGGCAGTGGCTAAGGAAGGGTTGCCTTCTGAGATTAGCTCCAAATCCAATTATACTAATATCTTAATTTATCTTAATTATATTAATTCATAATCAGCAGCATGGCAGAAAAAAACAGACAAACAAATCTCATTTTATGGCACCTCAGAGGAGGGCAGGATGGCTGCACTAACAGCACGTGCTTCATTGGGAGCACGGTTACACAAGGTCATCCTGGGACATTCAGGATCTTCGTCCCTCTTTAATTGGAACATAGCATTGGAAATAAATTAAATTAAGTATCTCTCTGTAGCTAGGCTATACTCATTCTGGCAAACACTAATTGTGAATTATGTAACCCCAACAGGAAGACATCGACTGAAACAACGCAGATGAGAGGGAGATGTTTGTTAATAAATATCAATTCACCTCAAATTTCTGCCTCAGTTCCTCGTTTCCTTCTTCTCCCTCAGGAGGCACCGGGACGTTGAAATACTCCCCCTCCTCCTGGCTCAGCAGTTTAAACCTGGAGGAACATAGCAAGAATGTCAGGTTGGGATGGCAGGCAGGATTGCAAGCAGGACAGGCAGGACCATGCCTCCTGCTCTGAGCACAGCTCTGCCTTCACTGTACCTGCCTCCAAGTGACCCTTCCTCAAGGTTAGAAGACCCCCCAAACCTCAAAGCCTCAAACCACCCCACTCAGTCAGGCACACACCTGAGCAGAAAGCTGTTTCTGGGGTCCCTTGCTGCACCAGGGACCCCAGCCACCACGACCCAGAAGCACAACCACTGCTCACTGTGGCAGACACCACAGAGCACCAACACTTCTTCCAAAACACAAGCCTGACCCAAAACCCTACAGAACAGCACAACTTTCTCATGATGACCAAAGGCTCATGCGTTGCCAAGCTTCTTCCCCACCAGTAGGCTCCATGGGGAGAGCATTCAGAGCCTGCTGGTGTGGGGCTGACACTGACAGCCCTGAGCGCAAAGTCAAGATGCTCACCAAAAAAAAAAAAAAGAATAAGAAAGAAGTTAAGAAGTTTAAGCAGCAATTATCAGAAATCATGACAATGTCATTCTGATCTGAGGTGTTTCACACAGCCGTGGGCAAAGCCTTGGCTCCACTGCGAGTGCCTCCGGCAGCCGGAGGACAGTTCTCAGCTGGGTGTTATCTGCTGCGCAGAGCCAACAAAGCGCTGTCTGCATAACACAGGGACAGGCTCTTCCTCTGAGCTTGTTTTCTCCATTAACTGCAGCTGTTTGGATATGAAATAAACATCAGAGCTCCTTCCAGGGTTTATTCCAGCCAAATGCTGTGACAAGGAAAATTACTTAGATCTCCACTTAGGTGACTTTTAAAAGGCTGGGAGAACAATTGGGTTGCATCAGAAGCTGGCAGCACACCATCCCCAGAACATGCAGCCCTACAGGTGACTGGATCTGGCGGGGGAAAGGACAGTTTCCCTCTGTATTCCAGAAGAGAAGCTGTGTCACCCAGGCGCTGGTTGGTGACATACAAGGCTGGCAGGCTGGGCCCTGCTGAATGCATGTGATAACGCAGCCAGCGCTGTCTGCAGCCCCATCACGGGCTGGTATTCGCTGCAGGACAGCACAAGCTGCGTGTGGGCTCCCACCAGGCAGGATGACAGCAGGGAGCAGCCCCAGCTCTGCCCCCCATGCCCCAGTGATGCCAGGGCAGACAGTGGGTGCTACACATGGTACCAACCCTCCTGCCCATTTCCCTGTGCAAGACATGCACAACCAGGTGCTGGGTGGGCACGCTAGCCTGGTTGCTAATTCCTCCAGAGATATGGCTTAGCAGTGGACAGGTACGGCTGGACTCGATGATCTCAAAGGTCTTTTGCAACCAAACGATTCTATGATTCCTCCTCTCTGTTCTCTGCTCCAAGGGAGATGCAAACAGCTTCCACGGTAGAAAGGACAGAGTCCAGGGGGTTTGCTCAATTCACAGAATACAAATTCAGAACATGCAGGTTTTAGTTTCCAAAAGACATATAATATCTGTTTCAATTATTACACTGTACACAGAAAGGTAACAGAGCTCAGGCATCAGAGACTGGGGAAGAAAAAAATAGGGAAATAAGGCGGAATGTGTCCTGCTGGGGAGATAAAATGGAAATGGAGAGACCCATCCAGTGTGGGTGTTACAGATGCACTGTGTTCGGCTTTTGCTTGGTAACGGGTGATGGTAATTACCCATTCTGCTAGCATTGCTCCCTGTATTAAGCACTGCCCTCAGCACCACTGCTGCTGCTCTGTGTGCTATGAAGCCGCTGCCCCCACTGCACAGCGCAACGCAAGCGTGGCCCCCCACCCCCCGCACGGCCCGGCTCTCCCGCACACCTGGCACCTGTGGTGCCTCCCCAGCACAGAAACCAGGAGCACCAAAGGAGGAAAATGGCAAAATGCTCACTCTTCCGGCAGGGGATGCTCCCTCTTCTTGAATTCAATGAGGAGCACTGGCCTCCTGGCCGTGAAAGCCAGGCAGAGCACGCCCATGTCTGCCTGTGTCCATGAGAGGGAAAAGTCCCCCAGCAACCTGGCAAGGGGCAGGAGGGCACAGCAGAGGGAACACAAAGCCAGCTCAGGTCAGGCATTCACACCATGTCCTGGCACCTCTGGTCATCCCGTGGGACACCCCACAGCCACCCCAGCACACCCCATGGGACACCCCACAGTCACCTCTGGCCATCCCATAGGTGGCTTCTCAGCCACCACAGCACCAGCAGTTCTCACCAGTCTGAGCAGTGGAGCTGCACCGACCACCAAATCGACTGGTGGCCCTTGGACAGAGGATGTTGGTGAAGCACAATGGGTTGCCCATCTCCCATCGTATACAAAGAATCAGCATTGCTTTTTGCCCACAGCATTTTTAAAATAATGGCAACTCTTACCATCCATCAACGCCCGACTTCTGCAGCTCAGAAATCCCGAAGGACAAGGAGCCCATGAAATCATTCCTGCTGGTCAGATCCCAGTCCCAGATCTCCACAGACAACCGCCTGTCTTTGTCTGCCTCTTTCAGTTGGCTGGAAAAGACAAGGGATGGTTTTATTTTGGAGACCATCGCTGCCCCACCGTGACCTCCATGCTCCATGGATGCAGACTGAAGGGATGCTCTCCAATGACCATTCAGGTCTCTAATATTTCATTTCCCAAACACATACATTTCAAACAGAGAATGAGTTTCTGCCATAAAACATTTGGCTTTAATCGGGGGTCAGGGCAGAGATTTGAGCATTTCTGAGTCACTCTTACAGGACTGAAACTAATTATTTCTCAGCTGAATCAGCTTAATGTCTCTGAATAATTAAACCAGAGCAAATACAACCATGCTAATTCTTAGGGGTGAGAAAAATTAGTTCACAAGTTTAAACATTTTTCTTGTACTTACAATTTAAATGTCTCATTCCACTCAGGATTCAGGGAGCACTTGATAGTTTTGGTCTTCTGTTTGCTTTCATTTTTGGGGTCAGGGATTAGTTTAAGCTTCACGTAGGGATCTGACAAGCCATTGGGGTCCATAGGAACTAGGTTTTTAGCATCTCTTACTGGGGATGAGAAAAAGGATTAAATTCAATATTCAGACTATAAAAATACCCTACTTGTGTGCCAACAGTCAGTGTGAAAATAGCTATTAAAACCTGAATACGTGCAGATACAGACATGACATGAGAGAGGATGCACAGTTATCAACGCAAACACAGCTCCAATGGACAAGGAAGCTGAAAAATCAATCCAAGAGATGATTTTCACTTTCAGACAGGATGATTTCTTGTTTTCTTTCAGTTGTAAACAGTTTAAAGCTGCTTTGTTTCCTCTTGCATGTTGGTAAGCAGAATCTCACTGATTTGCCTCTTGGATGAGATCTTACGAAGAAATGTTTTCCTGTGAGGGTAGGGAGGCCCTGGCCCAGGTTGCCCAGAGAAGTCGTGGCTGCCCCATTCCTGGAGGTGTTCAAGGCCAGGCTGGATGGGGCTTTGAGCACCCTGACCCAGTGGGAGGTGTCTCTGCCCATGGCAGGGTGGAATTGGATAGGTTTTGAGGTCCCTTCCAGCCAAAACCATTCTGTGATTCTATGATCTATGTTGGGTGAGGTGGGAGCATGAGGACTGTGCTTTCCATGGAGAGTGGAAATAGCAACAGAACAGCCATGAATATGTTGCCAGAAAGCACCAGGTCAGGAGGTGGATCCAACACTGAGCTCTCCTTTTGTTCCCCTAGGGCTCAGCTGCCGCAGGCCCGAGGGACGCTCACAGGGAACAGCATCACCCAGGCTCCAGGAGCCAGAGAATCTCCTTGGAGAGCAGGAGCAGAACAAGGAGCAGAAGAGGAGAGAGCAAACCTACGGGTGACCTCGACTGCTTGTAATTGGATTGCAGCTTTGACAAATTAATCAGGCTGATCTAAGTCTCTTTCCACAGATTAAGTCAAAACAGGTCTGTCGTCTGGGAGAAGGGTCTTATCTTCCCTCCAGCCTGAGCAAAGATATCAGAGATGGAACACGATGGGATATGATAGAGCACAGCTGTAACCAGTGGAAAAGTTGCTCACAAGAAAGTCCAGAGACAAAACTCCCCTCCCCTGCACTGCAATCAGCAGAGACAGCTCCAAGAGGTGTTCTCGCACGCTCTTCTGCCCAAACTGCCAGGGCTGAGCAGGCAGCGCTGCCTGAGCAGCGGCGGGGGCTTCCCTCCTGCCCCAGCACTGTGGTTCTGGAGCCCCCAGCCCTCTATGGCAGCCGGCCCTCTGCCTGCTGGGAGTCCCTCAGTGCAGCCCACCATCACCTACCCAGGTCCCACACATAGGAGATAGGGCACAGAGAGTGGAGTTCTGTAGGAAACAGGGAACTCAGCACTGCCTGAAATTCCGTGGGATCATGCCAGCAGCTCTGCTGCAAGGATCACCAAGGCACAGCTTCATCCCACACAGCCCAATCCAGAGGAGAGGACTCCAGCTGCATGTGCAGTGCTACAGGATGTTAAAAGATGCTTTCAGGAGTCAGTAAGAGTTAAAATAACCTCTTGGTTCCCTGACTACCATCAAAAGGTGTTCCTGATGCTAGGCTGGGAGCCAGATAGTTTTGAAAAGTGCATTAATACTCCAAAATCTGCAATCTACTACTGTCCTCCTGAAGCATCGCCCAATTTCCAGCTCAACGGAATAAAATGCAGCCCAAATTCAAATGTGCATTTATAAGCTAGCTCATTCATCAAACAGGACCCCCTTGACAGCAGCTCCAGAGGCAGAGAGAGACAGGAATTGCCTGCTGCCTGCTTACAGGGCCCTATCGATCCAGCAGCACAAGGTATTCTCCAGACTAATCCCTGTGGGATTAGGCAGCCACAGGGGACAGAGCTGCCTCTGGCAGAAGGGGAAGGAATGACTTGATCACTGCCAGCCCCCAAAAATATGTTTTCACGATATTTTAATTTTTCAGGGTCTCACAGTAATGAAGTCATTCCTTGCCGTAGATGCCAGTATGCCCAGGACAGGTCAGATCTCCTTGGTTGGAGGCTGAAGCCACTAGTGTTCCATGGGGTCAGGGATGTGATTGCAGCAGTGGCTGCTGCTGTGACACACACAGCATGACTTCATTTCTATAATGCCCTGACAATTCTCCTCATGTGGCATTTAATGAATGAATAATTTTTTTTTTTTCAGTTTGGACACCGATCTCAGCTCTGCCCTTTGGAGGATGCACAGGAGTTATCCTGTGGCTTCATTTGGACCCTCAGTCCAAATCTTCCATGCAAAGCCTTGCACCATCCCAGCAGCAAGGCTTGCAATCAGTTGTGTGAAATCTTTTAGTAATGAGTTTAATTTCCAAGGGCCCTGCCAAGGCTCTGCACTGAGACAGCTGGAATACCTTCTTCTCCCCCAGCCCTTATCAGAGGAGAGGAATACGCATTTTCTCATCACTGCTACAAGCTTTTATCTGTGCCTTTTTGATAGCAAAAAAGGCAATCTGTATAAACACATTCCTGAACTATAAAACACCAAGTGAGTTTAGAGAAAAGCCCCACACCAGGTCCAAGCAAGGCTCTCCCTTACTGGCAATGAGTCCACAGGGTCAGGAATAAACAGCAGGAGTGGCTTTTGCAGGTTGAAGACATGGGATGTGTTCAGAATAGGGAGCACAGCACTCCTGCCCCCCAACATCCCCCAATCCTGTACCCTCCTCAATGCCTCAGCTGGGCCCATTGTGGCCTCCACAGCTGCAGTCAATCATCCTGCTCTCCCCTGAGCTTCCACCTTCACCTGAGTGCAGGGACCAGGGCTCCCTGCCTGCAGTCCCTGCTCTGCATAGCATAGTGAGCGATGCTCCCAAGAGCCCTGCTGAACCAGGGCAACTTAATATCTCATCCTCCAACTCTGCTGAGCTTTTGCTGCCTTTTATTACCTTCCTGGCTTTAAAATTATTATGAAAATTTATTTTCAATGATCCTGGCCATCTGCAGCACAGGGAGATGGAAGAGGCTGCCCAGGGCAGTGATGGAGTCTCCATTCCTGGAGAGGCTCAAAATACTTGTAGATGTGGCACTTGGGGACATGGTTTAGCAGGCACAGCGGGTCTGGGCTGATGATTGGACTGGATGATCTTAGAGGTCTTTCCCAACCTTAACGATTCTATGAGAGGTCAGAGACTTGAGGGAACATCTCATCTCCATGCCAAAAGTGGGCAGCCCACAGGACCGCTCAAACTACCGGGTCACAGGCAGTGGATGGTACTGCCCCAGCACAGGTCCTGCACCAAACAGCTGGTCAGGCTTGGTCCATCCACACCAGGGTCCCCAGAAATCCCCAGGGACTCTGCACCCCCAAAACAGACCGACCCAAGGGTGTGGAGGAGCCGCTCACTCTCAAGGCGCAAAGCAGACAACGGCCCCTTACAGAGAGAGGATGCAACATCGTATTACACTGAATCAACGCTGTGACTTTGCTTCATGTTTCACCACCCAAACGGCCAATGCAGTGACCTCTGGAGACAAATGAATAAGCCTTTATCATTTATCAGGCCACTGTTCACTTTAAGGAACAGGGAAAAACAATTCCTGCCCCTCAGAGTCAATCAGTTCATGCCCTGAAGCATGAGATTATATTACCTCATGCTATTTTCTCAGCACGCAGACCTAAAAATTTCATTAATGGAAATAATTTTAACTATACATTTAAAGACTCAAAATGTTTCTGCTTGACCTTAAGTAACTTGCTGACTTTTCAAGCAGAAATCAACAATTACGTGAAAGAAAAATAAAAGCCTCAAGACACATGGTAGCAATTCCTTGAGCTGAGGGAAATGTGCTGCCTTCCAACTGTTTATGGCGTTCCTCTGATAGTTAAATTTGATGTAAAAGAGTTTTATATCTGTCATATTCTGACAGTTTTGTGCATCATTAAGAAGTAGTAGCATCATTATTAATAGTGATGAGTAAGAATATTATGATCCCATTTAAAGCAGCTGGTCTTAAATCCTGCTGGTTTTCCAGCCCAGCCATGGCTCCCGGAGCCTGCGGAGTAGGAATCATAGAATCATAGAATTGTTAAGGTTGGAAAAGACCTCTAAGCTCATCCAGTCCAACCATCAGCCCAACCCCGCTGTGCCAACTAAACTAGGTCCCCAAGTGCCACGGCCACATGGCTTTTGAACCCTTCCAGGGATGGAAACTCCACCACTGCCCTGGGCAGCCTCTGCCAGTGCTTCACCACTCTGTCAGAAAAGAAATTTTTCCCCAACGCCTAGCCTAAACCTCCCCTGGGACAACTTGAGACCATTTCCAATACATGGGTAAGCCTGGGGACTTTGCTGGCTCTGGGGGTTTTGGGTGAGAGCAGAGTTGGCAGGTTCCCCATCCTTCTCCATGCCCCCCAAGTGCCCACGCATAAGGGACACGTGAGTTCGCGTGCTTGGCGCGCGCTGTGGCTCCGCAGCACCCAGTGTGGGAGATGCAGGGAGCATCGATGCTGCGCACTGGAGCTGGCTACACACCCAAATAATCCTGATTTTACACCAATTCCTTCCATCTTCAATGGAAAACATGGGGAGAAACATCACTGTAACAAATGCCCAAAGCAGGACGGAATACAGCCTTTCCAGGCACCTTGATCTGGAGGTCACAGCCAGAAGCTGCCAGCAGCTGTGAGAGCAGGACAAGGCCCTTCCTCCAGCTCCACTGAGAGTTGTGCCCTGGAGAAGTGGGACAGGCAGCTCTGATGCTGCAGGATCATGGAGAGATGCAGCACTCGGGGTGCATCACATCCTCCTCCCAGTGATAGGAAGGACTGCTGCAGGTCTCCACCAGGAGACCACCTCCCTACCAGTACTACCACTGTGTGACATGGCCCCACCAAGCTCTACTGCTGGCCAAAGGGGTGGCAGGCATGAGTGGGTGGTTTCTGACTCACTGCTCCCAGGACTGTGTCTCACCGGAGGTAAAACCAGCCCCACATCAAGCAAAGGGTAACAGTGCCCCAGCAGCAGCTCCCCAGGGAAGACAGTGGCTAAGGCTGAGCCCAGCCCAGCTCCAGGGATGATTCCAAAGGGACGCTGCTTCCTGCACCCCAGAGCAGCCCCCGCTTCCCCAAAGGCATGGGAGATGCTGCACAGCATTCCACAAAAGGGCTGCAGCCACCCCCATCACTGGGGCTGTGTCTCTGCTCGCAGCTGATACCCAGGTTTCCACGGGAAGGCAAGATTAATATACTGGATAAATACAGACCAGAAAATTCTTTGATAAATATGCAGTGCCAGATGGGGGTTCACTTTTCACATTAAAAAAAAGCCTACAACAAAACCCACTCCTACCCCTCTCTTAAAGACATCTTCCACTGGCTGCCAAAACCCCTACCTTCGTCTCTGAGTAAGCGAGGCCATTACAATACATTCAAAGCAGAAAATCTGCTTCCCATTGCCCACCAAAGAGAAAAACCCTTCTGAAAGTGCTGCTTATTGCAAGGAGAGGACAGAGGTCCACCATCTCAACCCAGTCCCATCACCTCATCAGAGCCCTGGCCAGTGCACGCCAATGGCACCTCCTTTTTCCCACCTCTTGGCCAGGAGTTTGGAGAGGGGAAGGCTCTCGGGCTGAACTACAGCACTCATCTTACTCCCTCCAGCAGCACACAGCATCCCTGGCCAGGAGCAGTCACATCCCAGCAAGTACCCAGTGCTCGGATTAACACTCTCGTGCATTAAAACATTTAATTAATACTGTGCAGAAGAATATATTTGCATGTGGTTATACAATAAGAAAGGCACAGGGCTCATTATGGCTGGATCTTCCTGGGCCGGTGATTATTAATTAATGCACTTCCAGCTCATTTATCTAATCACAGCATAATTGGTTTCACTTTTGGTCAATGTTTTACTTCATCAGCTCAGTAAATAGCAAAGTTCTGCTCCCGGCAGCCTCTGCCAACGCTGCAGGCGCAACAGGGCTATGGCTGCAACCCTGAGCCAGTGCCACATCCCCACACAACCTCACCGGGCTCTCACCTTCACAGGAGCCACTGAGACATCAGCACATGGCTGGGAGCAGGGGGGGAACCCGGTATTGTTTCCACGCTCTAATAGCCATTGTGTGAGGACAGGGCCAGCTCTGCTTTCACACCCACACAGGTCAAAGTCACCTAAACATGCCACATGGTCTCTGCCACATACACCCCAGATTTCTGCATTTTAGTCCCTGTGGAGTACTGCCTCCCTGTGAGAAGAGATCATAGAATCGCCTGGTTGGAAAAGATCTTTGAGATCATTCAGTCCAACCATACCTGTCCACTGCCAAACCATTTCTGAGCACCTCATCTACCTGTCTTTTAAACACCTCCAGGGATGGAGACTCCACCACATCCTTGGGCAGCCTCTGCAAATCTTTGATAACCCTTTCAATGAAGAAATTTTTCCTGATGTCTAATCTGAACTGCCCAACCCCAGTTTGGCACAGGGAGCTCCCTGCTGGGACACACTGACACATGACAGGACACACCAGCACAGGCAGTCTGCACCAGTACAGGACACACCAGCACGGGACACACCAGCACATGACAGCCTGCAACTCTCGCCTGCACGGAGCAGCAGGACCAGCCAGCTCTCGGCTGCAGGAGAGGAGTGATGCACAAGCATAGCCCTCCATCCACTCACTACCTTAGAGAACCAAGAGATATAACGGCCTCCAAGCCCTGCCTTCTCATTCCCTTACTCCTCCGTTCCCCAAACTCAAACATCCATGCCTATTAATACGACAGGCTCAGAATAATCTGCATCAGGAAGCGTTTCTATTATGGAAGCAAAAATGCGCAACGCCTTGATGACATTTTAATTTGCTACGATTTCCCACTTTATTCAGCAGTCTTTTCCTGCTAATAAAACACTTGATCAAAGCCCAGACTGTGAACATGCATTTGCTCTTGTCCAATAGCAGCCAGACGGTGCCCTGCCACATTCTACTACTTGTAGGGTCAGTGCTTTTCATTCCAGTCAGCCCAAATGCATGGAGATGCTGGACATCCAAACACACTCCAACTGCTGCTCAAACCCATCTTGGCTAATTAGGCTTGGAGCCAAAGCCTGCCTCCCACCAGGATGCTGCACAGGACACTGAGCACAGCTGGGGCTGGTCTGTGCTGGCACCAACAGCCAGACCAGCCCCACAGAAGGAGGACGCCTGAGTCAGAGACATCACCTGCAGCTGGTTTAGCCACAAAGCAAAGCCTCAAGTGTCCTGACACAGAAAGCACATGGTCACGGCCATCCCAGCCTGATCTATCCCACGCCTTGCTCACACCCCCGGGCTTTCGATCTGAGTCTGGGAATGCTGATCACACAGTCCCCACGCAGCTCACGTTGATGCTTCAAAAGAGAAGAACAGCTTGCCAAGCATGTATCTAAGTGCTTTGCTGGATGAGACACAGATTGTTTTGTGCCCTCATTAACAAGGCTCTCAGAAACCTCCTGTATTTTGGAAACCGCCTTTGGCTGGCAGAGCCGTGAGCTCTGTTCCCAGCACAGAACTGGGGGTATACCTTGCTGAGTCAAGGCACAACGCCACAGGCATTAGGAGGGTAGCGTTTATTTGTCCAGACGCCCTGTTATTAGGTAAAGCCACGCATTTTGAATTGCTGGGAACACCATTAAATCCCAGTGCTTCAGCAGCCACCAAAGACAATGGCAACACAAGGCTGTGATTGAGATGTGCAAAGCTGCACTCCCATGTGTCCCCATTGTACAATTACAGTCGATGTACAGCGTGAAAGGAGCTGTAATAGAGCTGCTCTCTGAACATAAAGAAGTTATTAACCCCACAGAACCAAGAGCTGGGGAGCTAATAAGGAGGGACAGCTGTTGCTGCTCTGGGCACAGGTCTGCAGAACAGCAAAGCTGTGGCTGCACCAGACCCCAGCCCAGATGCCCCCAATCTGTGCCCCCAGCCCCAGCTGTGGCAGTGGGGTGGCCGTGCTTGGCCTTGTCGAGTCACAACAGGGCTGGCCCCTGCTGCCAAGCTTCTCCCCCCCTGCCATGGGCAGGGGCACTTCCCATGGGATCAGGGTGCTCAAAGCCTCATCCAACCAGACCATCAACACCTCCAGGGATAGGACAGCTGCGACTTTCCCAGGCAACCTGGGCCAGTGTCTCACCAGCCTCACAGGAAAACATTTCTTCCTAATATCTCCCCTCAATCTCCCCTCTTTCAGCTCAAAACTGTTTCCTCTTGCCCTATCCCTGCACTCCCTGATCAGGAGCCCCTCCCCAGCTTTCCTGTAGCCCTTTCAGTACTGGAAGGCTGCTGTAAGGTCTCCCCGGAGCCTTCTCTTCTCCAGGCTGAACAACCACAGCTCTCTCAGCCTGTCCTTGTACGGGAGGTGCTGCAGTTCTCGGTTTTCCTTCGGAAAGAAAAGGCTGTCTTTGCAAAGAGAAAGACAATTAAAAGAGCGAGAAAGAGAAAAAAAAAGCCCCGCAGTTGGAACTGGATGACCTTTCAGCTCCCTTCCAACCCAAGCCACCCCATAACTGCAAGCGCCGGGCACATTCCCGCGGCACGAGCCCAGGAGAGCGGGGAAGGCACAAACCCAGGGCTGCTCGGGCTGCGCCGCTGCTGCCGCCTGCAGGCACCGCCCAGCACTGCACCGCCTGTGGCCACGCCCCCACGCCCCGCCACTACAGGCCCTGCCCGCCACTGCCACGCCCTTGGCCACGCCCTCTTCCCCGCCCACTCACGGGCCGCCCCTGCAGCCCCTGCACCCGCCCGTGGTCCCACCCACTCCCGTCCATGCCACGCCCACTCCCGCTCTACGCACAGGGTGCCGCCTGCAGGCACCACCGGGCACTGCACCGCTTGTCGCCGCGCCCCAGTAACTTGGTAGTTTCTTACAACCATTTCTGAGGACTCTCTAGGCCAGAAAGGATCCTGGTTCCCCTCCACACCCCCGAGCACTTCCTTACGTGAATCAGGGGGGACCCATTCCACCGCCTGCCCACCCTCGGGCATGCCGGCGGTACAGGAGCTGCTGTGCCCAGCACAGAGCATCGCTCTCTTTGCTCCCCCATCACCCTGGGGGATAGGCTTGGGCCACCCCTCGCCGAAACAGAGAAGGGGCAGGCGGGGATGGAGCCCCACACCAGGATCACACACGTTGGAGCTGTCTCTGGCTGCACTCTCCTTACCTGCCCACCCAGGTAAGAAGGTAGCCAGCCTAGAGCTGCAGCACCTCAACAGCCCCGCACTTTCCCTGGGGAACAAAGCGCCTGTCGGAGCAGCAATGAGCACAGCAGAATGTACTGACACCATCCCACCAAACCAAGCACCGGTCAAAGCAGTGACAAGTACAGTAGAATGTGCTGACCCCATCCCACCAGTGCAGACCTCCTGGCATCCCCTGCTGCCAGCCCAGAATCAGACTTTTCCTGGAGAAGATAGACAAAGCTGCTGGGACAACGGAGAAGGTCCTTTTTATCGGTGTTATCAGCCTGACACTCCCCAGGGCCCACTCAGCAGGGGGCTGACATTTGCAGCGTGGGCAGGAGGTGGCATTTTACAGCCCCCAGTCTCAGCTCACCCCCTGCAGCTCCACATGGAGCTGTCTGGGTACCCAGCGTGAGCAGAAAACGCTTCCCTCGGTGCAGCGCCAGGGCTCAGCCTTTGTCAGACAAACCCCAGCTCTGCTGCAAGCCACCTGCCATGCCTGCAGAGAGCTCACCCTGCTTCCTACGCCGCCTGCATCCGCACCACAAGAGGCTGCCACCAGCACCCAATGGGAAAACCAGGTCTCCAGTCTGAGCTCTCCATGCAGGGGACAAGAGGCTTGACAAGAACACCGCTGGTGTTTCATGAGATGCTTACAAGTCATGGGGGAAGCATCATCTTCTGGGAACTCAAAATCCGGGTAGCAAAAGCCATTAGAGATGGAATAATTCTGCTTCCTGACAGAAACTGAGAACAGAAGAGTTCCAGGACAGAGGAAACCAGGGTGGGGGACAACGGGTTTCCCTGGGGACTGCTGTCAGGTCCGTGGGACACTCAGGGTAGGGCATGGGGCCTCTGCTGAGCCTGGCACTGGCCGGCTGCCTGCAGTCTCCTCCAGCCCAGTCTCTCACTGCCTGGCTCATACCTAGAGGTGGACACCATAAGATGGCACTGCCACTCTGCACTTCCCCTAGCAATGCACCTGCAGGATGGCTCCTACTTGCCACCCATCGCTGGGGTGGCTTCTGCTCTTCACGGATCGCTGAGCATGGCTCCTGCCCTGTACCCCTCACTGGGGATGGCTCATGCCCTCCACCCATCACTGGGGTGGTTGGATCCACAGACCCATGCCAGCCACACTCTGGATTCCCTGCAGAGAGCTGCAGCAGCCTGCCCTGCAAGCGCTACGTCATGCTCCAGCTCTCCATCAGGGCTGGGAAGCAGCAAGGAAACATGAAGACCAATGGTTACTTTCCCCCCAGTGGGGGGATGTCCCCCCCATGCTCCCAGTGTACAGCCACACCGCAGACACAAGCTGCCACAGCAGCATCAAGTGGAAAAGCAGAATATGCCTTGGGTAGAGGGAGAAGCTGTGGAGTCTCCAAAGGGGTGGAAGAAGGGTGCAAAACTCTAATTAGGTGGAAGAATCTCCCAAGATTCCCATCAAGACCCGTACAGGCTCAGGTACCATTAAGGGCATGACAAAAACAGCAGGAGATGGACGTTCATCACCACACACACAGGACAGCACAGACATTTTCACACAGCATAGCTAAAGGTAGGACTTTCTGTTCCCCCTTCCCAGGAGGCTGAAGTTGACATGATTCAAAAGCAGTTTGAAGTCTATAACTGGGAAAGCTCTTTAGTACAGACGGCCCTGGAGCCCCAGTGCTTGCCAGAGGGCAGGAGCGGGCCCGGAGCAGGCTCAAAACCTCATCCTGCCTTGCCAGGACCTGCTTCCTGCCAATGAGACACTGGGCACTGCACTCCCCAGATCTACTGCAACTGGCACCACTATTGGCATGGCACAAGCCAGTGGCGAGGGGCAGCCAGGTGAGTGGTTCATAGGTGGGTCACACACCTACCTACAACAGTGAGCACGTCCTTCTCGATGTCAGCCCTGATGTATATCCGTCCCCGCCGCTCGGTGTGGTCCGTCCCGCACAGGCTGGGCACGTTCATCACACAGCGCTTGTGCACGTTCATCATACAGGCTGTGGGTGGAGAGAAAGAAAGGGGCACTCAGCACTGTGGCTCTGCCAAAACTCTGCCAAAGGCTGTTCCCAGGGTACACGGGGGGAAGAACTCAGCCTCCTTTTACACGGGGATATTTGTGAGGGATTATGGCATCAACATGCAGAAAATGAACCTTCAAATGCAGCCGGAGACTCCGTCGGAGCCCTGCCTGGACACAGGGACCCCCCAGCAGTTCTGAGTCTGCCTACAGAGATTACAGGGCTTTTAGTTCTTCATAGAATCATGGAACAGTTTGGGTTGGAAGGGACCTCAAAGCCCACCCAGTTCCAACTCCCTGCCATGGACAGGGACACTTCCCACTGAATCAGGTTGCTCAAAGCTCCATCCAACCTGACCTGGAACACCTCCAGGGACGGGGCAGCCACGACTGCTCTGGGCAACCTGTGCCAGTGCCTCACCTCACTCACAGGAAAACACCTCTTTCTAAGATCTCATCTCAATCTCCCCTCTTTCAGCTCAAAACTGTACCACTCCTCCTATCCCTGCACTCCCTGATCAAGAGCCAGTCCCCAGCTTTCCTGGAGCCCCTTTCAGTACTGGAAAGCTGCTCTAAAGTCTGTCCAGAGCTTTCTCTTCTTCAGGATGAACATATAGGCAGTGCTCTAATTACTTGAGTTTTGTAGATCTACTGAACTTCTTGTCCATTATCACCCATGGTGCAATGCTGAGTATTCAGCCAGATGCACCAGCAGCTGATATGGAGCATTAAAAATTACCTCTGTGTGTGCATACATATATACACATCTAAAAAATCCTATAGATAAAATGCATATATATAAAAATCTGTGTTGAAAATTCATTTCCACTTGGTAACATTTTAAAGGTGATAATGAATACACTGTTCTCACAACAGGCAGCGCTTCTATATTTATGAGGAAAGCAGCACATGGTGAGCAGCAGAGGATGCTGTTCCCACAGACAGCGCAAGTATGTAAGCAGACGCTGTATATTCACAGTCCTTTTAAATAGGAATGTACAAGATTAACTTAGAAAAGAACTGATCCCTCTTCTCCATCCTCTCCCTCCCCTTTCCTCCCCCATTTTCTCCTCTTCTTGCGATAATTCCCCAGCTTGCAGAGCCAGGAGTTCATGTTCTGTGTCGCTGCAGCAGGCACTGCCACGGCCACAGGGTGTCAGTCAGTGCCAGTGCTTGGAGAGCTGGCAGGCACTGTTATGGAGGGATGTGGTGCTGCTGGGGGATGATGCAGAAGGGATTTGGGGGATGCTGCTGAAGGGAAAATGTTGGTGTTGCGGGTGATGCTGCTGCTGGTGTGGTGGGGGGACATGAGTGATTCTACTGGTGCAGCAGCAGGATGCGGGTGACGGTGATGCTGCTGCTGCAGGGAGGACATGGGTGATGTTGCTGCTGCTGTGGAGGGGATGCAGGCAACGCGGCTGCTGTGGAGGGGAAATAGGTGCTGCTGCTGCAGGGAGGAACAAGGCAGGATCCCCCCAGCCAAAGGCCTTTCCGTCCCCTGTCCCTGCAGCAGTCCCAGGGGTTCCCATACAAGAAGTGCGCAGGTGCCCACTTGTATCCAGCCTCTTGGGCATCAGCCCATGCTCTGCATCGGAAGCAGAGGGGACAGGCTCTTGCAGGCAGGGAGGCAGGGAGCCCCTGCCCAGGACCTCAGAGCACCAAAGCCCCTCTCACTGCTGCAACCACAGGTACCAGTTCCATCACTTACTGTCACATTTCATCCCCTGGTGAATGAGCCCGTACAGCAATGACCCACAGTGGTCACAGAAGGTGGGGCTGGAGTATGTGTGGATTTTAAATTTGTGTTTGCTCCGGGGATCCTAGGAGGAAAATAAAAGATGAAGATTATAAACTGGCATCAAATACTGGCAAGGCACCGCCACGCTCCACGTTTCACACGCCAGCTGGCTTCAGCAGTGCCACTAATGGACTGCAGTCAACTACCACCAACTGATGTGGACATTTTCCAGCAGTCACCAACATCCAGTGTTATTACTTTTTATATGTGTTGCCATAACAATGAAAAAGCAATACATTGGCTTTTCTGAGGATTTATTGGTTTTAAATAAATTGGTCTCAGCATAGAAAACACCAGGTGAAATTAGTACGCAAGACCCTACATAAGGGTTGGACACTACTTAATGTCCACGTCAACCCAGTGGGGTAAAGGGCAAAAAACCACCCATGATTTCCATCTATATTAAGACTACCCAGTAAATATCTTTGTACTGTGGTACCACCCCCTCCCCAGCATGCTATGAGGGCACTGAGCTGCATAGGAGCATTTTGAGCTTTCTTAAAAGCAACTGCAGACATTTCTGCAACAGCAGAGCACACAAAACAGCAAACCAGGAGAGCCCAGACGCTGTTTGCAGTCTTGCAAGAGCACCTTGCAAACAGGGCTCCTGGACCCCAACAAGGTCTACAGACGCTAAAGCCAAACAAACTCAGATGAGAAACAACTTCTTAACAAAGAGGTTGATCAACCACTGGAACTACTGGACTGAGGCAGACCAAGGATTTGGTGCATCATAGAATCATGGAATGGTTTGGTTTTAGAGGGACCTCAAAGACCATGCAGCTCCAACACCCTGCCATGGACAGGGACACCTCCCACTGGATCAGGGCACTCAAAGCCCCATCCAGCCTGGCCTGAACACCTCCTGGGATGGGGTAGCCACAACTTCTCTGGGCAACCTGGGCCAGGGCCTCACCACCCTCACAGGAAAACATTTCTTCCTGAGATGTCATCTTAATCTCCCCTCTTTCAGCTGAAAACCATTCCCCCCGATCCTATCCCTGCAGTCCCTGATCAAGAGCCCCTCTCCAGCTTTCCTGTAGCTGCTTTCAGTACTGGGAGGCTGCTCTAAGGTCTTTCTTAGAGTCTTCTTTTGGTATCTTTCTTGGTATCTTCAATGCAAGACAAGCCAATTCTGGAAGCCCTGGTCAAAGCTCAGTTACTCATCCAGTGCAGCACAACTTTAAGCCAACACAAAGTTACGCAGGAGACAGGACAACAGGATGTGTCCTGCTGGCCCCAGAGCAGCACAGACAGTATTGGTTGAAGTTGCTGCAGCAGCCTGGTCCTCCCCGCCCCAGGAGCTGAGGAACCCCAGTGGAGGGGCAGGGCTGTCAACACCGGGATCACGCGGGCTCCACAGGGAGGGCAGAGGCAAGGGTGGGCAGGGTCGTCCAGCAAGGAGAGCCCAGCTTTGAAGAGAAGGGTGCTGGGGCAGCCTGGCCGGATGCAGGGAGTGGCAGGCACAGGGACGAAGGAGAAGGCTACAGCAAGTAGCAGCTGGCTTAACTTCATCTCAGGTTAATTGCTTAAGGGTTAGGGATGAGACAGAGTCTCTACTTGGTCATCTGATCTGACTGGCTTTTCTTGATGGCCTGGAAAGGTGCCCGGGCATTAGGAAAGACACCTTTTCAGGGTACTGTGAGCTAAGTAAATAAATAAAGAGTGGAGTCAGAGCTGAGCTATAACATATCTGCCAATGCATTACCTTACCCTGAAATTAATCTTCCCACTGGAGCTTTCCTTGCATTAATCACTAATATTGTGCATTATTTCACAGCATCCCAGATAACTTCAGTGATACCAGAAAGGTGGGCAAGTAATGGAGCTTCATTTAATTCAATTTGTTAAGAGCAAGGGATTAGGCAAATACATTGTACTTGAAAAGATCTCACATTTAACCCTAAGCAAACCCCTTCCAGACACAGAGTGCAGGGAGCGTCTGGTAGCTTGGGTGTCGCAGGAAGCCCGAGAGGACAAGAGTTCACAATTAACGTATCTTCTTCTAAAAAAACCACAATTTCTTAAGTGACTCTGTGTATTTGAAAGCCTTTTGCATTCCCCTGAGATGCAAGAGACCACAGAAAACTTAAACCTGGATTACAGGCTGGCAGAGGAGGTGGGGGGGGGAATTTCCCCCCATGGAAGCTTCAGACAGGCAGCTGGGGTTTGAACCAACGCGCAAATGGATACCCTGATAGACCCACATACCTTTGAAGGAGACAACAGGGTAGGTCTAGTCCTTCCAGTAGACAAGTAAACCCTTACAAACCCACCCTGCTTGATTTGATAACCTGAGCTGCGTTGGTACTGGCACAGGTTGCCCAGGGAAGTTGTGGCTGCCCCATCCGTGGGAGGTGTTCAAGGCCAGGTTGGATGGCGCTTTGAGCACCCTGATCCAGTGGGAGGCGTCCCTGCCCATGGCAGGGGGTTGGAACTGTCCCTTCAACCCAAACCATTCTATGATTCTATTTCCACAAGCAACTTTGCCTGTACAACACAGAGCTCTTTAATCAGTGTGAACTAGCTCCCTGCATCTCCCAGGGACCAGCCCTGGCAGCTGAATACGTGTGAGAACCAGGGCAGTGCCCACAAGCTCACCAGTATGCACACAGGAATAGCGTGGGATGCCTCCCTGGAGCTGAGGCACTCAAGAAAATGAAAGGCTTTCTTTTAACACCATCCCAGGAGAAAGGAGGTCTCCAGTCAGACACCAAACCACTCATCCTGCACAGCCCCAGGCACAGTGCCCATACCCCACTGCCACAGAGGAGGCCGGCGCTGGGGATGCTCGGGTATCAGCCCACCAGCAGCAGGACAGGGTGTGGGGTAGCTCGAGCAGAAGCCACATGCCAGTCAACCCCCAGCGTGTGGCACGGGGAGGAATCGCCCCCGAGCGCTCCAGTTTCTGTGCTCCCTTCTAGAAACAGATATTCCCATTTAGGCAAATGGGAGCTTTAGTCATTCATAAAAAACACAAGCTCCATGCAAAATGAGACAATTCCCACTTCATGCGAAGGCTGTTAAATTCCCACTGGAGCCAAGAGTTAAAAAATCCAGAGCTAGAAAAGAAAAGCATGCACTGAGCAGCGCTGTGGCGGCGAGAGCGTGCTGGCACAGGAACCACCGCAGCTTTCCAAACAGCTCCTGCAGCATCCCACCCTCCGCTGGGGGGGGAGCTGGATCCCTCACGGGGGCATTTCAGGCTTCAAACCCTGCTCCCAGCCTTGAGGAGCCATTTTGGAGACAGCCAGAGCCCCAAGGGTGCAAGGGTGATGGAGGCAGCCAAGCATGGGGAGACAGAGCCACTTCTCGGGCTGCTGGGGGACCCATTTCACCTTCACCAGTGCTTTAGAAGGTGCCAGAAACTGGAAATTGTGGATATCATTTTCAAACAAGGCTGAAGCTGTTTTACAAAGAGACTATTTTTGTTCCACAGAGACAAGGACGATGAGATCACTGCGCATGCAGATGCTGAGACTTAAAACAAGAATGGTTAAAAAGAAGTTTGCCAAGAAAAGATGAGGCACTCCTCCTCCCTGCTCCCAGTGCAGAGCCTTCCCTGAAGAACAGGGCAGAACGAGCTTCCTTTGGAGCAGAAATGAAAAATGCCACTAGGAGTGTTTTACTGCACAGAGAGGCTCTGACCTTTCTAATCAGCACTGCCACAGATCTGTCATCCTCCAAGCGGAGGGGTGTGTGCATGTTCGGAGGACATTAGCCCAAAGAGGGAGGGGGAATGGAAGCCAGGGAAGCAGAGGAGCCACTGTTGGCTTTGACCTGGTACCCTGCAAGCATCAACCCATCAGAGATGGCTGGCTTCTGCTTCTCAGCTTGCAGCAGGTTTCTCATCTGAAAGGAGCCAGTGCAGTTCTGCATCCCTGACTTACTGCATCCCTGACCCACAGAGCAAACCTTGCAGCCCCTGGCTCCCCCCAGGACCACACATAGCTCCAGCTGCTCCTACCTGAGCTGGCGCCAGCCATCCCACTGGGGCCACAGGCAGCTGCGTGCAGCCTGCAGCTCTGCAGGCCAGGGCTGACAGCAGCCCAAGCTTTCCTGCTCTCCCAGGAACGCAATAAATTTGATTTATAAGTGAGTAATCATCTCGTGGCCTTCAAGGCACTCTGAGCGCAGCACAGCCAGCCCCTTATGCAGGCTGGGCAATCACCTCTGCCTTTCTTCAGGGTCATACCCACCGCCGAGCGCGCTGAATGACCGTGACGATGTAATGCACGCTCTCCCGCTGAACCCTGATGGAGATGCTGATGCAGGAGCCACTGCTTACCAATTACGTGCAGGCAGGCAGCTGGTGGCATTGATCAGCCTGGCAATTTATTCACTGCTCACAGTAGTCAGGAATGCGTTTGCTCTTTTGCAGCCTGTCAGGGCGGCAGCGGCGGCTGCTCAGCCAGCAGTAAGCCAGGGCAGGAGAGAGAGCAGGGCGAGCAGAGCACCAGGGCAGCACTGACTGGCAATCAAGGGCGTTTTGCTTCAGCTATTTCTCATGCAAAGTCTGTGTCCTGGCAAGGGCAGCAGCCCTGCCGTACCCAGAATGGCAAACACTGCGCTGGATGCTGCCTATGCTTTTATTCATAACACTTCTGCTGCAAGTTCAGCTCTGCTGGGCTCAGAGGCAGAGTGGGCATTGCCTTTCCCTGGGGCAGGGAGGAGATGGGAGGCAGAGGGGAGCAGCCCCTTCTCCAAGGCCCAGCACTCTGAGCCATAAATCATTTTCAAAACACGTCTAGCTCTCTAAAACAAGTCACGCAAGAAGGGCACTCAGGCCCCGGCTCCCATCACCCTGTCCTGAGCACAGCACCACTTGTCCTTCAATGGAGGAAGAACAGAGAAGCAGCAGCCCAGACCTACCCCCACAGCTATGCTGTTTAATCCCTTGGACTGTCAAAACTTCCCTGGACTCTACAGAGCAGCCAGAGGTTTGGTTAGAATTATGCCCCCCTGCTTTCCTTATCTCGGCAACACTTTAAATCACCTCTTCTGAAGAAGAATTAACATGGTTTAATTGAAGAGACTATTTTAAAGTGAATTCCATAGAAATTTAAGTAGCATAATAGCAGAGCAAATACAGTACAGCAGCAGCTCAGTGTCTGCACCAAACTAAACCCAGGCAGGGGACATGAAACTGAAAACCTCACACTTTGCTCGCACATAAAACGCTCCCTGATATGCAGGGCAAAACTCACAGCTGAGACAGATGTGGCCTGGCAGTAACTCCAAAGGTGATGCTGGAGAGAAAAGCCTGTTGTTTTCCCCAGGGAAATACAGGTTTGTAAGAGGCTGGGACAGGGACAGCACTGAGTAGCATCCACTCACTGCACAAGTTCTGCTTACTGATGCCAGGAGATGGCAGGGAAGATGAACTGAAGACAAGAGTAGCCACCAGAGATTGGGCTCCCTGCTTTTGGCAAGGACAGTCTTTGGACCACACTCACCTGCCCCATCCTTTTCAGGATCTGCAGCCAGAAGCTGCTGCCCTAGGACACACCTCCTGTACCTTCCCACCAGCTTGCACAGGGTTGTACAAATGCCTTCGGTGAGAAATAGCTCCAATTGCAGCAAAAAACACTCAAGGGAGTTAAGGAAGAACTGAACAAGTGTGACGGGTCTTTGTTTCAATGAAAAGAGCCATGAAAAACCACAAAGACTCCATTGAAAGAGGGTTACACATGAGCTCCCTTCCCTGGAGGTGTTCAAGGCCAGGTTGGATGGGGCTTTGAGCAACCTGATCCAGTGGAAGGTGTCCCTGCACATGGCAGGGGGTTCAAACAATGATTTTTAAGGTCCTTTCCAACCCAATCTGTTCCACGATTCTATGGTTCTAAGAGGAAAACCCAGGTTCCATTCAGGGCAAGATGGTAAAGCTTTGAGGCTGAATCGCTGGAGCATCTCGTCTACCAGTACTGTAACTCCTTGGAAGCTTCAGCATGCCACATGGTGAAAACAATTTGACGCTACTGCACCACTGATACAAAAGTTATTTTTCTGCTGTTTACAGTATTACAGCCACAGAAAACCTCACAGAGTGCAGGGCCTGAGGACACAGGCACACAGGCAGTTCCTTTGCCTGGACCTCGGCTGTGGAAGAGCAGGTGGTCCCCGAGCACGGCCAGCAACCTGTCTGCAGGCATGAGCACCATGGCTGGGCTGCTGCCACAGCAAACCCGGGGCCGCAGATAGAACCTGCTCTGACAGCTTCCCTTGACAGCTTCCAGCAAGATAATACCATCTTATTGACAAAAGATCTCATCTGCCAATCAGACAACTGCAGAGGGACAGGGACGACAGTTATTCTTCTGTTGCTGCTGCCCACACCAAGTAAAACACACTGTGTGACTGAGCAGAAAAAAAAACAAACCCAGATCAGCTCTTTTCCACTGAGCAGTGTTAGCATCCCAGCATCATTTTGAAATGTTTGCTGTCTTCCACATGCCCAGAGAGTAATTTTATTTTAGTGTAAGCTCTCCATGAGAACAGGGCTCCCACAGCACCTTCTCTGCACTCTGCACCCTCTGGGCTGTCCAAACCAGTCCTGAACCCCCTCCTGTCTGCAGGATGCTTCAGTTCAAGACCCCAACCAGTGACACCTGTGTGAGCACAGGCTGCACCCACCACCCCATTGCCCCACCACCACCCCCCATAGCTCCACTCCACACAAATCCCACTCAGACTCAGCCACCAGGTGTCCAGAGCCACAGGCAGGGCACAGACCCAACCACCCTCTCCACTCCTTTAACCAGAGAGGCTGCAATCCTAACAGGTGTGACACACGCCAAGAAAAGGAGAGGAGAGCTTTTCAATTACAGGGCTGAAGGCATGTGCAGGCTGGCAGGAGAAAGAGTTGGGCTCCGGCAGAGCCAAGGAAGCACCAGAAGGTGCTGGGAGGGAGCAAGGCAGATACATCTTCATCCCACGGGAAGCACCACCGGCAGGAGCGGAGAGCATGTGCCATCACGAAAAGGGCAGATGGCAAACCACGAGAGCTGGAGAAGTTAATTAGTGAGACAAGAGAAAGCAGTGAGTCGCAGCAAGGCTGTGAAGATCTGCTCATGTGCTGGACCAGGAGCACCCCAGAGGTAAGAGAGATGCAAGGAGAGATAGGGGTCCTGCTCTCTAAGGCAGGACCTGGGCAAGAGGGTGCTTGGTGCCTTCAGGAAGGACCTGGCTTGACATCTGGAGGAAGGGAAGGCAGTGGTGCATCCCACCTCTGCTCTCCAATAGGCACTGCCTGCTGATAACCCCAGGATGCTCTCCTGTGCCTTTGCAGTGGGCATCCCTCCCCACGAGAGGGAATCTTAGGACAAACTTGAAGGAGCTGCTAATTTTCAGGTAGTACCAATAGCACCATCACTCATTCTGCTGCCGAAATATCATTCCTAATTGTTTGCCGAAATGCTGTAGAGAATAAACTGAACTTGGCAAAGCAGAGTGACCCTCTCTGTACCCTGGAATCTGGTGATGCTGTGCACGAAGGGGTAATGACCACATGCCAAAGCTGTCAAGACAGCTTCTGACTCAAATCACCTCAGTGACCCTCACCCATTGAAGTTTCTTGCTCTAAAAGAGCAGCAGCAGCACTTTCATCAGTACCAACACCCAACTCCAGAGGCTGCTGAGAAAGGAGGAGCCCAAGACAAAGGTGAAATGATTCTGCCTCCAGCAAACAAAGTGTGAAAAGACTGAAGGTGCCGTGGTAACAGCATCACAGAACCCTCTTGGAAAGCTGCAAATGGCAGAAAAAAGAAATGCAAAATCGAGATGAAGCTGCATTGGCCTAGCACATTCCTAGACAAATTCTGATATTTATTAATGCATCCTGATTAGATCACCTTTAACAGGATAATGCAAAGGTCATTTTAATGATTATTTTGTCTACCATTTAAATAATTATGCATCCTACTAATAGCTCCAACTATAATTAGGTTTGCCAACTGCATTACATTACACATGCCTGACTTCAGCTCCTGAAGACCTTACACAATTTAGAAAACTTCAGCTTGAATGGTCATGCTGGCTCTGCCACCCACAATCAGAAGAGTGCAGGAGTGGCCGAGCTTGTGATGAAAACCAGTGGAGTTTGACACTGGAACTGGTAGCTTTGGGCCAGCCCTTCTCACAAAGCCAAGTGCAAGGTCCTGCACCTGGGTTGGGGCAATCTCAACACAAATAAAAGCTGGGCATAGAATGGATTTGGAGCAGCCCTGAGGAGGACTTGGGGTGCTGGTGAGTGAGAAGCATTTACAAGCTGGCAATGTGCACTCACATCCCAGAAAACCAACTGTGTCCTGGGCTGCATCCAAAGCAGTGGGACCAGCAGGGTGAGGGAGGGGATTCTGCCCCTCTGCGCCACTCTGATGAGACCCCACCTGGAGCCCTTCGTCCAGTTCTGGAGTTCTCAGCACAAAAAGGATATGGATCTATTGGAGCCACTACAGGAGTGGCCACAAGGCTGATCCAAGGCCTGGGGCATCTTTCATACAAAGACAGGCTGAGAGAGTTGGAGTTGTTCAGCCTGGAGAAGAGAAGGTTCTGGAGAGACTTTAGAGCAGCCTCCCAGTACTGAAAGGGGCTCCAGGAAAGCTGGGGAAGGGCTCTTGATCAGGGAGTGCAGGGATAAGACAAGGGGGAACAGTTTTGAGCTGAAAGAGGGGAGATTAAGGTGAGACCTTACGGAGAAATGTTTTCCTGGTAGGGTGGGGAGGCCCTGGCACAGGCTGCCCAGAGAAGCAGTGGCTGCACCATCCCTGGAGGTCTTCAAGGCCAGGTTGGATGGGGCTTGGAGCAACTCTGATCCAGTAGGAGGTGTCCCTACCCATGGCTGTATAATCCCTCCTCTCCTACATGTAAGAGTCCTATTTAGCAGGCTGTGCAAGCACACAGATACAGGCTTTCTTGCCTCAAGGAGGTTCAAACACAACCAGATCAAACAGCAAACTGCTCTGAAGCAGGACTAGTCAGCAGTAACAGACAGACTGTGACATTCCACTGCTCTCCAGTTATTTTGTTATGCTCTGAAAAGTGTTAAATGCCAGCCTGCCCCAGGGTTATCTGCTTGATGCGGGCACAGCCACCATTCCAGAAAGTGCTTCAGCACATGCCTAGCTTTAAAAAGAGTTGTATTTAAGTAAATGGTATTACTCAGATGCTTAAAATTAAGCATCCTTAAGCACTTTACAGGATGCTAGGTGTTTTTCTCCTTGGTTCTCAAGTAACTCTGAGGTGCTACACGACACAGAGATCAAGGAGCAGAGTTAGAACACTTTTTCTTTTAATATAGGTTTTTCCCCTGGGCTCCACGACTGGCATTCCAGAACAGAGCAGCTCTAGGGATGCAAGCTAGAAGCCAGCTGGTGTTCAAAGCTCCGGTCCAGGCTGGGATCTGGCTGGACCTGCAGCACCTCCCGTCACAGCCCCAGCCAGAGCAGCCTGCAGCACTGCCCCTGCAGCTGTCGAGCCCAGGGATGCCATCTCACCACACAAATCCCTTCCTCCTCCAGCTCAGCAAAACCACGTGGGCCCACTCTAACGGCACACACGCTGCAAGGTTTGAACAAATGCAACAAATTAAACTCTTTCTTACTCTAAGACTTGACTGGATATTAATATTTGGGAAATGAAAGACCAGATTGCTGCACCGACTGACATTTGACTCGTTTTGAATCACTGGAATCGTTACACATTGTTGGTGTTTGATATAATTACAGGTTGCTCTGCATTCAGGCTGTGGCTTTTAGCAAGAACAGAGCAGAGAAAAACTCACTTTGCATCCCTTCAAAATGAAGCCCCTGTCCTCAACTCATTCCTGAAGCAGAAAAGGGCGCTGCTGTTTGTTGAAGCAGTTTTCCATCTCCTGATTCAAAGCTCGTTAAGGATTGTATGGCTAGGAGAAGCTTGATTGCCAGTGCAGAGGAATTAAGTTTGCCCTCTGCACATTGTGTGGTTACAGCCCCAGGGGCACAAACCAGAGGCTCTCCCAGAGGGCTTTGCTGAATGGCAAAAAACAGCTACAAAGGCCATTTCTGCTCCCTGCTTCAAGTCCTGAGCATCTGCATTCCTCTCTTCATTTTCAGAAATAATATATTAAAAAGTAATTAACAGCAACAGGGCAGCTTTTACCTCCCTGCTCGATGAGCCACAGTGGCAATTCTCACCCAGCAATAACAGCCAGCGAGAGAGAATTTGATCGAGGGCTTTTACGCATGCCCTGGTATCAAGTGGCACCTCTTAAAATCTGATGACTTCAATTTAATTTAGACCTTTCCTTGCTCAGGCAGGGGCTGCCCACAGCAGCCAGACAGCTGCAGGGCAGGAGGAGACCTCTGTGGGAGTGCCCTGCTAGTCTGGATCCACAGGGCTGTGCTCGAGGAGTAGGACCAGGCTGTCCAAGGGCTCTTCCCTGCTCCCTCATGGCTGGTGGGGAGAAAAAAACAAAGCATTGCATCCACCTTCAGCCAAAACTCTGTGCATACACAGGCAAAGCATCTTCCTGGTACGTGCTGCGAGCTGCTGCCCAGATGATGAGAAAAGATGAGAAAGCAGCATCAAGGCAGGCAGACTGCCCAACACCCACACAAAGCTCCAGAGGTGGCATCTGGCTCACAGCTGGCCCTGCTCTCCCACTGCCAAACCTCATTTTCCTTCAGCAAGGTTAAGTGGTTTCAGCATTCCGGTCTCCCTCTGCCCTAGCTGCCTCCACTAGCACCTTTGTGCTGTTCCTTCAGGGGAGTTTCCACCTCTGCCAACCGAGAGCTGCCCACAGCACCCACCCAGCCACAGTAAGGAGCCACTTGAAGCTCCTTGCCTGCTGTCATCACCTTCTTTGGGTGCCCAACGCCAGTGATGGGAGCCTGGGTGCTCTGCTCAGCCAGCAGCTCATTCTCAGGCTAGGTTGTACCTAAAGCAACCTCATAAGTAAGATTTCTGCATGCACAAATAGCTAAATACATATCTAAACGTGTGTATTTTTGGATATATGACAGACCTCTTGCAGCCTGAATTACGCCTGCAGGGTGCCAGACTTGCTGCCTTTGGCTTAACGAGTTTCAAATGACAGAGAATAGAGGAGAGAAAGCGTGAGTGCCAGAGCTAAATCCACATGGCAAGAAGGAATCTCACAGCATGACATTGCACAGCAGCAAAGGTCATTGTGAAACTTCCTACACCCCTGGATGCCCAATAGAGGGAACTGACACAGGACAGGCAGTGCTGGGGCAGGGGCTCTGCCCTGCTGCCCACACTCTGAGCACCAGTGCTGTGTGCAGGGACCCGGGCACATGTAGGCAAGCCTTGGGTGGCCAAACCCCAGAGGCTGCTGCAGGAGGGAGCTGCAAACACCCAGCTGCCATGGTTTGGGTAGGGTACAGCCATCACCTGGCCCAGGAACAAACCCCACTGACTGCTTTGGGGTCAGTGGGCTCAGACAGGACCCCAGCAGCCTCTCCTGACCATCAGATTCATGTTACAGACTAACAGTCTGCAGGACTAGAGTATTTGCAGATGCTTTAGTATCTCTTGGGTTGGCATCTCTACTGCATCTCCTTTTCCCCTCCACTAACTAATTTTAAGGTTCAACAGCTATTAGCAGTGGCCACTATGGAGAGGGAAGCCTTCAGTGAGGAAAGTGATAGCCATAGGAAAAGTGCCTAGGGTGGAGGTTAAAAAACCCTACATAATTGTCTAATTGCCTGGTTGGAAGTGGAAATAAAACTGGGCATATCAAATTGTGCACAAGCCCAAGCCAGAAAGCAGCCACTTTCAGGGCTGCTCCTGCAGCATCCCCAGCAGCCACATGGGCAGCACAGGGAGCAGGACCCAGGCTGCTGCTGTGCCGACCTGGGTGAGCTGGAAGACACCTACCAGGGCAGCTCAGCCTGTAGGAAACAGCCAAAGCTTCATTATCACCTGGTTAAAACTAAAACTCTGCCAGACATCCTCTCCAGAGGAGCACTGTCAAGTCGGCTTCAGCAGGCTGGAGGCACCGTGTTGTGCAGACAGGGCTGGGGGCTGCAAGCCCCATGCCCTGAGATATCCAACATCAGGGGCTCAGGGTGGCACAGACAGGTCCCTCCATCAGCCCCATCGCTGGAGGTGTTCATGGCCAGGTTGGATGGGGCCTTTAAGCAGCCCATTGCAGGAGGGGTTGGAACCGGATGGGCTTTAAGGTCCCTTCCAACTCAAACCATTCTATGATTCTGTAATCCCTGATCCACATTCAGCCCATCCTCTCCATGGTCCCACAACCTCTGCTTGCAGCACCTGCCCACAGAGAACAAGTAGCCCCTGCCCACAACTCCCTGCTCCAGACCCAAACCCCCCAGATCTGCCTTGTGAGCCTCAGCCCCCTCCCCAGAACTCATCTATCCCAGTACTGCTCAGGCAGTGTGTGTTGAGCCTCCGCCTGTTACACTGCCTGCTCCCACTGGTTCTATTTTTAAGGGTGAGAGTTGTGGTGCACTGCCATTTCCCCAATTTGAGCTCTCTTCTCCCAGCAGTTCCCCAAATTAGCCAGTTTCCACGGTAAAACACAAAACCTGCCAGACAGACCCAAAAGGCACTGGCAGAACCGTGCTCAGGAGTCTAAGTCAGCTTTGCTTTGCTCCCTTACTCCCAAAAGCCAGGGGATCCACCAGGAAATTAAGGATGAGGACTTCATCAACAAGCATTTGGGGTGGGTCTGGATTTTAAAAACAGCAATATTGTTTTGTAAAAGACACACCTAAACTGGTATTTCCCTGTCTTTTTGTTGTCCTTGAGGATGCTGCCAGGTCAGTTCTGTGTTTTCTGAGGGAGCTGGAGCAAGTACAGCAACACTGACCACACAAATCACAAGCATGAAATGTACCTGCAAGGTTGTTTTGACTTGGGAAGATCAAATATATATATTGGTTTAATTAACCCTGCAAGATGATACAAAACAGACTTGGGAAAACTATGCCTGCTTTTAGCAAGGCAGCCCCCAGGGTGAGGAGCAGGGAGCCCTGAGCCTAACGAGCTGAGGAGCAGCAAGTACAGGCACATTGCCCAGGGCTGACTCCTGTGTAGCATCTCTTAAACGAATTCTTTCTAATATTTCACTGTGGCAAAAGGAATTGATCACAACCTTGAGCCAAACTGCCAGAAAAGAGGGCCCAGCACTTAGTGCACCATGCATGTTAACTAACCCAAAACCCAAAAACTTGGTTCAGGTGGCAGAGCCTGGAAATGTCATTTCACAGATGGGCAAACTGACTCAAAGTAAAAGAAGGGAGATGGGGCTCAAGTTTGCAGCCTTGCCCCAATGGAAAAGTCTCTGCATTCCTGTATATTCTCCTTGCTATGCTAAGACCAAGTTATTGAATGATTTGAAAGTGGTTTAAGTGGATCAAAAGTATATGAGAACCCACACAACCACAAATAACACTGAATTAGAGATGCTCCTGACATAATGGTACAGAAGTGTCCTCAGTCAAAGGAGCCAAAGGAACAGCATCTCCAAACTGCTGTGAAATGGAAGGATGCACTAAACTTGGCTCTGTGCCTCCCCTCGCAGCGCTGGAGCAGGTACTTACATCCGAGGCAGGGCCTTTATCAGCACCGGGGCAGGAGAAGGTAACGAACTCATGGCACCGCTTGTGCACGACGAAGCAACAAACTGCAAAGAGAAGAGAGCGACAGCGTCAGGGCTGCACGAAGAGACGGGCACCACATGACCCGAGAGCCTGGAGAATAAAAAGCTATTCACAGTATCACAAGGTTGGAAAGGACCTCCGAGATCGAGTCCAACCTATAACCCAACACTAACACCTACACTAACACCATCATCTAAACCATGGCACTCAGTGCCTCATCCAATCTCCCCTTAAACACCTCCAGAGTCAGCGACTCCACCCCCTCCCTGGGCAGCCCATTCCAATGACCAATCACCCTTTCAGTGAAGAACTTTTTTCTCACATCAAGTCTAAACTATTCCTGACGAAGCTTGAGTCCATGCCCTCTAGTTCTGTCACTGGTCACCTGAGAGAAGAGACCAATCCCTGCCCGACTACAACCTCCTTTTAGGTAGTTGTAGAGAGCAATGAGGTCTCCCTTGAGCCTCCTCTTCTTCAGACTAAACAGCCCCAACTCCCTCAGTCGCTCCTCGTAGGGCTTGTGCTCCAGCCCCTTCACCATCTTCATTGCCCTCCTCTGGACACACTCCAGCATCCTGACATCTTTCCCAAACTGGGGGGCCCAGAACTGTACACAGTATTCAAGGTGAGGCCTGACCAGTGCCGAGTACAGGGGGACGATAACTTCTCTGGTCCTGCTCACTACACTATTCCTGATGCAGGCCAGAATGCCATTGGTCTTCTTGGCCACCTGGGCACACTGCTGGCTCATGTTGAGCTTCCTGTCCACCAGCACTCCCAGGTCCTTTTCTGCCTGACTGCTCTCCAGCCACTCTGTCCCCAGTCTGTAGCTCTGCATGGGATTGTTGTGTCCAAAATGAAGTACCTGACATTTGGACTTATTAAACATCATCCCATTAGAATCGGCCCATTATTAACTATTAACTCTAATTAATGGGAAGACTTTGCTTTAACTAAACCTGTGGCAGATCTTTAAAACTTATTGAATATCATCCGTCAGGCCAGGCATTTAGGGAAAAGTAAACAGAAGCAAAACGAACGTCAAAGGAGGGTTGGGAGCCCTTCTGTTCACTTTGAGCTCATTGTCACTTGCAGCACACGCTCTGAGGTCACCACCGTGTATATAAAGAGGGAAATCTGGCGCTCGTGGGTATCTGAGCTGAAAAGTGCATGTGTCCAAAAATGGAAGATTGTTCCGACGGGAACAGGTGGGCAACGTTCCTCCCACAGCTCTGCTTTTCTTCAGCAACTCCACAGCCTCCAGCTCCCAGACCAGAAGACACATACATCTTCCTCTCCTAGCGCGCCTGGTGATGACAAAGCCACTCTTCTGGGAACAGCGCAGGAAAACTAATCCCAACACACCACTGCACAGACTTTCAATCATAAGTATCCAGAGCTAAATCCACATCCTTTAAACCACCGAGCTCTTATAGCAAAGCTAATCTGAAGCTGCTGGCAGTATTTTTGCAGCCTGCACTCAAAGCACTCTACTTAAAGGCTATTTTTTTCCCCTAAATGCCAAATAAGCATCTTACTTTTGGCGATAGACCTTAAAAAGGCACTCCTCACTGGAGAAAACTTCAACTGACAGTCCAGGTCCTTCTCCGAGCTTCTCAGCCCACCTGCAGCGGGAGGGGGCACCACTGCTTTAAGAAGCTGGGGTATCCCAGGTGCAGTGAACAGAGGCTCCACCTCACACCCACATCACCTCCTCCTGGGTACCAGCCCCAGCAGGGCCAACCATGTCCCATCCCTGCATCTGCCCCGTACCCCGTCCTGAGGGATGGGACCTCAGCTCCAATAGAACACCCAGGAGGGGAGCCCATGCAGGAATGGAGCAAAAGGAACAAGTGTTGATTTTGTTAACAAAACAAAGCTGTGCAAAGGTTGCCTTGGCCTGGGGGAAACATGGGCACCAAACTCAGCTCTGTCTCAGGGGTCTCCTATTTGCCACCACCTTTTCCCGAGAGCCACAGTTACACTAAATGAAGTAGCAACTGGAAGAGATGCAGTCTAGTGGGACTCAGAGAAACTGAGCACATAAACCAACTCAAGCAGTGCACAAATGAAGCAGGTTTCAATTGCATCAACTTTGGACTTTTCCTAAGGAACAAGGAAAAGGCAAGCGACATTTGCCATTAAACTCATAATCCCTTATTGTGCCCTGCCACACCCAGCTTTAAACTTGTTTTCCCTCTGACATTTTTTAGTTCCTTCAGCTGGTGGGAACTGAATGAGCTTTAAGGTCCCTTCTAACCCAAACCATTTTATGATTTTCATTAAGAGAAAACACAAACGCAGAAGATTTGGGAGGCACCACAGCTGCCCAGAGTGCTCTCCTCCCAGGACCTCTTGCTTGCTTTTCCAAGTCTGACAAACAAACATTTTCTTGAAACCATTGTTTCTGTCATTTGTATCCAGAGACAGCAGCATCTGGGAGGCAGGAAGGAAGAAATCAGAATTCTATTAGCAAAGATTTGTCCTGAAGTGTGGGCATAAACTCAACAAGGCTCTGTAATGCACCGAGCACAGGCGCTATCAGGAGGTTGCACACTGATGCCATCATCCAGCCCGTGGGGAGAAGTTCCCAGTGGAGCTGGAATAATTTCAGTTCAACAGAAGAAACAAGATTGCTGCTAGACTGAACTTCCTAATGACATTCCTCCATGCCAGAGCAAAAGGCAGCTCAATTCAGACCTGACTCTGAACAGTACATAAAGAAAAGCAGTTCTTTTGGTGTTTCCCTAGCTTTTAAGAAGATTTTGCACTTTGACAACAGCAACATTTGTTCCTGTTTGAGAAAATAAACTTATTTCCTTTGGGGTTATTGAAGCTGGCGAAGGGAAGAAGCAGAAGGTGTCTGTGCTGCTCTTCCCACCAGCCCCACTCACCCTCAGGTGATGTTGGCTCACAGGAGACCACCTGGTTCTGCTTTGCATGGTTTGAATCAGGTGCCAAGCATCCCACTGGCTCTGCCCATGCTGAAGCCTTCCATCCAGGGATGCCTCTGCATGTGAGCCAAGCTCTGCTCCACAGGGCTTTGGAGAGCAAAGCCATCACCAGCCTTGCCAGTGCCCACCCAATGCCAGCCCTGCCAGGTACAACAACCTGCCTGTGATTCAGGAGCCGGCAGAGCAAAGCAGCCTCCCCAAACACTGTGACCAGTGCACAGAGCTCTCCAGGTACCACAGGGATTAAAATGTTCACACCTGTCCCTTGTAACTGTGGCTGCATCACCTTGGTTATTTCCACACCTGCTCACTTGCTTTACTTCCCACACAGGGCAAGCACAGGTTGTCAGTTTGGCTTTACTTTGTGGAAAGTCGGGACTCTGACCTTTCTATTTTTGCTCCCACAGAAAGCCACAGCGCTTTGGTTCCCAAAGACAACACTCCTGGATCCCCTCTGCGCCAGGTAGAAAGGAGCAGGACACTGCTCTGCCAGCACATTAGCAGGGATGCACCTGGACTCTGTGTTGCACAGCCAGGACGCAGCATGCCAGCAGAACTGTGGCTCTCAGATGCATTTGATAATAATAATCAAAATCAGTCAAGTTCTGTGCACAAGAAGAATCTGCAGCAGCTTTCTATACTGTGCTCATTACACATTTAAATTGCCAGGCAGACATCAGGTGAGAATGAGAAACAAACGAGGAAATTCAAAGCATCAAGGGAGAAGACAGGACTGATCCTCAGCAACGCGCGAGGGGATGACTGGAGCAAGCACACCAACCCTGGGCGAGCTGCTGGCTCTCATCTCCCCAAGGACACTGCAAGCAGAACGCACTCAGTGACCACATTCACTCACATGAACAGAAGAGGTGAAATGCCAGCACACAGTGGCAAGAGAGACCAGAAAAGCCAATATCTGAGCAGCTGAAAACCATCCCTGATTTTTATTGCAGCCTCTCCCTTGTACTCTTTAAAGGTTTCATTGAATAGTTTAATTATTAAAGACAGCATTAAATATATACTCGCACAGTAACACCTCCTGCCCTTTGAGGGCAGATCTGAAAAATATACCAGAAATGCTGTATTTTGCCCTTAAGTGGATAAATAACCGTTATTGTTCAAAACATCCACATTGCAGTCCAATTAAGCAAATGATGGCTAAGTCACTGTAAGTCATCTTTGTCAGGACTGAATATTTGGCAGGAATAGCAAGTTCTCCAGCAGTCAGTGATAATACAGAATGTAAGGGCAATACATTAGAAGATGGGGAAGCATAATCCTCCCCTGTGCATCCAAAGCAAATCAGAGGTGCTCTGCAGACTGTGGGCTCTGGATCCAGTGCTTTAAAGGAGAGCCTTAGCAAGATCCATTCACATGTTTCATGCACACTTAGTTGATCAGTCAGTCCACACAAAGAAACAACCAACAGGTGAAATGGGTACAGGAGCTTGGGGCAGTAATCCCACCCAGCAGATGCCAGATCTGATAGACCTTCCCTCCCATGCCTAATCCAGTGTGTTATACTGGGAAGAGCTTGGACAAAGCAAGGGTGCTGGCTATCCACCAGCACGGCACCACGACAGGCATCCAGACAGCTCCGTACCCGGGCACAGCAATCCTGGTTTCATCCCACTCTAGCATTTTAACACTGTATCTTTGTCAGTTTGGAAAGTACAGCACAAGCAGCAGCTTTCCCAGGTTGCTAATTAGACAGTTAATTTGTAAATCTTATTATAGGGATAATAAAGTAATCAAATCCCACTGGTGAGGTGCAACGTCCTGAGTCATTTATATACAACAAAAATGAAACATTAACCTTTACCATTTGTTATTGCATAATGCAAGAATGTTTACTGGCCATAAATTCGCCTTCAGAGCCACCTCTGTTGCAGGCACCTGGGGAGACATCTCTGTCTCAGGGGAAGCAAAGGTACAAAACCCAACAGACAAGCAAGAGCACCCAGAGCTCAGTTCCACAGGCTTACAAGACATGCTGGAACACACACATTTAATAGCAGTTTATGTCTGGGGAGACTTGCACCAAAGCGTCAGGGCAAGATCATCCATTTCCATCCCTTGTTATCCTGATGAAGCTTCGGAAAGAAAGGTCTCCTAGAGGGTTGGTTTGCAGAGTTAAGAAACCACAATAGCAACAGGGCACCAGAGGATTTTCAAAGCCTAAGAACCAGCTTTGTTTTGAAGGATGAAGAGGAAAATGTTAAAGACGTTGCTTAGAAATATATATATACACACCCTTAAAAGCTTCTTGGCCTAAATAACTGCTCAAAAATCCTTGAGCAGAACCATAAAGCAGCTTCTCAAAGAGATCGCAGAACCTGCCAACCAGAAAAATCTCATCAGAATGTGTTCCAAGGGTATCAACATGGCAGAGCACGTGTCCAGCTGCACCTTCAGCATGGGAAAGGACCTCCTGGGGAAGCAAACGCTGCTAGCACAGCTCCACAGTGGGCAGGACATTCATCAGCCCCAGGCTGCTGTCAGCCAGCCAAGCTGGGCTGCTGAACGCAGGGAGACAGGCCAGCAAGGGAAAGGCTTTATTCAACAGCATGCGGTCGGCAGCAGTCACACATTTGCATGTTTTGGAACAATGCTGCAAATTACTGCAGCAGGCAGAAGTCCCTGGTAAGTCCTCAGCCATGGTAGCAGGGACAAATCCAGGCCTTGCCTGCACCACATGGAAAAGAAGCCACATAGAAGTCACCAAACTGCTGAGGACTTCGTTGTCCCAGACTCACAGCTGGTGACCAAGATCACCCTGGAGTTGACATCTCCAGCATTGGACCAGGGTGCCCAGGGCAGCAGTGCAGTCTCCATCCCTGGAGGGGTTCAAAAAATGTGTAGACGTGGCACCTCAGGACATGGTTTAGCAGGCATGGTGGCGTTTGGCTGACAGTTGGACTGGATGAGTTTAGATGTCTTTAATGATTCTATGATTCTAAGTCAACCATTCCCTTTTTGCAAAGTCACAGTAACTTCAGTATTTGACCCCTCTTGCAAGATCACCCTTGCCAAGTCCAGGCAAGTCTGTTGTACCACATAGAATATGCATGCATTCCAGTTTCCAGATGAGCCCTAATCTTGGAGCTGACCCCTCCAGCACTGCCTGCAATGTCTCATCCCGGCACCTGCACCCCTGCGGTTGCCCTGTGAGGTCAATCAGACAGAGCAAATAAAAACACTCAGTGAAAGTAAAAAATAAGATAGGACAGATCTCAACACTAGCCAAAGTGCAGTTAGAGAAGAGTGGGTGCTTTTGGCATCATAAAGCAGCTCTAGGAGCAGCTGGGGCAGGTTTTAAGGTGCATCACCTTGTCATGGGCGAGAGCTGATGGGAACAGGGCTCTGGCACACCAAGCTATCACCCAAAGGTTGCTTAACGCATAGATGCCCACCATGACCATCCAAGATACAACAGCAAGGCACCAGGCAGAGCCAGGAACAAGGAATTTCCTTGCTGCCACTGCTGCTTGTTACTGTGGTGTAGCCAGTCCTGTAGAAATGGGGAGTCACCTTGCCCATCTGATGCTCTCAGCAAAAACCTCCTTGTTGGAGAGGACAGGGAGACACATTGCAGCACGACAGGGAAAATTTTACGCCTCTCAGGGCTTGCAGGGCAGGCTGCAGGCAGACAGCCCTGGGCAGAGCAATGCCCCTGTTCCCCCTGTGCTCTTTGGGCTGCAAAGGAGTGTGCCCCCCACCTTCTCTGGTCCTGCTGATCCTATGCAGGGAGCAGCCCCAGCCCATGGGTCTGGAGCCCATCTGCATGAGGGGATTCCACAACCAACAGCCTGGGGTTCCACTCTTCCCCATGCAGCAGCCCTGGCCACGCTGACCTTCTCTGTTGATGAGTGACACAGGTATCGCCGCCTCCAGGTTTGTTTATCATGAACACAGAGCTCATGCTCTGTGCATTGCCCACACGGGCACCTTTCCTCTCCTTCAGAGTTATTTTCTTTTCTTCTGCTTAAAAGATGTAAACAAATGCAAAAGAGTTTTCCCACCATATGGACCAGAGCTCACCTCGCACGCTCCTTCTCCATTCAGATGCCTGCCCAAAAATCAGACAGTTGGGCAGTTTGCCCAAAGACACAACAATGCTGAAAGATTTGCTCTTAGAATATAAAATCCTTCCCAGTCCGGTGGCTTCTGCCCAGGAAAAGCCTTTTATCAAAGCTTTAAGCTCCTTACACTGGTGTTCAGGCTACCCAGGGCACCAGCCCAACATGAGCACAGATGCTCCCATGAATATGAAAGCTCAGAAAAGTCTCAGGCTTAGTGCTTTATTCACAAGCAACTCCAAGTGTCTGAAGCTGCTGAGTCCATCCTGGTCAGCAACACCGAGCACTCAAGAGCTGGAGCTGTGTCCTCTGCCCATGCTCTCAGTGCCAGGACACGTTTGTCCAACGCAGCAGCCAGTCCTGCTCAGAGCAGGTCTTTTGGAGCCCCCTTTTTCCAGCATACCCTGACTTTGGCTCTGGATCAGAGTTTTGGGATGCCAGAAGCACACTCTAGAGGGAAAACTGCCTTGTCCCACAACCTGGCCACACTGCAAAGCGGCTGGATGATTGCAAGGGTCACAGATGCTGGAGGGAAAGCACTCGCGTTATGCCACTCAAAACACAACATCTCCACAGAGCCCAGAAAAGCCAGGAGAGCCCCAAAGCTGTCTCCACGCTGCAGCAACCCTGCCACAAGCTCTTGGCCATCTGCATGGGGCCCTGGCACCAGCCCACAGCTGAGGGCTCAGGAAAGCCAGGAGAACACAAACCTGCAACGTACCTGGCAGGCAGAGCAAGGCTGGCTCGAGCTAAATCATTTCCTGATCCCTGCACGCTATCGGCTTGGAGCCTGCCACATGAGATGTGATTAGCCTCATCTCCCATACGAAACGTCGTTAGCTGGCAGGAAGGTATCCAGCCCACCTCAAAAACCCAGCCGCTGTGACAAATGGCTTCCTGCAGGAATGAACCCTGCCTAGCAACTCCACACTGCAGAAAGCAGCGCTGCCTTTTATTTACTCTCCATTTGTTGCTTTAATTTCATTGCATGAACTCTTTGTCCTGATGTTCTGAAGAAGGGGCTAATCAATTTTCCCCAAGTCCTCCATGAAATGAATAATTCAGGGAAGTCACCTCTAATGCTTCACCCTCCGAGCACGTCTTCCCAGAACACACATTCCTACTGCAGGGAAGTCCTTTGTCCACCTTGGCTGGCTGAGGGAGAAGTCTGGAGGACCTGGAGCAGTCTCAGATATATGAAATAAGGCAGCCAGACGGAACATTGACAGAGACAGAAGAAGGTTCAAGCAAGATTCAACTGAAACTCAGACCCAGGCAGGAGTTAAAACTTCCCCAGAGAGCTGACGGAGTCGAGATATAGCAGATGGTTCCAATATGAAGCTCAAAGATTACTTCCAGCATATCTCAGTATGTAGCTGCTCCCTTAAAACCTGTGGAAATTCTCATTTGATAACATTCCCACTTCCTAAACAAGAGACTCAAACAGCTTGGAATGCGGATTATCAAAACTGAACAAAATAAAAAATGGATTTTTTAGCAGAGCTTTTTGTTGACCCACCTACACTGAGCCAAGCCCAGGGGTCAGGTGCATTGGCCCGGGTTTGCCCCAGCGATGCACTGAAATGCTTCCCAGTCAGCAGTTGCCCACAATTTCCTATCCCCACATTAAAAAATAAGGCTCATTCCATCAAACAAAGCCAGTGAAGCATGGTAATCATAAAATAAGGGGAAAGAAGGTCTCCAGGAGGGGAAGTCCTGAATTTCTGACAGCGCTTTACAGCTTTTAATCACTCACAGCACAAAGAGGGAAGCTGAGCTAAAATTTGTGCTATTTGGATTAAACCTCAGCTTTGGTTAAAAGCTTTCTGGGGTTCTCAAGACGCAACAAATACCTTCAGCTCCCCATCAACCACATCACTTTTCCCCCTGTCAGCTCCAGACACAGTAAAAACAACCATGTTCTGGGATTTTTGGACCACATTTCTCTACTGAAACCTATTGGGAAAGAGTTCCAGGGACTGGGAGGGAGAAGGGTCCCTGGGGAACAGGGGCAGACACACCACAGAGAGGGGAGAGCTGCCACCGAGACAAGCACAGGATAAAAAGAGGTGGTGGTAGGGATTGCAGAACAGTGTTTCTGTACGTTTTTTCTTAAGACAGGTGAAAGGAAAAAGAGGGAGAGGGACAGCAGGCTTCTCTCCCACAAGGTCTTACCAGCCTCATTTCTCTAGGAGACTGTGACTGCCTGAACAGCTACAAGGATTCTCAATTCAAGAAAGTGGTTCCTACTCAGACCAGTTAATTCTATGCTAATGGTACAAAGAAACCTTTGTTACAGACTTCCAGAGGCCCAGAGGCCCAGCCCTGCAGATCAGTGCAGAGAAGGCTGTCACTCAGTGCCAGAATGATAAAACTGCATTTCCTGGTATTTCTGCAGCAAAAGCAGCAGGATATAGTTTTTTTAAGCTACACAACATTCCAGCCATTATAAAAACCACCAGCACCATCCTTTCGGCTCCTCGGCAGATCCTGTCAGCAGCTCCCAAAGCAGGGACCACGTGAGACCCTGCACCACAGACAGGACATGCATCTATCCTTACTCATCCTTGGGCTTCTGGGAAGGGATAGAGCATGGACACAAAGCTGCACAGGATCAGGGCCATTGCCAACCAAGCAGCCCCTTAGTGACTCCCTTTTCTGCAGAGAAAGGAGGGTGCTCCCAGCCCCCTTTTCCGGCTCCATAGGGAGTGCTGAGCCTTCCAGGCAAGATGCTCAGCGATGGGAATTACGCACCTGAAGAGCAGAACCCATCTCATTTGTGCAGTCCCTATCAGGGAAAGGGCAGGCTGAACCATCCTTATTAATTTATGCTCCTTGTCTGCCCACACACCCAGCACCAGCTCCAGGCTTTTTGCTCCCATCTCCCACTTACTGCACAGGGAGAGTTCTCACTTCTCTGAGAACATCGACCCCTCGCTATCACAGATGGGAATGGTGGCAGCACTGGCTTTCAAACACAGCTGTGTCTGAAGAGATCCAGACTCCTGCAGGAAGAGCCCCGCTCCCAGAGCCGGCAATGCTGACTGCCCGCCGCGCTGGCCGCTCCGCGCAGCCACACCAGGGCTCCTGCTATTTCCAGAGACACAAAGACATTAATTTTACATTACAGGGTCTCATCCCAGCTCAGAGAAAAACAGATCAGAATTTAAATACTTCATCAGCATCCTTCCTGGACCAAGCTGTACCAGAGATTCACTTTCAGACTGAATAATTTAGCCCCGTGCACGCTGCTGGCTGGCACATTGCTCAAGGTGGCACCACAGTTCTGCCCACTGTGCCAACAGGAACCAGCAGTGCCGGCTGCAGCGCAGGGAGCCCTGACGAACCCCCAGCCCTGCCTGCACGGCCACAGCTCAAGGCAAGAGACCAGCTCGTACCAGGCTCCAGCAGAGGCAGCAGGACTTGCTGCATCCTCCAAAGCTGGACAAGAGCCCAGGTTGTGCTACTCCAGCTTTACCCCAGTCCCAATTCCTCCATGAATTACAAGTTTGAAAATGCCTCAGGAACATTCCTGGGTTACTGATGTCCAGGACAGGGAGGAAAATGTATCCAGGTGTTGTGGGGTTTTGTGGGCTGCTCCTCAGCCTGGGTATTTTGGAAGGCTCCTGCAGATGCCATCATCTCCTCCTCTCTCCTCCTGCAGTTCATGGATGACTGAGCCTATCAGCTTGTGTGTCTCCATGCTCTGCTGCTCATCCACATTTCCATGGCATCTCCCACCCATGGCTCAGAACGGCAGCACCCGCCTGATATCCAATACCAGGCTGGTTCGGATGCAGCTACTGAGCCCTTCCCCACCTTGGGCAGACGAGACTCTGCTGTTCATACCCCTCACCAGCCCACCTCCCACACTGCTGTGACATGGGCAGGATGCCCCAGAGAGCTCTCGACATATCGGGGCAGCAATGTAACTCCCCTATTCCTCCCACGAACCACGTGCTTGCTTGGCTATCATTTATCTGTGCCCTTTCTTCAGAACCCAGTTATGACTTGGTTGCTCTTTGAGCTCCTCCACACTCTGGTGTTTTGCACACTCAGAGGCCAGATGATCTCAGCATGTCCCAACCCAAGTGCTTCCCTAACCCTCACTGGTGGCACCCATCCTTGGAACTCGGGAGGCAGAAGATGTGGGTGGAGTGGAGGTTCAGAGCATGTTCAGGTGTCCACAGTCCCCGCTTCGAAGCTCTGACCCTCAGTGAGGTCCTCGGATGGTCACTGCAGCACCACTGCTTACCCAGGGAATTGCACTGGTGCCCTGAAGGAGCTGACTTTTCCACACACTCCTGTTCCAGCCCCTGAAAGGCACCCAAGGTTCAGAGCTATCCCTTCCCATAGAAATTAGGGACTTAAGAAAATAGTCAAGTATTGGACCAAGTTGCTCAGGGAGTGACTCAGTGGAGTCTCCATCCCTAGAGGGGTTCAAAAAGCATGCAGACGTGCCACTTGAGGACATGGTTTAGTCAACGTGGTGAGGTTGAGCTGATGGTTGGATTGGATGAGTTTAGCAGGCTTTTCCAGCCTTAATAGTTCTACAAAACCACAGAGAAAGAACAGCCCTGTGGAACAGTAAAAGGAAGCCTCACTGCTCCGTTTGCAACTGGAATGCAGAGAGACCCTATAGGATGCAGGGTCAGATGTTGCCCATGGTGCTGCAGAGCTGCCCTCTCCTCCCAGGGAGCAAAGGAGCACACAATCCCAGCCCTGTGACCGGGGACTGTCACCATCTGACATGGAGGAGGAGAAGCAGCATTCAGGTGCTGCAGCTGGGGGTTACAACTGGTGTTTGTGGTTTCTCAGACTAAGACCTCACCAAAAAAAACCAAGTGAGTCCAGTGTCTGCAGTGTCCAGCACCCTGACACAGCCCACAGCCGCCATGCTGAAGCTGAGGGGGAAGAAGGCTCCGCTGCTCTTCATTTCTAGAAGAGATATCTTTAACTTTCCCTTTTTTTTTTCTTTAAAGGGGTCAAATATTTTGAGCCCAGACATGCACTTTTAGAAGGATTCGAGTACATATGAACAAAACATTCCAAGAAAGTCTGCAGCTTCTATGTGAAATACCAGTAATGAATCAACAACATCCTCTGCATGACAAGGAATGTATTGAAGCCAGGCGGGATGAGGAACATCAATCACCCAGGGAAATATAATAGGTGTAGGCAGGGAAGGGGATGATAACAGCATTAGAGCTCAGATCAGGGAAAGATCTTCATTTACCTGGCACATGCAGTGGGAGAAACACCCGAAGCCACATTCAGGCTGCAAGGGAAGGGAGGTTGCCCAGGCAGAGGGTGCTGCTCTGGGAAGCAGCGTAGGTAATGCCACTGGCCTGGCTTCTGCAGCTCTCACTGGAGCAGGGTTTACCAGACATGGCAGGATGGGTCCCTCCACCCAGGACAGCACAAAAATCCAGCTCCTGTTCACTCTCTAACTGCACAGGAGCAGTGAGCAAAGCACCCCAACAACCTCATTGGTCCCTGGCATCCTAAAGAAACCCCGCGGACACTGCTCCTTGCTCTCTGCCCCACATACCTGTCCCCAGCCATGCAGGCAGGGATGCTCACACAGACACACATACCAGTCCCTCCACAAAACCAACAAAAGAGACCAACAAAAGCCCCTGGCAGAATGGTTTGCCTGCAGGAACCTGTACAGCAAGGCAGTTTGAAGCAATCAGAGTTGCACGCCCAGCATTTGGGCCTCACACTGCACCGCTCACCCACTCTCCAAACTCAGCCACCTCCTGGGATACTGCTGGAGCCAGCAGAGACATTCAAAGCAACAAGAAAGAAGCCATCAACTTTTCCCTGCACGAAATGCACAGAAATTGAAGCCAACTTTCTTCTCTGCTCCTTCTCCCTGTGCCAGGCGCTGCTGCAGAGACCCACGCACAGATCCAGGGGAACCGCACCAGCCGTGAAACTGCCCACACACCAGCCCTGGCAGACGCCCTGAATGAACAGGAGGGAAACCTGCCATTCCCTAGTCTTTAATTAAAGCCAGGTGACATGTTGCAGCAATGCTAACAGGTAATTTTTCAAGAAGGAATTTGTTTCTTTCCATGTTAACATCCCCTCTAGCCTGATTCTTAGAAACTAACATCACGAGCCCCATGATATCGCACACAGAGGCGTTCGTCACAGCCTCAGACAGTGAGGACAGTGCTGGGGTGGAGCAGGACAGCCCCAGCTCCCGAACAACAGAGCCATCCTGCAAAAGTCAAGGCAAGCAGGGATGCTGACATTTCAACAGCTGCCGTGGGACTACAGGATTAGAGGAAAAGCACCAGGATGCTGGCCAAGGACAGGCAGATGAGAGGTTTCTCAAGATGCAGGACTGACAGACAGACTTTGTTTCTACCTTAGACACATGGGACAGGCAACATTGAAGGAAGAACTGCAACCCCCGCTGAGCCTGGTCCCTTGGCAAGGGCCAGGGTTTGGGTCCCTGGGGACACGCTGGTGCCCGCAGCCAGCACCACTCAAACACCCACACAACAGCTTCAGGATCCACCCCAGCCCCCAACACCACCTTCAGCATCTCCACCAGCAAGAGATGAAAAATAACTACTGTGTGATTAATCAAGGCCCCCAGGGACCAGATTAAACAGTCTTGGCAATTAGTTCTGGATTTCTTCTGAAGGCACTGGAAGACAGTGGAAAGCTGCTGCAGTCCCTGGAGGATGAATGCTGAGGCCTCCTAAAAAACCCTGCACCAGTTACACAACCCACCGCTCACACGCTGCTGTGATGTGTTAAATTACAGATGGTCTCAATTAAAAGCACATAGATAGAAAGGAGGCTTGGAAAAAAAAAATACCCAACTTGCACATGACAAGAGGGAGAAGATCATTAAAAACTTGGCAGCCTAGTTTAACTCTGGTGACCTGGTAATTCAATATTGTAATTGAAACTCCGGGTCAGCCTCTTCAGAGGAGGCAGAAATATGGAAAGGTGTCCCTGCAGGATTAGTCCTGCCCAGAGAAGGAGTCAGACATGCAGAGGAGGGCAGCCCTGGGTGCAGATAACCCGCCAGCACCCCAATTATTACACTTCCATCTCAGAGCCCCAGAACACAGCTGTTAGCCGGCTTTGAAGACACATTTCTTTTCATAACAGCATATTAATCCTATTCAAGGAAGATAAAAAAACAGTCCCCAAAGTGCTAATAATGCAACTCAGTTAAAGCTGAATTTTGCCACTTATCTCCAAGACAGAGCACGGAACTTCACTTCCATTTTCTTCCTCACATCTCCCCCCGCTTAAATATTAATATTCTGAACACCATCTTATTTCAAAAAAAAAACAGAAAGCAAGGTGATTATTAAGTAGCAATGCTCAGATAACACTGTCCTCACCTCCAAATGGGCCAGGAGGCTTCAGGGTCACCAAGCTGGTGAAGAACCTTTCAGCGTTTCAGCAGCTGATGCTGTACACATCTCCTGATGTGCCTCTGCCACATTCCCATGTCCCACTGCCTCCACCTTGTCCTGATCCCAGCTCTGCCTGCAGCTTGGTGCAGGTGCTGCCTGACAGGCACCCTGCTCCCTCTGCCCACAGCGAGCATCGCCCCAATCTCTGCAGCATCCAGGGAAAACTGACTCTGAGCTCCATACCCAGTACCCACCATCCTCCATTTCCACCATTGCTGTGCCTGCCCCAGGGAAATGGGACAGGTATTTCCGGTGATTTTAAAACTCCCACGTTTGCCCACCACGCTGGTTTGTATCTCTGCATCAGCGTTTCAAGACACTCACCCCAGCAGCAGCTCTGTCAGCCTTGCCTGACACAACAGGGTAACCTCCAGCGATGATTTCGCAGATGGGATTTGGAATTAATGACAGTTTCTCAAAAGATGTCTTTGAGATGCTACAACAGACCCTGGATTAGCCTGTTGGGAGCACCAGAGTGTCAGACTGCACAGAGGATCAGGAGGCTCCAGCAGCAGCTGGAGGGAGGTGTGGGCTGCTTTCTGTAAGCTCCCTCCATGAGCCCCAGCAGGATCCACAGGGGCAGCTGCTGCCCAAAGTTCCACGAGGGCAACAGGACCTGCATAGCTTCAGTTCAGGGAGTTGTCAGAAAAGGAAGGACATGGAGCTGTTGGAGTGAACCCAGAGGAGGCCACAGAGATGATCCAAGGGCTGGAGCACATTTCATACAAGGACAGGCTGAGAGAGGCTGTAAGCACGCACGGACATCCCATGTGCACAGCAGTCAGCAGGAACAGAGCTCCTTATTCACCAAAACTAGACAGAGTTGGGGTTGTTCAGCCTGGAGAAGAGAAGGCTTCCAGCGACAAACCTTAGAGAAACCTCCCAGTACTGAAAGGGGCTACAGGAAAGCTGAGGAGGGGCTCTTGATCAGCAAGAGCAGGGATAGGATCGGGGGAATGGTTTTCAGCTGAAAGCAGGGAGACTGAGATGAGATCTTAAGAAGCAATTCTTTCCTGTGAGAGTGGGGAGGCCCTGGCCCAGGTTGCCCATTGAAGGGTTCCATTGTTGGAACAGAAGGGGTTTTGAGGTTCCTTCCTGCCCAAACCATTCCATGATTCAATGATTTATCTGCCTAAAAGAGCTGGTATCACACAAGGCTCAGTGCTGCACCAGAAGCCATGGGTGGCTCCAGCCTGGGAATGCGGATGCCTCTTTAAAGCAAGCAGATTAAGGAGTCTTTTCTACAAATGGCATTGAAGCAGCTTGCCATATAAATCATGGACTTTGCATATACTCAGAGCATCACAAGGTGACGGGATCAGCTGTCAGCCCCATGTCTATGATGAAGATGTTTCAGCAGGTGACCTGTAACCATCCTTTCTCCCTGCAGTCCCCACCACACTGACTGTCCCAAGGCACCATGGGGTCTTGGGGGGCACACACGCCACAAACCAGCCATATTATCCCCCTGAACCTGCAGCACATCAAATCCCACAGACTGAAGTCAAAGGCGAGCAAGAATCTCAATGTGCTCATAAGCCTCTGGCCAAGAGGCTTCACAATTCCAGTATCGGAATTAAGTTTCCATGGCACTGGAGATCCAGAGAGAGACTGAGCCGCTTTTTATTCCTGAAGACTACAGCAAAAGGAATTTATGCTGCACACACACTGCAAGATAAAGCCCTCATTTCCTTTAGGTGGTCTATTTAGGGTGCAGAGCCAAGCCCAGACACAGGTGAGAAGTTTCTCAAGCATTCTTGCCCAGAAGTGTTATTTCTCCTTCCCCTCAGGAGCACTCTTGAGCACTTGCGCTGCCTCCAGTAACTCATACCCAGGTGGGTCAAGGGCTGAAGTTCAACATCAGCCCTACAAATGTGAAGAGTTTAAGGTCTTCAACCAGAAAACCACCCAGAGGAGAACACAAACACAGAGCTATTGCAAAGTTTGGTAGGCATTTATATACTGCTAAAAAGGCAGCACAGGCTGCAATCCTCTTCCCTGAGACCCTGTGCATTTCTAAAAAACAGGTTTTACCTAAATCACAGTAATCCACATCTGGGGAGATCTGTAAAGTAAAACTATTCAGAACAAGAGAAGGATGCAGGTCCTTATTTCTCATCTTATTTAAGGAGCTCAAAGGAGCTTATTTTCTGTGTGTTCACCACACACATCACTTAGCATCCCTATCTGACACTGTCATGGGCCACAGCAGGGCTCGCCCCACCAGCCAGGATTCCTTCCTGTCCCTGTCCTACCACCCAATCTGCACCCCAGGGCCACGATGCAGGAGAGACTGGCCCCAAGTGGCAGCTGGTTTACAGCAGCACAGGGTTTTATGCTTTCACACCACCTCGCAGGCGAGCTCCCACTCTGCCCTCCCAACCCGAGCATCCCCTGCCACTAATGCCCAAATGCTGGAGTTGCTGCACAGTCCCTTTGCTTTCCAGGAAGTGGAAAAAAAAAAAAAAGAAAGCAAACCATGACTGTAACAGTAACAATTATTTTTTCCTAATATGAAGGGTAATGAGTTCCCTGCTGCTGCCTCTGGCTTATTTTGAGTATGCAATATCTTGGGAAGTTTTGTTCTCTATATACAAGGTGATGTTTGAAGGGTTTCTTGAATACCCAGGAGTGTTAGCAGATCAACTTAATCACAACTGAAAGCCACAGTTAGCCAGGGTCCTCCAAACATGAAGCTTCCCACGCAGGATTTATTTCACGTTGCAACGATTTTGTGTCATTGTGCCACAGCCCCCAGTTCTCCTCTAGCAGAACACTGACCGCTCCTCTGTTCCGCTGCCTTCCCACCAGCAAAGGCTTTCCCCAAACAACCAAGAGTTCGCCGACACCAACCCATGGCAGAGGATAAGGACCCAAGATAGGAATGTGTCCTGGCAGCACCATTAAACCCAGGCACAGACGCCCCTGAGATTATAGGACAGGATGACAGGGAATGGCTTTAAATTGGAAGGGGGAAGATTTAGGTTGGACATTAGGAAGAAATTCTTCATGATAAGGGTGGTGAGACTCTGGCACAGGTTGCCCAGAGAAGTGGTGGCTGCCCCACCCCTGGAAGTATTCAAGGCCAGGTTAGATGGGGGTTTGAACAACCTGATCCAGTGGGAGGTATCCCTGCCCATGGAAGGGGGGTGGAACTGGATGGGCTTTGAGGTCCCTTCCAACACAAACCATTCCATGATTCTCTGATTCTCTGATTAACGCACCACCCACACACATGACCCATCAATGGGAGCATTCAAGATAATTTAAAAACACTTTTCAGTGTAGCTCTGGCCTTTCTGCTCTGCCAACTGCTGCGTGCCGTGTTCCGCCCTTGTGCAAGCCACCAACCTGCTGCAGGGCACCCCGATATCCAGCCAGAGGGTCAGATCACAGCCGTACAGCCTTCAGCGCTTTCACCGCTACCAAGTCAACACGCAGATCTCCCCACCAACCCATCCAGACAAGCACGAGCCAGCACATTTTGGAGCTTGCAAGCCCACAAGACGCCACAGGACCTGCCAGATCGCAAGAGATTACGCTCCATCAGCTCCATCCTAGCTTCTGTGTGGTGGCAAGCCTGCTTTGCTCCCCTACCATGGCTGGCCATGGCTAGGCAGGGTCTCAGAGCCCCTGGGGATGCAGGATTGTGCTGCTCTCCTCCCACCCCTGCATCCCAGCCAGATGAGAGCAGCCAACTGGACTTTATCTTGTTACTTCAACCACTTCCTTCTGCAATCCACCAGTAGAAAGCAGGCTCATCTTCCAACAGCTCTGAAGCAGAGAATGGGGTTTCCTTCAGTTTCAGACTCTCCCAGGTTCTCTCAAAGAAGTGTGTCCCAGACCTCTGCAGCAGAGTTCAGTGGACAGACCCAGGGGCTGAACCCTGAGTATGCAGTGACCTCTGTGCCACAGAGCCTGCAGCACCTTTTATCGAGGCAGCAGTTCCATCCACAAGGGTGGCTGCTGACTCACATTTCCTCCCCAGCCCCCTTATGCTCTGCACCTTCCCACACCACCACCAAAGCACATGGCCAGAGAGAAGGGGCTTAGCAGGGCCTGGCTGCCAGCAGCTAACCTCCACCAGCAACAGACTTGTCAAGAAGTTGTTCCATGTACATAGAATCATAGGATGGTTTGGGATGGAAGGGACCTCAAAGCCCATCTAGTTCCAACCCTGCTGCCATGGATAGGGACAACTCCCACTAAACCAGGCTGCTCAAGGCCCCATTCAATTTGGCCATTCATCAAGTCTGTTTTAAAATAGGGAAAATAAGTATTATTTGGCCCTCACTGTCTCTCTGCTTTGAAAAGATCACTGCTATCACAGGCAGGAGCATCAAATGCCCCAGGAAGCCCAGGCAGAGAAGAGCATCCTTTGATAGTAGGGATGCTCTCCATCAGCAGCTCCCGCTGAAGGACCACCCCAAACAGCCAAGAACCACCTACTCACCCCCCACCACAGCATCCTCAAACAGGCAGACAGCTGCCCATCTCCAGACATGGGCAGTTCCAGGAGATGTCCGGTCCCCAGGGAAGAAGCAGCAGCCCAGGACTCTGCCACATGGTGAAGAGGGGAGGAAGGCCAAGCAGCCCCGGGTGCTCATTGGCAGCAGCCCCTCTTGGGAGAGGGTTCTGTAGGGACAATGCACACTGCGTGACGCGCGGGGCTGCTCCCTCTGAGTTGTCTCTCTGCAGAGGCACCAGACCGATGCGAGGTCGCAGACTGCCAGCCCAAACCTGGAGGACACATGCCCTGGCCAAAGGGCAGCAGCCAGCTTTTCAGCTTGCAAAGGAGCAAAGGCTGAAGTGCTGGGTTCCAGCTGCAAACCAATTAGCAGTCACCTCATTAAGGCCAGCAAGCAGGCTAGGCTGTAGCTGCTGCACCTGCAGCAAGCAGGGGAAAGCCACACAGTGCATGGAGAGGACACAGCAAGGGAACAGCAAAGGCTGAGCTCTGCCACCTCATTTTACTTTCCTTGCTGTCACACCTTAACCAACACTGCTCATCTGATGAGCTTAATTCTCCAAGGCTGTTTCCAATCCCTCTCTTGCGTTGCAGCAGGGGAGGCAGAGACAGCAGCCCTCCTCGCAGTGGATACTGGACAAGGTGTCAGAGCAGGGAGCCCTTGTGTGGGTTCCTCTGGGCACAGCCCCAGCACACGGTCACCCAAGTGCTCAAGGTAGGACCCAGTTTCACTCCCCTCACCTTCTCCACATGGAAGGGGCTCAGGCATGGACAGAGAGATGGAAACCCCCAGCTTTGCTCCAGCAATTCACCCTCCTTGCTGTCAGAGCTCTCCAAAACACACTATTGTGCATGGTGACTCACACCAAAGGTGGCAGAGAGCAGAGACAGAGGGATGGAGCACCCCAGTAGCAATGGCTGGAGCATCCATAACCCACACTCCACCTTATTTCAAAGCCTGCTCAGTCCCACACTCCATGAGGGAATTTTGGGAGGTCTTGCAGGCTTCCTGCTCTTTGTGCTCCAATGGGGACATGCTGATAAGAAATCCAGCCACTTCCTCTGCAGAAAACACCAGTTTTAGCAAAGGGAGGGTGAGAGCCCAGCAGCTCTGACAGCACACGGTGCCAGAGGCAGAAAGGCTTTCACCACCCGGGAGGATGCTCAGCCCTGACTCCTGCCAAGGCTTCACTCTCCCTGGCACCCCTTGTGCTTGTCCTGCCAGCAAGGCAGATCCCAGCTGAGCTGGGGCAGATGGGACTGGCATGGCAGGACAGGGTTAACACTGACCACAGGTCCAGCTGGGGCACAAGGGTTTGCCCAGTGCTGGACCTTGCAGGGCTTTGGGACCACCTGGCACCACAGTGGCATGGAGCAGAGCCTCACAAGAGGAAGAATGCTTGCCATGGTGCTGAGTGTTTTCCCTGGCTTGCCTTGGCCATGGCCAGGAGATGGGTGCTCACCTCCCAGGAGAGGCTTGCCAGCAGGGCTGCCAATAGCACAACCCCGCAGTGCTGACCCTGACAATCACACTCCAGCCCCCACATGCCACAGCTCCACTGCTGCAGGAAAGGATGGCGATTACACCATTTTTTGTTGTTTCTCTTCCCCTGAAAACAGGCCATTATCTCACGGCAGTCAGGAACGCGGTATGTTATTATACCGCAACGTTACTGTCTTAAAGACATTCAAAGGGCTGCAGCTGGCAAGATCTCCAGCATACTTGGCACTCCCTTTGATGCTATATGGATAAGATATTAAAATAACATTTCCAACATGCAGATTTACTGTGTCTGCCTGCTCCTCTCTCTCCAGCCAAAGCCATTTAGAACAAGATTTTTATGGATGCTGCAAGCCAGGCAGAGCAGAGCACAGCACAGGTTGCAGGAGTCACCTTGCTACCAGAGGGAATAGGGCAGGCCCTATCCTGAGGATCTGTCTGTCCCTGCCTCAGGCTTTCCCCGGGGAAGGTCCTGGATCCAGCACCAGGTAGGATGAGTTCAGAAAGCCGTTTGACACGATGGCTGTGGGGAGACAGCGGCGCAGAGGGGCACGAGCACTCGAGCAAGGTCAGCAGAGAAAGTGGCAATCAGACACTGCCTGTAGCACCACGTTAAGTAGAGAGTCTTAAACACATCATGGGGAGGAAGAACTCAGACGTGCTTAGGTGCATTTTGCTTTAGCACTCAGCAGCTGACATGCTTGGCTTCTGCTTCACTAACAAAACTTCACCAAGCCACGAATTAAATTTGCTTTTCTTGGGCAAGAGTCCTGTACAATTACACGCCCCCGTGATCAATTAAAACATTATCAAGGCTGCCAGCTTCCAGAGGACGAGAAGAGGAAAAAGAGAAGAGTTGTTTTATTTACATGGAGCTCTGCAAAGAGCTTTCTTGGCTCACTATCCACATCCACGTCCCTGCTGGCCAATATGGCTTTATTAATGTTTACAATATGGCCTACTTTTTAACACACCTCTGTCCCAGGGAAATAATCCATTTGCATTTTTAATGAAATTTGGACAAGCAATTTAGCCTGTCCCCCAGCACGTCAGCCTCCACAACCCTCTGGAAGACCTGGTAGTGTCTGGAACAGCCTCCTCACCGAGTGCTGTCACTCTAAATCAGCACAGCACCTGCACCATCCTCAGCACCACAAATGCATCCAGCCCAAAGGCAGCTTCACATCCAGGTTCTTTAATAAAGCAATAAAGGGATGGTGCCATACATTAGATACTAAATGGAACACTAAAAATCTTTAAGTTCGCCTGAGATTTCTCCCAGTTATTTGCAGGACTTGATAGAAATGAAACAGGGCAAATTGCAAAAATCCTGGGAGAGCTTTGATTTCCCCAGCAAATTCCTCCACCTCACACCAGCCTCGTCTCCTGTTATCCCTTTGCTATGCAGGATAGGAGACACAAATCTCTGAGCCATAAGCTCTTGCCTGCTGAGCTGGGGGAAGAACGAACAGAAGTTTCTAGCAGCTCACAGAAGCTGTGGTACCAGTACACAGCACGTGGCACCCCCAGCCTTGTGCCCACCTTCTCCTGCCAGACCAACTCCTGGCAGCTCCAGCACTGTGCTCAGCTGGCACTGCCACAGCTGTACACCCAGATCTGCCACATGATCCTCCACGTTGGTTTTTGGAGTAAATACCAGATCATAAGCAGAAGAAAAGCTGCTCACCCTTTACCTGTGATGTGCTTTATAGGGCCAGGGCATCTCTACCAGGGCAGGCAATGAGCTGCAGCAGCAGGATCAGAAAAATCCCACCCCACCTCCCCTTGAGTCACCTGCAGTTTGCCCTTCTCCACGCAGGAGAGAACGGTGCAGCATCACTGCGGCATCACCCCCACCAACCCACCTCACACATCCTGCAACACCTCCCGGCACCTGCAGAGCCCAGGGAAAGTCACAGAAATGTCCCAAAAAAACTGCTTTGTACAGCAGCCTTTGCACATCCCTGCCGGAAAAACAATGTTCCCAGGAGCTTAAAGGCCACCCAGAAGTGTTGGTGCCAAATTAGGAGGCACATACACAAATCGTGGTCACTGGTTAGGCTGGAGCTGATGGACAGATCACCTCAGGGGGGTTAAGCAGAGGGAGCTGCTGCACGTGGCCCCACTGCCCGGGACGCTCAGCCCTACCACGCTGCCTTTGAAGTTCCCTGCAAAGCCACCCAAAAGTTATTGCAAACACAAACCTGTGTCTGTTTGAATAATTTTGCAGAAAACAGTGTCTTTAAAACCACATCTCATTACAGAAACCCCATTTCATGCTGCCTTCCAGTGTCCCACTCACACCTGCACCACACTCGTGTTTGGCCAACCCAAGAGTCCTCAGCACCTCACAGGGCTGGGGAGCACTGACAGCCCCACAGAGTGCTGGGGACCCTCAGTCTAAGCACCCTCTGCCAGCCGTTCCCAGCCCCAGGGGCTGGCTCCTGCCCTGCCATGTCAATCGCACCTCAGATTCAGCCTCATCCGAGACTGGCAGCTGCCTGGGGGTGGCTTTCCAGTTCTGAATGCACAGCACCAGCTCCTCAGCACGATATAGAAATAAATATTTGGGAAGATTTGTTATTTTTATACAAACAGTAACAACACATCACAGGGGCCTGGTGAAAGAGCCTACTCCTTGCTGTGAAGCTCTCCTGGGAACAACCCACTGCCCTTCATCCAGAAAGGGAATAGTAAGGTTTGCAAGACACAGGACTCACTCACCCCAAGCTACAGAGTCTCCTGGTTCCTCACTGAGTCTCCAAGCTGTAAACAGCCTCTTTGAGACCCTCTGAGATTTTTTGCAGAACATAACATGAGAGCAAACCTCCCATCATCCCAGGTTCATTTTCCAAGCCCTCCTCTTGTCATGGGAGCCCTGTAATGTGGGAAATCTCAAGCTCACCTCTTCAAGACAGCGTGCACCTCCTGACTGTTCCCATCTCCAAACACTGGGTAATCTGTCACATTTGCAAAGACCCCAGAGACCCCTGCACACCACCCTTAAAGCAAGGATAACCAGGGTCCCTCTGTAAAATGCTGCATGCCAGGCAGGCTGTTTATCTTGGGATTTACAGAGACTGGAGCTGCAGAAGAGGAAGCAGGTTCAGCCTAGGACAGCAAATTCATTTGCCAGCCGCCCCCAGGGAAGCTCTTCCCTGCCCTTCAGACTCCAGGAACATCAAACGCGCACGCCCACAAAAAGGTGTTTCCCAAAAAAATTCATCTGTTTTACACCCTGCCAGGATTCTAATTCACTGCAAACGTGGTTCTCAAATAGAGCTTATTTAGACGGCCGAATCCCCTTATTTATTGCACGTTTTTGTTTTACATCATACTTCCTCATTTAGCAGCCTTCAGGATCATCTTCCCCTTCCATCATCACTGGGGCACTGCTGATTGGCCATTGCCCAACATGACACTGCCTGCATCAGCTCTATTCCAACTTCAGTGCCATTAATAATAATTACATTATAATTCTATTTTAATATAATATTATTTTGGATGGTGAAGGCTGAGCCCAGCACATCCACACTGCTAATGGAATTACCTCTCCTTCCTCAGCCCCAAGTGCCCAAAGAGTGGGCAGAAGGCAAGCAGGAGCTCCGTGCTCATCTCATGCAAAAGAAGCCCTGACTGCTGGACCTGCTGCATCTCCTCCTTTGTGGCCATGGGGAATGAGAGACAGCAGGCTCCACAGCCTTTGACTTTGCTCAGCAAACTGCTATTCCCACCTGCATCAGCTCACTCTGGGCTCCTAAATTCAACCTGCAGCCAGCTGAAGCTGCCTAGCACACATTTCACCATCGATCCCCAGCACCATAAAATCATGCAATGGTTCAGGTTGGAAGGGACTTCAAAGCCCATCCAGTTCCACCCCTCTGCCACGGGCAGGACACCTTCCACTGAATCAGGTTTCTCACAGCCCTACCCAGCCTGGCCTTGAACACCTCCAGCAGACAGGCTACAGCTTTGCAGGGCTACAGGCTTACATGGCCACCCAGTAGCACACAAAAGTAAGAAGGGGAAGAACTAAACAAGGCTTCAAGGTTGGCATTCACATGCCCACAGCCCTCATTCCTCACCAGACCCCCCGCTGCTCCAGCCCCATGCTGCTCTCCTACCACTATCCCAGTTCCTATCCCAGGATGGACTGCAAGGAAAACATCCACATGCAGGGACTGTAATTTCAAAGAACCTCTTTGCTATCAAGTTATAACTCAATAAAAATGCTTTTTGCTGCTCTGCTCAGTACTGCAGGTCCCCAAAGCAGCCAGAGGCTCAGCTCCTGGAGTGCTGAGCAGCATGGCTCGGGGCAGGGCTCTGGAGCTATGCTCTCAGCACACCCCTGCTTTTCATCACCATCTAAGCAAGCCACTACTACTAACAGCAGGGTTTAGAAAGCAGGAGAGGGTAAACAAGCTCCCAGGAGCAGAACACAACAGCTTCTGGGCACTGAAGGTCAGCTCCTCTCACACAGCATCATTCCTCCAATGCCCCAGTACCTGCTCACATGTGCAAAGTTCACAGAATCATTTAAGTTGGAAAAGACCTCTAAAATCATCGAGTACAACCACAAACCAACTCCACCACTAAACCCCAAGTGCAACATCTCCATGTCTTTCAAATCCCTCTAGGGATGGAGACTCAACCACTTTTCCTGGGTAGACTTTTCCAGTGCTTTGCAACCTTTTCCATGAAGGAACATTTCCTAATATCCAGTCTAAGCCTGCCCTGGCACAACTCAGAATCACAGAATGCCCTGAGTTGGACAAGAGTCATCGAGTCCAACTCCTGTCCCTGGGTAGGACAACTCCAACATTCACACTGCGTGTCTGAGGGCCTTGACCAAATGCTTCTCAGTTCAGGAAAAGGCCAGATTATTTTCAGTCAGGCTGATGTAACAGAGGAACAATTCCTCTGAAGGTACTTGCTCCATTATAAAACCAGGGTTTGGCCTATATAGAACCCCACTACTCCTTGAGAAGTTTGCTACCTCCAGCAAGAAAGGAACATTCTGCACAATATTGGTTAAAAGCCCCAAAGGTAAAGGCATAGCTGGAGTTTTGATCATCACCTTCATCCTGCAAATTACAGGGCTTGCCAAAGCCGCCCTCTGCTGTACCTGCCACTGGAGCACCTCACAAAGACACCATTCCCAGCTCTGGCGGTTTTAAAGAAAAATATCCCAAATATGAATTGATGCAGCACTGGAAGCCACAATGCTCTCTATGGCAACCTGAAAGGTCTTAATTATCCATGCAGGCAGCATCGCGAGCAGCCCTGAGGCACAAGGAGCTTGTAAACTTTGCTTTTGATAGTAGGTATTGAGGGGGAAAAAAAAATAAATCTCATTCAACCCCTTGAGAGCTCAGGCAGCTCTTTCATTCGCAAGAGATATTCTTGAACTCCCTGCACAACCTGACAGACTATTATATTCACAACTTAAAATCCATCCCAGCGTCTTAACTAGCAGGGAGTGAGGAGGAGAAGAACAAATTAAATCAGGTTTCTAACCCAAGAATGCCCGTTCCCGTAGCAACGGCGGCACCGGCGCTGGCTCTGCGGGAGCACGGGCGGATGGGAATGCCGCATGCAGATTTTTGCTAATAACCCGTCACCCAGAGAACCCAAGAAGCATCCCCAGCACAGCCGAGGCTGTACCTCGGGGCGAGGGGGAGGCTGGGGGTTAGCAGAGCTCTCCAGGAAAAGGCACAGCCCAGTCTGGCGGAAATTGCAGTGTAGAAACGGGTTCGTTCTTAAAGATGTGCTTTGATGGCTCAGGATAAACAGAAGAGCCTGGGGCATCAGGAAACAGGAGAAAGTGTTTAACCACCTCTGAATGGAAGCTTTCTCCAGAGGAAACACATCCAGGTGGGCACACGAGAATGAAGATTTCCCAGCATACGGCCATTTCCTCTGGGGAATTAGCTCTCCAGTGAATTCCTGACCAGCCACTGAGATAGCGCTCAGGCATCATTATTTCTACAGATACAGAGACCAGAAAAAACCCAATCTTAATCTCCAGCAGAATAAGCCTGAAGTCAGCTCTTAGGTGAAACGTGCCAGGTGACTCTGGAGCAGAAAAGTATCCTTTTTAAACCAAAAATAATCATGTGAATGAAATCCAGTTCCTCAGTCTCACCACTCCTCTTAGATTTAGGTGTTCATTTGTCAAACAGCTCAATATCGAGAATGACCCAACATCATCACACAGCAACACTGAGACAAACAATCACTCTGCTCCCATCACACTCGCTCTTCCAAAGCCCAACACACAAATAAGCAATTCTGGCTAATTTCTCTCAGTTATATGAAGTAATTCTGGCAAAAACACCAAAAAGCTTCTAAGATAGGTAAGAAAAAGTAGCTCAGCTGTCCCCATGTAAATAAGGGCTGAGCACTATAAGGGTTTACGGCAGCATCCCCAGGGCAGCAGGGAGCTCTGCACACCAGACCAGCTGCTGTACATGCAATGAGGGCAAGAGCTTGTCATCATTTTAGCAAGCGCTTCCCAGACACAGTCATGGAATTATCACCTTCAGATGCTGCAGAGCAAGAACCACACCAGCAACCAGAGACTCCAGAGTGGTGGTGGCACCAGTGCCAGCACTGGACCCAGCCACACCACACCGAGCAATGCGCCAACATCCCGCTGGAGCTGCCCACATGGGAAGCACCAAGTGCCATTGGCAATCTGATGTCAAAGGACTTGATAGCTTTGCATCCCGCAATACCCCTGCTCCTCACAAATGCTTCCCACATCATCATGGGTGGAGCTCGTTGAAAAGGATGCAGAGTTTGCTCCATGAAGGTTTGGGTTTGGCACATCTGATCGCAAGGGGACAGGAGTGCAGCTCTGCTGTGCTACCCACAGCTCTGCGAAGACACAACACCTCAAGAGAACACCTCAACACCCACCTTCAGTTGCCAAAGAGGCCACAGAACTTTGCTTCAAGGACCAGCTGCAACAGATCCAGGACTCCAGCTTCATCAGAAAGTGAGTACTCATCAGCCCAGCAGGCTGGACAGGAAAGACTGAGTAGAATTTCAGAGCTACAGTCAGGTTAAATGGTGCTGACTTTGGAAGGACTGACCCATCTCCTGCATGTAACTTCGCCACTTCAATACCAGCAAAACCTTCCACACCCTTGACACAAGTGTTCCTCCTGCAGCAGTACTTGTGCACAGAGAGCGATGTGCCCATTGAAAGCCCTGATACTCATCCCTGGGATCTAAGATTGCACTAACCCTGGGATCGGACAAGCCTCAGCAGCAGTAGAGTCCAGCTGGGTTTGCACACTACTTCATTCCAGGGCAGCTCCCAAGCCTTGCCTCACTCAAACCTGGGTTTCCAGCTCAAAGCCCAGCCTAAGGACTGCAGCACAAGAGACTTCCGCAATCACACACCACATACAGCCACCCTGAAGATCAAAGGAGCTCTTCCTGTGCACCCTCACACCTCCTACCAGGAAAGAAACTATCACCAGTTCCTAGCAGCAAGTTCAGAGCAAGGATTTCTTTAAGCAAATAAAAATAATACTCAGAAGGGCAGGCAGTAGTCAACACTGCCAACTCCATGGGGCTGCAGCAGAAATTTCCCCTCAAGGGTAGGATCTTGACCTTTGTTGTCTAAAAAGGGTTCACCACAAACTACTGCTGCTGAGTCTCCACGCAGGAGCTCTAGGAAATTAACTTCTCTTGCCCAGCATGGACAGCTTCTTGTCCTCAGCACCTGAAACTTCAGCATCAACACTGAGATTCTTATTTGAAAAGCGTAGCCGCGTGGGAGCAGAGGCAAACCCAACATTGGTGCTCCCAGTCCAGCCTACACACACAGCCCTGGCTGCAGGGGAGAGGCCAGAGTGGGCAGAGGCACCAGATGCCTGGAGACCACATCCTATACCAACCCACTGCTCATCAGCACAGATGGGAACAGTCCCAAGCTCTTCCCGCTCCTGCTCAGGAGGTTCCACTGCAGCCCTTGCACCCTCCACCACATCAAAAGGCAGATGGATCGCCCTCTTGTCAAATGAAAGGCCAAGACAAAACAGCAAAGGATGCCTTTCAAATTGACCAACTGCGGGGAGGGTCCTGGTGCAGCTGCTAGGGATGACAGAACCAGGCAGCATCCCTGGGGATGCAGCTCAAGACAGCTCTTAGCTCGCTCGAGTACAGAAGTGGGAGAGCAATTAGGAGGAACAGCAATGAGCTTCTCCCCCTTCCAGCCTTCCCACTCAAACGCCTTCCCTCATGCCGCAGAGCAGCTCTGTGCCGCAGTGGGGGGCCCACACCTCCCAGCAGCGCAGCCCCGACCCTCCATGCCAACCCTGGCTTAGGGGGGACTTGTTCCATTGGGCATCACAAGAAATGGCAGTCAAGGAATTCATCAGGTTGCAGAAGGGCTGGGGATGGAGCGCCTGCCTGGTCTCACCCATGGCCAGAGACAGGAAAAACCTCTTGGTGCCAACAAAAAAGTGGCACAGCCACACCAGTACAGCAGCTCTCCAGCCCTAGCTGCAAACTGGTGGTCAGCATTGCAACCAACATCTTGGTTTTAAGCTGATCAAGTGCAGAGCAAAGAGGAAAGGCTGTATAGCAGTGTGATGAGACAGTAGAAGAGCAGAGGATGGAGAAGGTGTTGAGCTCCTGTAGGCTGCACCAAGAGTTCCAGCCATCACTGGGTCCTTAGAGATACACAGCCCTGGCTTCCAAATCCTGAACCACTCTCACAGGAAGCTTTACCACAACAGCCTAAGCCTAATTTGGCCACAGTGCTTCAGTTCAGAAAGCAAAGGAGGTGAACACCATGGTACAGATGGGGAGGACCCATGAGAACACCACTCCAGCACAGAACGAAGAGGATAGACAACTCAGAGTCAGAAACCACAGGTGGCAGTGAGAGGATGCTGAGCACAGCACAGAAGTCCTCTCCAAAAGGAAGGATCCTGACTGCTTGTCAGGTGAATAACGCGGGGCTTCAGACCTCAGCCAGCCTCCAAAGAGGGAGCACATGCCAGCTGCTTCCCTGGTATTGCAGGATTATCAGAAGCAAGACCAGAAAGCACTGGGCACAGGGTGTCCAGGCTTCACTGTTCTCACCAACTGCAGCCATTTGACACCTCACCAACATTGCCACTGCTCCTGCCCTCGAAAACTCCTCCTCAGAGAAAGGATGGGGCCCCTGCAAAGAAGGCACTGTCACATCACAGCATTAGTGCTCAAGCTGTGCCAGATGCCAAGCAAGAGTGAAGTTAGTGAGAGCCTTCAGGCTTCAGAAATAGCTTTGGGGAAGTGATACTACAGATGGTGCTTCAGGACACACACGGGGACTTCTCAGGGTGCAGCTCCTGACCCTGCTTTGCTGCGATGGCTTCCTGCTCTCCCACAGGCACCAGCAGTGCATGCACTCGATGGGCAGCTCAGCTCCCAAAGCCCTCACCAAGCTGCAGCGCTGCATTTACCCAGCAGCTGGGGAGAGCCAAGAGCACACTGAGAACTGCACTTCTAGGGCTGGGTGGAGACCAGAGGCCAGTTCTCCATTGCTTTGCAAGCCTGGGGAACAGACACCTGCCACTGCTGGATCTCCTTCACTCCAGTCTGCCCCCACTTACCCTTTGCCCCAAGTGCAGCCTGACCTCAGTTTCTCCAAAGCCAAGCCCACAGGAACAGCCTGCCCCAAGGCCATGCTTTGCCATCTTTCCTTCTAACTTCTGTTCTTTCGCCTTAATATGAAGTCATGTGTTTAAGTTATCAGAGAGCTGGAAGTGAGTCAGCACAGTAAACCACAGGCTTAGAATGTAACTAATTAAAACTATTCACTCAAACCAGCATGTTCCAACATACTCAAGACCCTAAACAAAGCCAATTGCATCAGTGGGACACAGCACACAACCCCAGTATGCTGGCTCCCATCTTCTGCAGCAGATTGCACTAAAAATGCGTTGCATACCAACGCAAAACAGGGCTTCGCTACCCAGGGACCACATTCCTCAATAGAGATCAGGAGATGAATTTTGATTGCTTTACTTCAGCCTTGGAGGCCGTATAAGCCCTACTTTGGTTGAGGGAGCACCTGAAGTCATTCCCAACCCACTGACAGGTGGAAGGCAGAGCAGTGTTTGTGCAAGGGTGAACAAACGGTAACTTGGACACAGCAAGTCAGACCAGTAACACAAGTGAAGTGTAACCCATCCCCAGCCCTTGCAGGATGAGTGAGGATTAGATAAGCCAAACACTGTGTCATCTTTAATGTATTTATCCTCTCCTCTTTTGCACAGGTAGGAGTGTGATTGCTCACCAGGACTAAGAGACTTCAAGGTCACACAGGCAGATTACAACAGAGCAGGGACCTGAGACTGCAGTGTTTCCCAGGTCCCAAAGCAATGCCTTTCCCAGGTCTGCTGCACCTCCCAGTTACCAGGGAGCAAGTAAACACTTCCTTGTCACCAAGCGGCACTACTGGCGCTAACAAAATGCTATGCAAATAACTGCTGGGACATCCATTTGCAACAATACCCACAGGGACAGGTCTCAAAGGTTGGGAAGGGAAGGGTGAGTAGCTGTAAGCACTCACAGACATCCCACATGCACAGCAGCCAGCAGAAACAGAGTTCCTTATTCACCAAAACTAGACAGATTTGGAGTTGTTCAGCCTGGAGAAGAGAAGGCTCTGGGGAGACCTTAGAGCAGTCTTCCAGTACTGAAAGGGGCTACAGGAAAGCTGGGGAGGGGCTCTTGATCAGGGAGGGCAGGGATAGGGCAAGGGGAACCATTTGAAGCTGAAAGAGGGGAGATTTAGACTGGATATGAAGAAGTTGGGCTTTTTTAGACATGGTGGTGAGGCACTGACATAGGTTGCCCGGGAAGGTAGTGGAGGTCACAGCCCTGGAAACATTCAAGGTCAGGTTGGATGGGGCTCTGAGCAACCTGATCAACCTAAAGTTGTCTCTGCTCCTGCAGGGGGGTTGGACTGGATGACCTGTAAAGGTCCCTTCCAACGTAAACCATTCCATGATTCTATGAAAACCACCCACTATAGACCACGGCAGCAGCGCAAAGCATTTTAATCACTAGCTTACACGAGTAAAAAGCATTTAGTTAAAGAGCTCTCTGCTGCAGAAAACGTTTCCTTTATGCAATTGAGATTGAGTATGAGAGCATGAAACCGAATCCAGTAAGCGCAACGGAGATGCAGAGCCTGCCAGCAGGCATCAGCAGCACCAGGTCCTCAGCGCAGCCTCCCCGGGACTGAAATGCTCTCTTGAACCCACCAGTGCACACACGGCAATGCGGGGGGAGAAGCACAGTAGACTGATTTACGAGAATGCTGTAGCATTTCTTTGGTACTAAAATAGAGATGCAGAGTGCTGTATCACACCACTTGTCATGTCGTGTGTGTGTGTCCCCCAAACAAGTAAGATAAAAGAGATCCAAGACCCTGTAATAGATCTATTATTTAACAAATACAAGTATGCCACAAGACCTGGCTTATGCTAACAAACTTTGACAGCAGATAACTAACCATCCAGCCATGAAGGCTGCAAGAATAACATCAGACAATTAAACAGCACTTCTAAAAACAGACTACCTGACCTGCTACCACTTCTGACTATCAATCCAGCTTTCCCTGCAGAGAAGCTGCTAAAGTTGAGTCAAACCTCAAAATACTACCTCAAAATAGTTGTTCTCACATCTGAAACGGTGCTGTGCCTGTAAGCGATCCACCCCTTCCTCAATTTAGATCACTCAGAAACCTTCACAGAAAGAAAAATCACTATGTGTCAAGGCAGGAGCAAGGAGAGACAGATCCTGATTGCAGTGACAACAAAAGCTGGGGGAAAGGGTGCAAACACTAGGGATGCAGCCAGCTGGGGCTTCACAGCAAGATGCACTTGCACCTTGGGGGAGTCATCAACAGGGAAGGAGCAGGCACGCCTTGGGTACTAACACACAGTCACTGATGAGCTCAGGATGTTAGTTAGGAAATGAGGAGCCTGAAGCCTTTGAAGTTCATCAGTTGGCATTTCCCATCACTTTCTGTCAGCCCAATGCACGCCAACACCAATCAGCACAACCCGGGCCGTCAGCACGGAGTCGCTGCCCGTGTGGGCAAGCAGAGCTCTGCCTGCATTCCCAGCCCCACAGCCTCCCCTTGCCTTGGCAGACTTTGAGCTCGTTTGCTGGAGCGCCGCGGTTCACACCGATGAGCTGCACCGCTCCCGCTCCGCAGGCTGTCGAGGAGCGAGGTCAGCTCCGTGGCACCACGCAACGTGTGCTCTCAGCTCGAGTTTTGTAATCACTGCACCGCGTGGCTTCAGCCAAAGAGTGCACACATTGACATTTGTTTTCTGGCTCTTATGGGAATGGAGGCGAACGCTGTGCCTGAAGGAGCACGTGAAGGACAGAGCAGCACCACGTGAAGGTGGGTGCAGATCCCCCTGAGCTCACATAGTCTGCTGTGAGCCACACTAAGATATGAAAGGGAGCTAAACTATGCAGGAAAAGTGTTTCACTGGGTATGAGAACACCAGACAGGCTGGGTGTCACCTCCCCCAGGAAGGCAGAGGAGCTGCCCCTGCCCCAACCGGCCACCCAGCAGTGCAGGCTCCTGCATCAGCCAAATACATGCAAACAAACTTCAAAAAATGATCATTTCACACACTTTACAAACACCTGAAATGCGTGGTTTGAGTCTTCATTTAAGTCTTAAGTATTTTTTCAAAGATTGCTCTAAAACCTAAAAGGTGAAGAAGGGGCCTTGAGCAGCCTGGTCTAGTGGGAGGTGTCCTTTCCCAAGGCAGCAGGGTTGGAACTAAGTGATCTTTAAGGTCCCTTCCAACCCAAACCATTCTATGATTCTGTGACAATCAAAGTGGAAACTCAGGTTCTTGATCTGACTGGGAGCAGGACAGCACACAGAACAGGGGGGTCACAGCCACACTCCAGCCCCTGCAGCCCAGGGATGAGATCCAAGGGCTCCCAGATCAACTGCCGCACAGGAACACGCATCACCCGACCATGGTCAGGCACCAGGGCACTGCTCAACCTCCCACTGCACCGGTACCACCAGGACAAGAGGGAGCACGGTCCTCATCACACCCAAAAGTGGGGACTGCTGGTGACAAGCAGACACTTTGCTGGTGTATCCCATGGTCACATTGCCCGAGTTGCTTTCCTGCCAGGAGTCACAAACAGGAACACCACTTCTCCTGGTGTCAGCGGTGCTGGGGCCCATTCAAAGCATAGGAATGATGCTTAGGGGGACCAGGGGTGAGCTCTTGTCCAGACAAAACAGACCAGGAATGCCCCAGTTTTGCAGACTTAAGCGGCTCCTCCAAGACTACTCCAGCACTCCTGAACCCAAAGGCTCTCCCAAGTCCTGTTCTTTACCTTTTCCGCTAATAATTTTACTTCCTCTGCCAGTGACAGTCATTTAAAGGAAATTACTCGATGGTTTCTGCGTTACTTCAGCGCGGCCACAGTTACAAAACCTCTGCCTGGGCCAGGGAGCTCCAAGACACACTAAAGGAAGGGACCAACACTAATAAAACAGTCCTACCATGATCTGATACCTCCTGTCCCACTCAGTGTCCCCACAAGCCCGGTATCGCAGCTCCCAGTCCCACTCCATGCCATGGATTCCTGGACTGGTGCTGCTGTTGCCATCGGTGGGCAGCCCTGCCCTACAGACAGGACCTGCTAACAGTAACTACAGACCAGAAAGATAAAGGGAAAATGGGACCATTCCCCTCACACAGCCCCCTTGGAAATTGTTATAGAATCATAGAATGGTTTGGGTTGGAAGGGACCTTAGAGATCAACTAGTTCCAATCACCCTGCCATGGGCAGGGACAAGCTTTGGGAAGAGGGTCCAGGCAGCCCATGACCAGAGGGGACCAGGGCTGGCAGTTCTGAAAGGATGGGCAGCATTGCAGGAGCCAGAGGCTTCGTAAGAGAAACAAGTAGCATCCTGAACTGCTCCCCCAGCATTTCCACAGGGAATGGGGTAATTACCACATCCTTCCTTCCCCTTTGAAAACAGCCGTAAGACAGCAGTGGGACATTATCTGACAGTGCAGCTGAGCACTGCTCCTCAGGAGGGGAGACGATGGGAACAGCATCACAGTGCGCAGCACCCAGCATCAGCAGACGAGCCCGAATCTGGCCAACAGCCAAGCTTCACTATCATTGACTGAAAAACAAACATGGATTTCAGCTGTCTAAGCAGACACTACTATCACAGAACCATAGAATGGTTTGGGTTGGAAGGGACCTAAAAGTCCATTCAGTTCCAAACCCCTGCCATGGGCAGGGACACCTTCCACTGGATCAGGATAAGCAGCAGCAGCACACACAGCAACGCCGATGTTCCCAACCAACTCTGCTGGAGAACACTCATGGCTCCCACTCCCACCGACGTGATTAGCGATGCCAAGCCACGAGCCTTCACAATTAAGCTGCTCATTTGGTGTATTGGCTTGGCAGTTGACATACAGCAGGGCCTGGACAGCAAATAAAACCTGAACAGGACAAGACCTGCATGTGGAATAACCCAATCAAAGGGGAATGGCTGTCCTGACAGGCAGCCACCTCCAGAAGGCTACTGCAGAGCAATTAGGAATCCAGTGGTCTCCACAGCAGTAGACAGATGAGATATGAGATCTTATTAGACATCCATTGGCCTTCACTCATTAGGAAAAAAGCACATCAAAACCAGTAGCCAATAAACAGGAATTTCAATGCAAGCAGCAGAGATTAATTTACAGACACCTCCCTTACTGAAAAAAAAAAAAGAAAAAACCCACAGTCAAACTGTCCCAGCTTTCCCAGCATCTGGGCCTGAGTTCCTGAGCTCCAACTGCCCCAGCGTTCCCAGCACCTAGGCACACACTCCTGAGCTCTTCCACATTTCATAGTCACATAGCCACCTCAGAAATTTTAAGAAGTCCTAAAAGAAACTTTTTGACCCTCACTCAGGTTTGGTCTTGGTAATAAGCTGACAGGTAACAACAGCTCCTCAAAACTCATGGAACATCCTAAACAGCTAGGAGATCATGGTCCAGAGAGCAATCACCTCAAAGCACATCTCCCATGGGGCCAAGATGGCTACAGCCTACCAGCATTTTCGTTTGTTTGCTATCATTCCTAAAGCCAAAAGCTTCAGTGCCCCATACAAGTCAGCAGTGAGCTGACAGCTATTATTTTAGGAGTCTCCATATGGACCCATTGCAGCATCTTGCAGCTCTAATTTAGGGCACAGACTAACTCGGAGGGGATGGTTGTCCCCACCTCCCAGTTCCATTGAACAACTTCGCATTTCCCAGTAGACTCCAGTGCCAAGGTGCTGCAAGAGCTTTGGACCCTGCCTGACCCATTTATTAAACACAAGCAGCTGCAGAAAGAAAAGGTGAAAAGAAAAACACTGCCCAAGAACATACATCCCAAACATATCTTCAGGGAATGAGTTTCTTTAGAGGAGGAGTAAATTAGCTTCCCTTTGTGCTGCCAAGGAGGCTGCTGAGACCATCCTAGGAAACCTGCTTCCAGCACCCACATAGGACCACGGGGCCCTTTCCCAGGGAGAAGGAGCTTCTTGCAATTTGCAGACGCACACATCAGCCATCCTGAGTGCAGGAAGGGGAAGAGAAAGGGCACTGGCACTGCACGAGTTCTTGCTGCACATTGGGAGAGTCCCCGCTCTGCAGCCCTGCACATGCAGAAGGAGAACAGACTGAAAGCTTTGAGCCCATCGTGTCTCAACATCCCAGAGTAGCTTTGCCACCCAAACACGAGGTGCAGCTTCGAGCCCATTGTGTTCCTCACAGCCCAGAGTAGCTCTGCCACCCATGCATGAGATGCAGCGTGTGGGTAGGGCTGCAGCAGCCAAGACCTCAGCTGGTGGCCCCCCGCCTCAGGCTCACATCAGCCCTCCTACACCAAGGACGCTGCATCACTTGCCACTTCACACTGAGAAAGGACAAAGACAGCAACAGCCACCCAGCCAGCCAAATGCTCCTGAGGAGGCCAAGATCAGCAGCAGCACTGTCAAGCCCAGGAGACACCCAACAGCATCACCTCACCCTGCCTCAGCAGTGCTGAGCGCCAAGAAATGCAAACTGCTCCCACTGCCCTGCCAGGGGTACCAGCTCCTGTCCTGTTGCCATGCACCTCAGCCAACACCTCTGCAGGTTTCGCAGGGGTCCCAACCTCCATCCCCTGCCTCAGGGCTGCTTTCCACACCAACCAGTTGCAGCCACCACCACCCAACCAGGCACTCTGCATTTTCCCAAGCATCCCAGCGCAGAGGCAAGTCCAGCAGCCCAGCCTGGCAGCCTTTTGCTTCCTCCTTCAGAAGTGACCAGACCAGCCACGTTATTTTGAACCCTTGAAGTGCTGACAAACCACTGCTCACATGATTTTCCTCTCGCTTTTTAAAGAAGTATTCTTGTTTCACTCTGACACGGTGGAAGAAAAATTAAAACCAAGCAGGCAGCGATAAGGGAGGAACTTGCAGCAGAGATGCAGAGTCTGAAGCACCCAGGCACCTGATCCAGGAATAAGATAAGGTGCTGCACCCCACAGCTCTGACAGGGCCCCCACTGGGGGGCTGCACTAGGGCCAGCTGGATGCAGGGCAGCCTCTCCACCTGAATCAGAAAATGAGCTGCCTTCAAATTCCCATGGACCAGGAAAACGCCTATAAAAGTGCAAGACCAAATCATATCCTGGGCTGCATCAAATGAAGTGTGGCCACCAGGTCAAGGGAGGGAATTCTCCCCCTCCACTCTACTCTCATGATACCCCACCTGGAGTCCTGTGTCCAGTTTTCGTATCCCCAACATAAGGATACGGACCTGTCAGAAGAGGTCCAGAGGAGGCCATGGAGAAGATCCAAGGGCTGGAGCACCTTCCATATGAGGACAGGCTGAGAGAGTTGGGCTTGTTCAGCCTGGAGAAGAGAAGGCTCCAGGAAGACCTTAGAGCAGCCTCCCAGCACTAAAAGGGGCTTCAGGAAAGCTGGGGAGGGACTTCTTACAAGAGCCTGTAGTGACAGGACAAGAGGGAATGGCTTTAAATTGAAAGGGGGGAGATTTAGATTAGACATTAGGAAGAAATTCTTCAGAATGAGGGTGGTGAGGCCCTGGCACAGGTTGCCCAGGGAAGACATGGTTGACCCATTCCTGGAGATGTTCAAGGCCAGGCTGGATGGGGCTTTGAGCCCCCCGATCCAGTGGAAGGTGTCCCTGCCCACTGCAGGGTGTTGGATCTGGATGGGCTTTGAGGTCCCTTCCAACCTAAACCATTCTACGATTCTATGATGATCAAAATTAGTAGGTTGCTTGCATATGGGGAATGATGGGTGGGCTGCAACACCACAGCCTGGAGGTGAGACAGATGGAAGACAGCATAAAGCCTGTAAATTCCCAGCTGGCAGTGCAGTGTGAGGACCTCTCTTGAAGGGCGAGTGCGAGAGGCTGTCAAACACAGCAAGGGCAAAAGCAAACAAGAGAAGGTGGTTGCTCAGGCTGCGGGAACGCTGAGAGCACCTCACTTGCATGGGTCACCCTGCAGCCCTTGGGCCAGCTGAGCAGCAGAGTCACAGCACGAGCAGCACCCAACCACCAAAGCTAAGCTGTGCAGTGTAAGGTTAATTTTGGTGGCTCTGGAGCGGAGCACCTGACAGGCAATTCTCAAGTAACCACTGGATCCCTTATTCCTCTACAAGAATCACTGCCTTGTAATTTCTGCAATTAGAAAGGGAGTTCTTCTACCATGATCTAAAATAGAAGTTTTTGTCACAAATTACTGGCTTTCACTCCACTCATACCTGAGCTTAAACCGAAACTTAAATGGAAATTTACAGGGAAATGAGAAAGTGAGTCAGTCTGCCCTTCCCAACAGCCAATTATTTTCATCCCCTTGGACTCCGTTAATTGTAACATCAGAGAAATTAAGTTTCTTCCAAATTTACAAAGCCCACAACAGGAGAGGTGGTTCTGGCAGGGAACTCCGCTGTGCCGCGGACCATCAGCAGCACTGGGGTTCGCTGGAGATGCCCTGCCTGGGTTTCTGTCACCATCCAGGCGGGCACCCCAGGAAGCAGGGAGAGTTTCCCACTCCACCTACCTCCTGCACGACCTGTCCCCCAACCCAATGGCAAGGAGGTAAAACCAGCACATTGTGTCACAGCACTATTATCCCATTTTCCCTACCCATACAAGTGAGCAACTCCCATACCAGCATGAGGAAATGGCTAAAACCTATTTAAATATTGCCTTACAATTTGCTTTTTGGCCAAACTGCAGCCAGATGAAGGCAGAAGGAACTTTTGTCTTCTAAAGCATGGCACGCTGAGGCCAAAACAGCTGGAGATTTCCAACTTGCACTTCAGAAAGAAAAAACAACCATTTTCAGCAAAGCCTTAGGTCAAATAAAAACAATCCTACAGTGAAACAGATCAGAAAGACCCATGCAGAAAACCTCCCCAGCAAGCTGAGGTGCTGCTTGCAAGGAAAACCAGCCCCAGGTTCTCCACAGCTCAGCTGAGCACAGATCCCAGGACAGCCTGCAAGTCCTTGCTCCCTTCCCAAGAGGCACATCACTGCAGAGACGGCCACTGCAGGAACCCCTGGGGATGGAGCATCACCTCCAACACCCAGCCTGTGGAAGCCAGTCGCTTTCCCCATCTGTTGGGCAATGCGGATGCCGAGTCTGGAGCAACAGCAGCCCATGGTTACAGGGGTTTGTTCTTGTTTTGTGCTGGCAGTGTTCAGCATCGTCTTGTGCAAGTCGACAATGCAGGCAGAATGAAAGATGTGCTGGAAACTTTTGTAAGTGCCTTGTTTTCAACTAGCAGCAGAGCTGAGACTCAGAAAATGCTGGCAAGGCTTCCACCCTGTTACATGTCTCCAGAGGATTCGGGTCAATAGAGGGACTGCTGTTAGAGGGGGAAAAAATGCTTTTTGGTATATAATAAGGGAGAATTTAATTCTGCTCCAAGGTTGACTGAAGCAAGCCATTTGTCATGCAGCATTTGATGACAGTGCTTGTCCACAACCCAGACAAACATTTGCTTCCCTTACAGCAGAGTGAGAGCTGCAGACAAAGGAATTCAAACTCCAAACTGTTTGGTACCAGGACAGATATATTCATACAATCTCAGAGAAGGAAGAAATTGGAACAGTAGCTTGAAGTTATTTTAGAAGAATTCTCTACCAGGGTTCAGTACCCAACCAAAATGCAAATCACCATCACGGTTTCCTAAGCAAATGAGCTATTGTTACATTTTTTCCAGTCCAGCAGCATCTTGCTCTGAAGATCTAATAGCAGCCCTACTGAGGAGCAGCTAATTAAAGCCTCTCCTCCTGCCAAAACCCGAGATTCAGAATCTCTAAATGACCCAGTAAGTGAGACTTTTTCCACCTCAGATGCCCTAGGAGACTCTAGGTCAGAAGCTCTACTCCTACCACTGCCGCAGTACATCCGCCATGTCCAACCCACTGATGGCATCCAGGGTGAAGGTGACATAGACTGGTACATGGCACCTTTCCCTGCTGCTCCCAGCCACACAGTGCAGAAGCACGAGTTCAAAGACATCTCCCCAGCCCACATCTCACCTTCTGCAGCTTTTTCTATAGGCCTGGTCAAGGCTGTGGACAGAGGGGACACCTCACCAGTGCAGACCTTGCTGGCACAGCTCGCCCTGCTGCCTACAGACCTCAGCACAGGTCCGAGAGGTCTGAATGTGGCCAGTCCCACCCTCCCACAGTGCCAGCTTTCTGTCCCCATCATCCTTAGGGCCATAGCTTCCAGCTCTCCTGACACACTCCCCAGGCTGACACACATCCTTCAGCTCACACCAAGCGTGGTGGCATGGAGCAGCTCCAGGCACCCAGAGAGACCTGGAGGACAAGGGACATCCCCAGGAGACTTGACAGTGAAGCAAGAGCTTCACTGTTTCAGCACCAGCTCTTGCCCCAGCGACCTCAGGAGATGACATCTGGTGACACAATGGAAGAAAGCTTCTGGGACCGAGACATGTCAGCCTCAAAAGAGGATGGCTCGCAGGACAAGCTGCCCAGCCACAAGCAAGTAGATACAGATAACTGAGACAGGGAAAACCCCCAGAAGCAAACTCTGAAATCAGCTTCTCAGCTGCCACAAAGGTCACTTCATTTTAGGCAAAAGAATAACTCTCTTTTACAGACCTACAAGCCTTACTTCCAGAAGACTCTAGCCTTGAGGCACCTCTCCATCAAAGATAAATGAATAAGACAAATTTGGGAGTTAATGGACTGAGCTATTGGAGACGGTCCTTAGACGCATGAGCACACAAACGTGAATTAGATCAGTTTCACAGCCATTCCTAAGGCAGCAAAAAGAATGCAGCAGATCCTCCCACAACAGGCAGGTCAGGGGGACAGCCATGCAGCAGAAGGTGCCCTGGCTCAGTTCCTCTCTTCCTTGGACACAGGGACGTCCCCTCTCAGCAGCTCTGCCATCCTCAGAAACTCTTTGCTGGCAATTACAGCTGCTGCGTGAATCACAGAAAGCTACGGATTGGAAAGGACCTCAAAGCCCATCCAGTTCCAACCCCCTGCCACACCTTCCACTGGATCAGGGTGCTCAAAGCCCCACCCAACCTGACCTTGAACACCTCCAGGGATAGGGCATCCACGACTTGGAAAGCCCATGGAAAGACTGAAGCAGGCAGCAAGAAAGAAAGCCTATAACAAAGCTTTTCTCCATCATGATGGCAGAGCAAAGGTTGCTCCACAGCACAAATGATGACTCTAAACAACCAGTTGGGGGATGATTTCAAGCTGTGCATAGATCTTCCATCAGTACAGGAAAGGTGACAAAGCAGTGACTTATCCCGAGTGATAGTGACCCTGAGGACAGAGTGTCTCCAGCACTGAGGCCAAAGCTGAAAGCAGCAGAGACCACGCTGCCACAAGCTCACCAGGCACCTTCCACTGGTACCTTCTGCTGCTGGGTGGGGAAGGTGCATTTGTCTCAGAGACCAGGGACACAGGTCACACCACTTCTATCCCTTAGGCAATCTTCTCCTCTTGGCAAATCCAAGTTAATGGCAACTTACAGAGTAGATCCAAATATTTTCCCTAAGCCAAGCTAAAGCTGAAGCATTCAGTGTAATCAATGCAAAGAAAGAAAAAAAAACCTAAAACCAAATTACTCAGCCTCTTGGGGCAGGCACAATATTAACAACCTTGACAAGTGCCAGCATTTTGCTTACAAGGCAAGCGTTAACGGTCCCCTGGCAAGTAAAACACAGTGCTGTAACGATCTCTGAATCAGCCTCTCTTCAACCCCTCGCACTGACAAAGGCAGCAGATCTGGAGCCATTGTAAATAATGACTTTGCACTGCGTCAGGAGCTAATCCACTCAGTGATGCAAATTGAATTCGTGGGCCACTTCCCCCTCACTCGGGCTTCTCACTGATATTCTAAAACAATCTTCGCATGGACTCCTGACTTCATGGCTATGTCACTGGCAAAGTTGCATTAAAGCCATTCAGGAGAGCCAAGATGACTTTCACTCCTCTTCACAATCGCGCTTTCCCATTCTTCTGCTATAATTGGAAATCATGAAAATGCATTTGTTCATGTGCTAAGAATGTCAACTATTAAATGGGCTTGGTGTTCAGACCATCAGAATAAAGGTATTTAACTGTTCTCTCCAAAGGTGAAGCTATTACTGTTGCATCATTTCACGTGGCAACAGAAGACAGGGAGGAATCTACCAGCAAGATCAGCTACAACGCACCGGCGTCACAGCACAAGGAAGAGGAGCAGCTGACGGTTGAGATTTAGGCATCAGAGTCTTTTTTAGCTTCTCTGCTGCTGACTCAACACCAAATGTAGGAAGATCAGATCAGAACTACAGGAGACTGAAGTTTTCCATCATGACCCCTAACCATGAGCAGAGGCAGAGCCACCAAGCAACCAGTGATGGTCATTGCCCTCGAGCACATGCACGCTCACTCAACTCCTCTGCCCTGCGCACACAGCCCCACTGATGCTGCCTGCACCAGCACCCACACGCCCTGCTCAAGGCCAGACGCTCCCAACACCTCCATGCAGAGCTGCAAATCATCCCCCACCTTCCTCAGACACCCCAAAAACGATTCACCTGGTTTTCCTCCCAGTTGGAGCTAGATTCCCTTGCTCAGAAGGTCACCCTGGGGAGTAAGCACTCCCACACAAAGAGGAGAGTTCACATTAGAGGGACCCTCTGGAAAAACACAGACTCAGCTGGATGCAAAAGAGTCAATTTAAAGGGATTAGTATCTTCAGGAGTCTCAGGTTGGCCAGCCCTGTAACTTCCATGTCCTGGAACCTGTTAACACCAGGTCTTTTGCCAGGCATTGCCTGTCCAGCTGGGATTAGCAGTGAGCACATTCTGCTTGTCATATTTAAACAAGATGTATAAATCTGGCACAAAATCCAGACCAAATATGGAAGTAAATTATTTAAACCAACACCATGTAGCTCAAACACATTAGATCTTCAGCAATCAAAGTGCTTCAGCTGGGGCAGGAAGCCTGGTGCTCCTGGGCTACAGAAGTTCATACTGAAGTCAAGGGGCTAATGAGGTTACCAGTGCTCACCCCACACACTCGCAGATTCAAATATCATGCTAGAAACAGGGTTTTTCACATGATGGGGTGCGCAGGGCAGCTCTGAGCAGCTGAGGAAGCCAGCCCAAATCCCTTCAAAGCAAACAGCTTGAGCAGAGCCACAGTTATGCCTCAGGTTGACTCTGAGACACAAAGATGCAGCAGGACAACACGCCTGGGTCCTGACCGCATGTCATCACAGCCTGTGAGCATCCCCCTCGCAGCAGGCACCTACCCGTAGATACACTCTGCAGGCAACTCCAGCATGCCCAAGAAGCAAGGGAGAGAATCACATCTTCATCTAAACAACATTTATCATCACCTAACAGCAGAGCAATGCCTGCCCCAGCCCAAGTCTGCCCTGCCCAGACCTGGAGAGCTTCCAAAACAAGAGGAGCTTCGTAAACGAGAAAGTAACTGGCTTCCAGTAACCTCTTCTTAAGAGGATGATGATGAGTTGTGTCCAGTTCACTTTAAACAGCCTATGACAGGGTTGCAGGGGGCCCATCCTGAAGGGATTTACATGCTGCAGATCAGCCTGCAGCCAGCAGACAATGGCCATCGCTGCCAGCAGATGCTGAGCTGCACAGCAGTGCAGCACACAGCTTCACCTGCATGGTGATGCTGCAGATGCATCTCATGAAATGCATTTCCTTTTACAGGGAGCCAGGATCAGCTGTCAGAATACACTGTATATCCTGGGACCCTGCAAGGACCAGTCCTGCTTTCTCCCATACCAATAAACAGTTAAACAATCCTGAAGAGGGGAAAGGGCTGCTGCTTGTCAGTAAGCAGTTTAATTACACAGGATTCAGGTGGCCTACTCACAAGGAGAACAGTTTAATTTATGTTATTTTTCCACGGGAGGCAGGTCTGAGAACAGGACAGATAAATCACTCGCAGCCTATAATAAGGCAATCAGAACAGAGTGTGAAGGTGCTGACTCAGAAGAGCTGTGAGCCGTGGAGACCCCTCTTTGAAGCACCAGCCCCTGCAACACGCCAGGGCTGCACACCCACTCCAGCACAGTGCCAGGCACCCCTGATTCCTGCTGCTCCCACTGAAGGGGAAGGGGTTTGCTCACCTCCCTTCTCCTCACCAGTTATAAATCCATAGAAGTTACTTCCCACAGGGCAGCAGCTGTTTGAGGCGGCAACGGCTTCCAACCATCTCTCTGTGTATGGCATTGAGGCCAATCAGGATTGGACAGAAACGTCAGATTAGAAATCAGGAAAAATTTCTTCACCAAAAGGGTTCTTAGGCAGTGGCAGAGGCTGCCCAGGGAGGTAGCTGAGTCACCGTCCCTGGAGGGGTTTAAAAGACTGGTAGATGAGGTGCTCTGGGCTATGGTTTAGTAGTGGACAGGTACAGCTGGACTTGATCTCAAAGGTCCTTTCCAACCAAACGTTTCAATGATCGTATGAAAAGCCAAACAAGTGATCTCCAAATGGGAAACAGCTTCTTGGCCAGAGCCATCCCTCCTGTTGTTCAGCCCAGCCTTGGCCACAAGCAAGAGAGCAAGCACTGAGTCCGCAGCACAGGCGGCTTCCCTGGCTCAGCACCCCATTCAGCTCAATGCCCACCCTGGGAGCTGCAGTACTATCTCACCGCAGTCCTCAGCTCCTTGGGATGAGACCAAGGGTCAGCCCCTTGGGAGAGAATCCATTGCTACTGCTCCACACAGTGCCCACAGGAATCCCCACTCCCCTGGCAAAGAGAGACAAGCACTCCACTGCTACTGCCCTTACACAGCATCGGGTGCAGCTCTTACCAGGAACAGCTCCTGGCTGGGAACGCTGCCTTCCCGGGAAGAGTTACAGGACAGCCACTTCTGGGAATTGCTTCTGCTTCATAACAACTCTTTGGCTGCCACTGAGCGCCGCACAACCAGAGCTTTCTTCCCATCTCCCCCACCCATGCTGTGGCTTTTGTGGAAAAACTGACTGCTGGTTGATGCTGCTCCAGGCTGGCAGGACAGGGCCAGCCAGGATCAGGTCTCTCCCAGAGAGAGCTTCTCTGCTCAATCAATAGCCCCTGTTCTTGGGAAACACCCTGTAAGGCTCACCCTGATGGGCTGAAAAGCTCCAGAGCGGTTTCCACTTCATCCACAGCATTTACTGTGCCCATTGTACATCTCTGCTGCTGTCATTCCTCTGCCTTGAGGAACTCCTGGCCAAGGCACAGTGGCCACCGACACCAACCCAGCCCTGGGACTAGCTTAGAGAGAGGAAGCAGCAGCCCACAGCTGTCCTATTCCAGGAGAATGAGAAACCCCAGGGACTGCCCTTGTTTCCTCTTGCACTGAGGTCCAGATACCTTCACCTCATGTCAAGGTACAAGATTTGAGCTCAGTGCCTCACCCCAGGGAGCCCTTACAGGGGTACCGCTTTAAGGAGCTCAGTGCCTCTGGCTCTGGTAAGAGTTCCTGCTAAAACCCAAGGCACAGGACACCAACACAGGGGATGAACAAGTCCTCTGCCATGCTGTGTGTCCTATAGCACCATTTGAAAAGCCTGGAGGCTTTCTGGAGTGCTTTGCGCTCTCTCCTCCCCCTGCCCAGCTATCAGGGACCGTGCACACATCACTCCTCAGCAGCGTGAAGGGTATTTGAGCTGGCAACACACAAGGCAACATGAGAACACAGCAATAGGAGCTCAAAGTTGCATCCAGGATCACTACACAAGGATTCTTGTGTTTCTGGCTTTGTTTCTATTGCCTTTCTCAAAGGGTTTCTCAACACTCTGCCTTGGGGCACAGCTCTTGAGGAACACAAGGAACACACTGCAGGAAGACCTACAGTCACCCCTCTCCTACAGGGAGCTTGTTCCTCACCTCTTCTAAATGGCTCCAATTGATGGACTTTCAGAATAATGAACAATGGAGCCGTGTGAGAGGAATTAATCGCACTGCAAACGCCCTCCACCACTGCTCCGTGCTGTCCTTCATGCCAGAGACTTTCCACATGTGTAAACCATGCCCACAGTGGGACCCTGGCATACCCAGCCCTCTGTTTGTGTTAATGTACAGCACTAATCCTCTGCACAGCTGGCTTCTGCAGGAAAAAGCCACCCAAACATTTCTCTTGGGCCTAATCCCATCCCAGCCACCGTTATAAGAGTCCCTTCTTGTTACCACACACACGTTCAATTCACAGCAGGGCACAGCACATCTGATTGTACACTTTGTAGTGATGTGTTCCAAGCAGTTCTGCCCTGAACTAAATTATGGGCCCAGCTAGAAGTTCATTTCTGAGTCACCAGGATCATACAACTTATTTGCTGATGAACCCAAACTGGGACCAGATGGCACTGACAAGTATTCTTAAGCATGTTTAGATTTTTGCCTTTTCAAACACAGCAAGGAGAACAAGGAGCTGTGCTTGTGGCTGGGAGGACAGCAGCACTCCAGAAGGGCTTGCGCAACAACTCTAGCTTGAATTTCTAGATAAAACCCCATCAGTTAACAGAATTCACATCAAGTTTTACGAGGAGATTCAACCCCACCTCCTGTTCTACACCAGCTATCAAATCCTCAAGGTCTTGCTCTGTTTTGCAGCCCCAGCATCTTCTGCTGGCGATGAGACAGGTGAGCCTCCACCCACTACTTACTACCAGTGCAAAGATGCCCTACACACCCTTCCAGGAGCCCCTGTGCTGCAGGAATTTGTAGGATCACAAGCGAGTGAGCTAGCAAAGGTACAGAAATGCTTGTAGTCTTTGCTGAGAAGCCTCCTTAAAGGCAGCCCAGGCATTAAATTCCCCTGTAAGACTCAATACCTGGAGGATAATCATGGCAGAGGCTCATATACCAGAACGGTTTAAGCTCTGCAGTGGAATCACAGCTCACAGACACCATCCAGGCGTGATGTAAACCCTCCTGCTGCTCCAAAGCACCTGAACTCCTACCAAGTGCCAGCTCTGAGACCACCTGCCCAGCTTCCTATGGCTGAGACCAGTCAGTGACAGCCACCCTGTGAAGGAAACAGCCCACCCCATGATCTAAGGCTGACATCATTTTAGGATGAGAGCTGTTTTGTGAGATAAGAAAGAAAAATCAACCACACTAACTGCAAAGGGGGAGGGAAAAGAGAAACCACTTCCACTGAGAAATGCAAACAAAGCCCTCTGCACTGTACAGAAACACTAACCTGCTGAACCTGAGAGCCACAGACCCTGCACTGCAAGAGGCTTCTGCAAGCCCAGATTTCCTTCCAAAACAGATCATCGTAGAATCACAGAATCGTTTGGGTTGGAAGGGACCTTAAAGCCCTTCTAGTTCCAACCACCTGCCATGGGCAGGGACACCTCCCATTGGATCAGGCTGCTCAAAGCCCCATCCAGCCTAGCCTTGAACACCTCCAGGGATAGGATATCCATGACTTCTCTGGGCAACCTGTGCCAGGGCCTCACCACTCCTCCCCCATCAGCTCCGAGGTGCAGGTACCCAGCACAGGCGAGGGCAGGATCAAGGAAACCAGTTCAGTCCACAGGCTTCAACCCAGAGTCTTTGAAGGAGCCTTGATCCTCCGACTGACACACAAAGGGATAAATCTTCCCATTTTCCCTCTCAACATTGGTTTTATTCACAGTTCTGCAGAACCCCAGACCATCTGGTGCCATGCTGGGGACCAGACCAACTTCCCTTTTCTATTTCTACCTGCCCCAGTGGCCAGAGAAATGGGCTCCTGCTGCCCCGGGCTCTGCGGCTGCACTATCCAGAACCATTTTACCACCACAAGGCACACAAAAAAAAAACCCTCCAAAATTATGTTTCCAATTTCTGCAGCATTATATAATTAGCATCATTTGTGTTGCAAAAGTAATTGCAGTAACATTTTTAATTACTCTATTTGAACACCAACATTTCTCCAGTGTGCATAATATGTTGACACAAAATTATGGGGTTTGAGGCAACTCTGAATGATTGGAGTTTCTTTTGCTTTTGTTTCTCACTCGCTTAATACAGTCAATAAAAGCGCACGCTGGATGCCTGCACGAAGTGAATGGCGACAACCCAAAGGCGAGGCAGCAGCAGGAGCTGCAGTGAAGCCCCGAGCTGTGACTGGTTTCGCTTCCGTCTGGAGGGCAGCGAGGAGGTGGGGGAAGGAAGGGTGGGTTTTGAAGGCAGATAGCAAGAGAGAAATGCTCACTTGAAAGGTAAGGCTTGTCTGACATTTTCCAGCTGCTTGGTTTTGGTATCAAACGTTGAATTGTGCGAACACAAAACAAATGAGATTTGGAAGATGAGGAGAAGAAAATCTGGAAGAAGGAATTCCATTTGCTATGAAGTTGGGAAAGAGATTAGATTCAAAGAGTATATTTGCTTACTGAGTCACAACCAGGGATAAGAAATAAACATTTCCTCCAGTATTCCATGACATCGAAGCATCCATTGTTAAATGATACCTTCCTTTTTTTTCCCCTTCTCCTCTTAAGAAATCAAGATTCTTCTTTCCAAGATCTTTTCCACTGACTCTATACACGTGAAGGCAGTAACAGATGCAGGTTATTTTAGCTCTGAAGTGAGAATTGCATTACACAGGTCTTCACCTCTACATGAGCACCTCTTGCTCCTGCTCTTCCCAAGTTTCCAAGGTGAAAGCTCAGCCCAGCCACAGTGATGGTGTCTCTGGGTTAAACAAACCCAGCTCCTGGTGAGGTGTCCCCTCAAAAACCTCCAATACAACCAGTGCCCTGAACTGCAGAGGGACCGAGAGCTGCTTGGATTGCAGGAGAATGGCACCCCAAGGGCAGCAAGGAGGGAACAGAAGCAGAAGGGACAAAAAGAAAGTTGCCAGTTCCCAGAATCAGCACATTCTGAGAACAAGACCAAGCATTTCACTCTCAGCAACTTTGCAACCAGTTCCCTTTATCATCCTCAGGGCACTTCTTAAGTCAGGAGAACCAAGACAGCAAAACCATCAGCTGCAACTTCACCACACATCGCCCCTTCACCGAGGGAGCCTGCAGATAACAAGATGCTGCTCACCCTCCTCACGTATTCCCTTGTAATGGTATCAGGAAGATGGATCTCGAAACCCAGGAAGGGGAGAACTCGTACGGCCTTTCTCGTTGTTATTTATGAGTTCACACGAGAGCTCGCGTACCTTCCAGCTACAAGAGATCGCTATAACAGAGTCCGAAAGCCTCCTCTGCACCGCAGGCTGACACACACAGCCACTGCACATCAGGCTTCTCCCAGGAAAAGTTTGTCCTTCTGGCAGCTCCAGGCATATCTGCAGCACTTCGGTCTTCCAACATCCACAATACAGCAATATCCTTCCTCAACCTACAAGAACCAGCCCTATGGACCTCTTGCTGCCCAGCACAGAAATGCTCTCAGGCTCTGAAGAAAGCTGTTGGCCCAGGAAGTCCTAAGATGCTCACAAGGATAAGGAGGAGATTATATACAAGGATAAGCAGCAGATTAGCAAGCAATTAAGTGGCATTTGTGGTATCTATTAGTATTTCAAGCTACAAAGAGTCAGTTTCTGCTAACTTCCTGCCAAAAGTCACAAGTAATGAGCTAATTAACAATCTAATTATTGCAAATGCCCTAGAAAGAAAACAGGGCACCGGTGAAAACCTACTTAAAGCAAGCACTGGAGGAGGAAACTGCTCAGAAACGAGACAGGAGTGTGCCTGAGCTACATTTCCAGCCAGCCCACTGAACAACAGGATAAAATAGTTGGGGAAGTTGTTAAAATTGAATTAAAGCTTCATTCAACAAAGGGAGAGCCAAACACTACAGCCCAAGCTTACTGCATGCCCTGTAGAGCTGAAGAAAAAACTCTAAATAAAAGCTTTCCCTGAGGTTTTTCCCTTCCATGTAAACACAACTTATTTAGCGAGTTCAACAGCAGCTGCAGCACAACTGTAGGGCACAAACCCCAAGCTCAGTGCCACTCATGGTCCCCAGCGTGACCCAGCACTCCAACGGCTCCGGTGCAACAACAGCCTGACCTGCTCCAGGGGCAGAAGTGACACACAGTGCCAGCCCTGGCACTCCGAGTTCTTCCTTCTGCTGCAGAAACACTGCTCTCCCTCCCGGAGCCTCACGGGGTAGCTGTGATTTCCAAGCAGATGGCAGGCGGTAGCGACTTCTAGCTCATGCTTGACTTTCCAACCTGGAAGAGCTCTGCATGGAGACACGGCGTGCCCACATCGTGGGGCACCAACTGCCTTTGCTGTAATGAGGATCACACCCACAGTCTCAGCTGCAGCTACCTCACTGATGGGAGCACTTTCACCCAGGGACCTCAGACCCGCACAGAAGGGGATGAATGCAAAATCCACAAAAAATGATCGATTTGGGGAAGGAATTTGGGGTAAAGATCAGTCTTTTCCACATACCACAGTCTGCAAAATTTCCTATTGCAACACAGTAATGTCTGTGATACCAGACTAACCTGGGAAGTGGTTTCCTAAGGCAGAAAGGTGTGTTACAGACCAGTCACACAGCTTCGGAAATGTCACTGAGTACAGAGCATGCTACTGAGGGTCCTGCAGCCCCCTATGGGCTCCTACCCCAGGAACCACAGGGCAGGAGAGTGCTGTTTAACCTCTGCCAGTTCATGGAGGGTCTTCCCATGTGGGGTCCAATTGCTGCACATTAACAAGTCTGAGACAACCGTCATGGGTTCCACTTACTGACCTCACGCTGAAGGGTGATTCAGTACTGGTTAAAAACATGCAAGGATAAACCTTCAAGCACATGCACAATTACAGGGCTGGACAATAGTTCCTAATCGCTGGGAGAGAGACTTGAAAAGGCTCAAATTATCTGATAGTGAAGGCTACAGATAGAACTGAGCAAAGCACTAGAAATTATGCAGGAACCCTGCCCCACCAGCCCATGATCCCCACCACATTTTCCAACATACCTCAAATTTCAGAGGCACTGTGTATGCACAAATAAGCCTGGCATGGCACTGCCCGCACAGCGCTGTAAGCAAAGTCAAAGAGCCAACGGCTGGGCAAGCCTGGGAAGACCCACAACAAGAGACATAAGCTGCATAGAGCTCCTCTCCCTAATGTGGCTGAACTGCCCAGGTAAGAAACCTCAGGTACCAGGAGAAGCTGTGACCTTGAGTAGCACCACTAGGAATTACATGTTGCAGCCTCCACATCTGCTCTCCTCTGTTTGCCATTACCAGCCAGACCTTCAGGTCAGGATTTGGGAGGTAGCAGGAGAATAATTTTGGTGCTTTAAGATTTTACTGTGAAGTGCTAAGGATGAGCTGCAGCACTGGGCTGGGCTCACACCACTTGTAGCTGCGCCTGCAGAGATGCTCCTGAGAGCACCCAGGATGAAGCCTTCCCACCCACAGCCAACCCGGCTGGAGGGCACAGAGCAGACAGAGCTTCCCTCCAGGACTTGGACCAACTGCAGCACCAAGAGCCTGGATTCTGTGCCTCGTAACCTTGTAACCTGGGGGGATTGCCTTCCACTTCAGATACGAATGAGGGTTGCCCAGATGAGCTGGTTTTGAGATATTAGAGCTACACAGCAGTTTAGCTTTGATGTAAACCTCAACTTGGGATTCAGCCACCCACTAAAATAAAAATATTCATAAAAGCAAGATTTCTCTACCAGCCTGCAAGCACCAGCCCTGTTCAAATCCCGAGCCCAGGCTTTAACCTCACACTGCTGCGGCCAGGATTAGCCAGGCTGCCTGCGAGCATGTGCAACCTGCTGTTCAGCGAGCTAAAAGAGCACCAAGCAACGGCTAAAAGAGCAACCCAGCCTGGTTAATTCACCCTAATTTCCTGAGGGGACGTCATAAATCCCTGAAGAGCCCCTACAGAACAACAGCGTTATCAGAACAAAGAATTCTGACTGTAGTAACCCAGAAGCTATTGCAATATGTGTCATTATAAAGCCTCATTTTTGCCCAGCAACACAATTGAGCCATTCGAGCTCCTCCAGACTGCAGTTACAGCATCCGACTGCCGCCCAGCCTGCTTGCCATTCACACACATTTCCATGCTCAGTGCAATCAAAACAATCAACTTCCCTCTGCCTTTTTCAAGGGGATTTATCTGAAGTCTTGGTCACTTATTTCTGGTAATAAAACCCGACCAGCTTAAAAGCACTGGTTGACTAAAGCAATGCCTAAACTGCCTCCCTGGTCTGAGCACGGTAGTTCCCACAGGCGTGCTGCCCGCCAGCCCCAGAGACAATGGGCAAGTCCCACTGGGATGCTTCCCAACAGTGAAGAGCATGGTGGGTCCCACCGGGATGCTGCCTGCCAGTGCTGGTGGTGATGGACAGGGCAATTCCTGCTGGGATACTGCCCACCAGCCCTGACAGTGATGGGTACGGTGGTCCCACTGGGCTGCTGCCCGGCAGTGATGGGAACAGTGGGTCCACTGGGATACTGCCCGGCAGTGATACCCAGTCCCGGGGAGGGGATGTCAGTGCCAGTCCCCCGGCAACGCGACACTCACCTTGACACTGGAAGCCCTGCTTGCCGAAGCCCCTGTAGAGAGAGAGGCGGCGTGAGACACCGCTACCGGCAACGCAACGCCCCTACGCACTGGTGGGAAAAGGTGGGGGCCCGGGGAGAGGGGGCACCGGGGGGTTGAGGGTAGCCAGGTCGGGTGAGGGGGGCCCAGTGCCAGCCAGGTGAAGAGGGGGTGCGGGTGGGGGAACCCTGCTGCCGCCCAGGTGAAGAGGGGGTGCGGGTGGGGGAACCCTGCTGCCGCCCAGGTGAAGAGGGGGTGCGGGAACCCTGCTGCCGCCCAGGTGAAGAGGGGGTGCGGGAACCCTGCTGCCGCCCAGGTGAAGAGGGGGTGCGGGAACCCTGCTGCCGCCCAGGTGAAGAGGGGGTGCGGGTGGGGGAACCTTGCTGCCGCCCAGGTGAAGAGGGGGTGCGGGTGGGGGAACCCTGCTGCTGCCCAGGTGAAGAGGGGGTGCGGGTGGGAAAATCCCGATGCCGCCCAGGTGAAGAGGGGTCCCAGAGCAGGCGAAGGGAAGGTCTCGCCGGACCAGGAGTCCCGAAGCAGGGGGCGGCGGGGTCCCGCCGGCGGAGTAAGGAAGGGTCCCACTGCCTGGAGCGGTGGGCATCCCGGTGCCGGAGCGGGTGAGGGATGAAGAGGGTCCAGGTGCCGGCGGGGCAAGAGGGGCTCTCTCACCAGATGAAGTCTGTGCAGTGGCTGCAGAAAGTGGGCTGCTTGAAGAACCGCGCCGTAAACTTGTGGTTCTTCACTTCATGCACGTTCTTCTGCCGCAGGGCTCCCTTGCGGGCGAAGCGCACGGGGCCCTCCTCGCCCTCGGGGCCCGGTGCTGCCGGCGGCTCGGCCATGCTGCGCGCAGGCCGCCGGCTCCGGTTCAGCTCCGTTCGCTCCCGCGCGGTCGCTCCGGTACAGCCGGGGCCGAGACTTGGAGGCGCACGGCACCTCTGGCTGCAGCTGCCGAGCGCCGCGGCACTCAGCCGGCGCGGCCACGCCCCCTCATCTGCATACTGCGCCACGCCCCTATCTGCATGGCGAGCACCGCCTCTATCTGCATACTGAGCCACGCCTTCTTCTGCATGGTGAGAACCGCCCCTCATCTGCACAGCGAGCCGCGCCTTCATCTGCATATCGAGCCACGCCCCCTACCTGCACGGCGAGCACCACCCCCTCGCCTGCACAGCGAGCCACGCCCCCTCTCACGTATTGGAGCTACGCCCCGACATCTGCATATAGAGCCACGCCTACCTCCGGGCCGCGCTGTATGGAAGCCTCGCCCCCCACTCGCGGCGGGCGCCCGTGGCCCCTCCACTCCGCTTTGCACAGCGCCGCGCGGGGTGGGGGGACTCGAGCCGCCGGTAGGTGCAGTGGGCGGTGCCGGGGAGGGTCCGCCCACTGCCTCATTTGCATGCCGCACGTGCGCCGCTTCTGCCCTGGACGCGCCCGTGACAGATGAGCGAGGACCGGGCAGTGGTACCGGCAGCCGTGGCCGTGGGCTCTGCTCGCCCTAGTCCAGCTCCATGCAGGACCACCCCTTTCTCCCAGTGGCCCTGCTGAGCGGGCAGGCGGGGAGGAGTGGGAGCAAGACGGATAAGTGATTATGGTGGTAACAGCAAAAACGGCCCAGGAAAGCCTGTCCTCGTGTCGGTCATGAAGAACACCTGAACAGAACGGGAGATGCCCGGTGCAGGGCTGGCACGAGGAACTGTGGCTTCCCAAACCCCCACCAGGCTGTCCCAAACCCTCTTTAGGCTTCCCAAACTCCCCTTATGATTTCCCGAACTCCCACCAGGCTTTCCAAAGCCAAAGCTGGAATTCCTTTGCTCTGTGCTGATGTTCTATCCCACACAAGCTGGCAGCAGGAGCACTGTGGTTGGAGGGGATCCAGGCTGGAGCTCAGCAGAGTTGGGACACAGCCCCACACCAGGCCAAGCACAGGGGTGGCCACAGCACCGACACAAGTAGCCCGGGCAAGGCTGCTCTCCTGAGGGGGAACAGGGCAAAGCCCACCATCTCAGAGGTCGTCACAGAATGCTTTTTCAAAATTACAGTTCAAATAAAGGCCTTCTTTAACCCAACTCTGTAGAAACTCCTCAACGTGCTAACGTGGAAGAGTATCCAAACCACATTTGCTATCCATCTTTCTTGCTAGCTGGAGCATTGACACTGAAGATCAGATCCTCCTCTGACAGCCAGGCCTCCCTGTGCTGTCGGGGTCATGCCTGGTTTGGGAGCCGAGGCAATGAAAATTCAAATCAAAATAGGAGACAACATTACCTGAAACACAATAGTGTTCCAGTTCAAGTTTTCCAGGACAGTCTGAAAGAGTTGGGCTTGTTCAGCCTGGAGAAGAGAAGGCTCCAGGCAGAACTTAGAGCTGCTTTCCGGTACTGAAAGGGGCTACAGGAAAGCCGGGGAGGGACTTTTTACAAGAGCCTGGAGTGATAGGATGAGGGGGAACGATTTCAGCTGAAAGAAGGGAGATTGAGATGAGATCTTCGGAAGAAATGTTCTCCTGTGAGGGCGGGGAGGCCCTGGCCCAGGTTGCCCAGAGAAGTTGTGGCTGCCCCATCCCTGGAGATGTTCAAGGCCAGGTTGGATGGGGCTTTGAGCAACCTAGTCCAGTAGAAAGTGTCCCTGCCCATGGCAGGGTGTTGGAACTGGATGGGCTTTAATCTCCCTTCCAACCCAAGTGATTCTATGAAATATTACTGCGAACAGCAATTATTTCTAAGTTCTCATTTGTGGGAGTTAATTCTGGCTCTGCAGCCATGCGATCATTTCCTTTCTGAGGACTGAGAGCATCCCAGCCCTCCATCCTACGAGCTCTTTCTCTGAAGAATGCCCCTCAAGCTCTATGGAATTAAACGCCCAGGAGCCTTACCAGAAATAGGACCAGAGCTGTTATTACACAGCTGCTTTAAAAGGCTCATTACGATAAGGAGACGTAGCTGCCCCGTCCTGCTGATGTCGGCTTTCCCTAAAAACAGACAGGCTTGTTACGAACACTCTGCACCGTGCGATTTCAATGCTAAGAAGGGGGAACAAATTGCAGGCATCCCTCCTCCTCGGGCCCCGTCGCCGCGCCAGCCCGCGCTGCAGGGTCTCTGCTGCCCTGGGCTGAAGCCCTGCTTGCTGCTGGGCTGCACAGAATCTCTGCCACAGAAATAACTCATTTGACATGCAAAGAAATGGGAGCAATAATGAAAATAATAACAGGTCATTTTGATTCCTTTCCTGTGTACTTTTGCGAAGGAAGGTGTTGTACTACCCTAAGCACTCGCTACACTCAACTAGGTTGAATTCTTTTCATTTTAATGGTAAACCCAGGCTTTGTTCCTTCTTTGTTGTTCTTTTACTGTATGTACTCAGTTTTCCAAACACAGCTGCCACATACGAAAGCCAGTGGCAGTAGAAACCACTGAGAATATGTCTTTATTTCCTCCCTGTGAGTGTTGATAATCCCGTTAGTATTCACACACAGGCTTTCTTGACTCTCTGGGACCAAGCAGCATAAAAGACAGGTACAGTCCCTTCTCTTAGGAGCCTGGTTTCCTTTTTTTCTTGTTTTACTGTTTTCATTATTGAGTTGTATCACATTAAAGGCAGGATTTTCAACACTGTGCTGATTTTCATAGGAGCTGGGTACCCAGATCCCCTCAGGACTTTTCGGTGTGAGACTGAACATCCCAGCAGCTCCTTCCTCTAAGGAAACTGTTACATTTATTAATGCAAGTGAAGTCCCACCAGGTGTGATGAGAGAATACATAAATAACCCAGAACCGGCATTCTCAGGGGAGTGCAGTGCATGGAGCAGAGGGGAAATCTGCCCATCTTGTTCCTGGTTCCATAAAAGTGCAGGTCCCATATCACATTTCCCTCTCCATTGGCTCCTGCCATCTGATGGAGGAGGGCACAGAAACCCAGCTGGTATCAGGGTCTCAAGGGGTGTCCTTGCCCTGAGAGAGTTGGGGTCGTTCAGCCTGGAGAAGAGAAGGATCCAGGGAGACCTTAGAGCAGTCTTACAGTACTGAAAGGGGCTACAGGAAAGCTGGGGAGGGGATTTTGTTCAGGAAGTGCAGGGATAGGACAAGGGGTAACAGTTTTGAACTGAAAGAGAGGAGATGGAGAAAAGGCCTTAGGAAGAAATGTTTTCCTGTGAGGGTGGGGAGGCACTGGCACAGGTTGCCCAGAGAAGTGGTGGCTGCCCCATCCCTGGAGGTGTTCAAGGCCAGGTTGGATGGGGCTTGGAGCACCCTGATCCAGTGGGAGGTGTCCCTGCCCATGGCAGGGTGTTGGAAATGGATGGACTTTGAGGTCCGTTCCAACCCACACCATTCCATGATTCTATGATTCTCTGCCTGCAGCTGCAGGTACCTCTATGGAGTACAGCACTGGAAAATCCCGGCTTGCCTTTGCCCATGGGCTCTGCAGCCTCTGCTGCTGAGGTGGGGGTGGGAGAGCAGCCCTGCAGCCATGGGAGATGCAGAGACAGCGGGTGCAATAGCAGGCTCCCATAGAGACATGAGTCACATCCTGAGGAAGGGACCTCATCCTCCCACCAGGCAACTGAGGAGATGCTTTGTGGAAGGGAAAGAGCCAAGCACACGGCAGGGCTGCTGCTCACTCCGGGAAATGTGTGAACAGAAGAGCCTGGTGTGAGGCCACGCAGTCAGGGTTGCAGGTGACCAATAACAGAAACCCTTTTCAATAAAAACCCCAAAACACAACTAACAAATTGCAGGGGTTCAGGTCACAAACTGCTGTGATTGCACAGTCTGGTGTTTTGCACACTGCACTATGTACACAGTGCTGACCAGCTCCAGCCCCTCAGCAGGGATGGGGAGAGCCAGCAGAGAGGTAGAATCCCAAAGCACAAGGAAAACTCTCCCCATTTCCTAAGCCAGCTCTGCCTCCACCCATGCAGGAGACCCTAACTTGCTGGTGCAGACAGGACATGTGCAGGAGCTGCATCCCAGAGCAGCTGCTCACGTGTGAGTGCAGGCAAGCTCCTGACAAGCACGCTGCAGCCTCCAGCCTTGCATTGCTGTAGAGATGCTTCTCCCTTGGTGCCCACATTGCCTTTCTCTAAAGAATTCAAAGATACTGGAGAACAGATTTTTTTTCTCTTTTTTTTTTCAGTGTTTGTTTCTTAGGGACCTAAATCTGCCACAGGAAACAGGTGGAGGAAGAGTCAAAGTCTAATTAAGTATAAAGGTGTCTCAGCAATGCTCAGTGGCCTCCGTCTCATTTGTGGATGTTCTCGAGCTGACAAAAGAACAGGGGACCCTGGAGCCAGGACCTGCTGCACTCTCCCTGCATTGCCCCATGAGCCTGCTTGCAGCTCTGCAGAGCTCATGCAAAGCTTTCTGAGGATGAACTTCAACTTCACAGAGGAGCAGCAGGGTGGCGGGGTCCTTGGAGGGGTCTCCCAGTCCTGGGAGGCGCCCGCTGAGGCAGCACTGCTCCTTTGGGTTCAGGGGATCGAAGTTTTAAAAGCTTTCACCCAAAACGTCCTTGCCAAGAAAGGGCAGATCACCACACACCCATTGTCTTCTTTCTTTGGAGGAAAGCCCTGGTCCCACCAGATTTTGGGAAAACTTCTTGTTGCTCACAGCAGTTGATTCTTCAGGCCCCGCTGCAGAAGCTGCCCTGAGGGCAGCGCGGCTGCAGTGCACATGGGGCAAAGGGCCCATGGGGCAGCACTGGGGCATGGGTATCCCAGGCCACACTGCTGCTCTGGGCAGCACTGGTCCGACAATTCACCTGCTGGGGAAGGGGGATTCTGCCCTGGGCCACGTGGGGACACTGGGGATGGAGGGTGTGACAGGCAGAGCCCTCTGCATAGAGGCAACATCAGCTGCACTGGATTTTCCCTTTCTGCTTTCACAGTTTTTGCATGTTTCACGTCCTTCGTGCAGAGAAGATGGAGTGAGGAAGAGAGAAGCTGTGTTTGTGTGAGGAGAGCCCTAGTTACCCACCCACCAGAGGTGAGAGCATCCTTTGCAGCCGTCCAAGGCAGCCCAAACGCTGGTGTCTGAGTGTGACATAAACCTTCAGGAGGGGCTGGTGACGGGGAGAGACACAGCCGGGCAGCGATGCTCAGCTGGAACAGCCACCGCTCCTGTCTCACATGTGAAAAGTAATCATTTTCATTTACCTCCACCAGAATTCTCTAGCAGCTTTGTTTTGATCCAGCAGTGCAGATGCCGAATGGCTGCTCTGTGCTGGAAGGTAATAAGAAAGGGCCATTGTTGAGGGCATCGGGACCACTGCCCATAGTGGTGGGGCTGCTCTGACCAGCCATGGGCCCCCAGAGCACCTCTGTCAACTAGGGGAGGCTTCAAACATAGGGAGCAGAGACACCCAAGTGTGTTGGGCAGAGAGGAGGAAGCCAGGGCAGAGAAAGCAAAGAAACCTTATCCCTAATGGTCCCCAGCGTGCAGGTTATTCAGCCAGCAAAGGGTTGGTTCATGCTGACCCTCCACCCAACTGGGGCAGGAAGGCATGAGTAAGCAAAGGGACTGCACTATGAAATGGTGGTTAAAGAGGGCTCTGTCCACACCCAGTCTATCTGCAGGCAGGACAGCATCTCCCATCTTACCAGAGAACACAACTCCCTGAAGAAGCAGAGCTCATGCCTGTTTCCAGGCTCTCAGCTGGTCTCTCCTCCTTTGCCTGAGACTCATAGGCAGCCGAGAGCACGATGGGGCGCGAGGACAGCCTGGGGTACAGTTCCCAGCAGTTCTTGGCAGGCAGGCAAGCATGCAAACTGGTTCCTGGCTCTTTGTGCAGACTCACACTGCCTGCTATTCAGGGCTTGCATAAATGCGATGCTGTTGTTCAGGCCCACCAACATTTCTTCCATCCCTCCTGAAGGCAAAGCACACTGCAGAGGAATAAATGAGATGAGGAGCCCCTGTCTCTCGCTGCCCCATGGCGATACACCCTCCGCTTGCTCCAGCAAGGGGCACAGGCACCAAACCTGCCAAAGAGCTGCAGGGACCAAGTGTTCCAAACCCGCGCACGGGGAAAGCGCAGCCACACATTGGGTACTCGCGTGGTTCTGTGCATCTCAAACATAGTGAAGCTATTTAAATATTTCATATTCCTGGCTGCTAGCTTTCAGGGAGAAGAAATTAATTCTGTTTCATGTACCCAGGGATGGCCCACATCAAACTGCCTGCCTGCTCCGTTCGTTAAACAAAGTCAGTGGTAAAATTTGTGGGGTTTTGCTGCTTGTTTCCAAAACCATTTGATGGATAAGTGGCTTTCATGTCCTGTGACTCTAAGCTAGGAAGTGGTCATTACTTTTTGCTATTGATCCAAACCAGTGGGGATTTCCCACTGCCTTCCAAGCGGGGTAGAGCTCAGGTGAGTTCAGCGAGGTGATGGGAGCCAGAGTGGCACAGCTACCTGTGCTTCCCTTGCTGGAGCTTCCCAGCTCTGGGCTTGGCATGGCAAGGCAGAAACACACGGAGTTAATGAGAACTCTTAAATTTTCTGCTGGATTATAAAAATGGGACCCAAACTGAACAGCAAGCCCTAGCTGTAAGCAATGAGTTCAAGCTGATGCACGGCATTTGCCCATCCAGCTGCACTAACAACAGTCCCTGCACCCACATGTGCATCCCCATGTGCCTGGCAGACACTGCAACCCTCGCTCTTCAACATCAGTCATGTGTGGGGACTGAGCCCTGTTCTGGAGGCAAAGCAGAGGGGGAGAACGGTGCCAGACACCCACCTGCCAGTGTTGGTGATGCCACCGGGTCCCTACCACCCTCTCCCATCTCTTAGCTGGAGCTAGTCCTGCCTCCTCTGGGGTGCAAAATAATTCACTTATACCATGGCAAACACCAGCTGCCACCCCCCAGGAGCTGGATTTCTCTGCAGCGCTCCTCCTCGCCAGGGATGGCAGGTTTTATACACATCATTCATCACACTACTCAGAAAAATGATCTGATCATGGAGTTATTCACCCAGCTCCATTTAAATAACAATGAGGCTCAGTTACACCCGGCAGGGCTGAGCTGGGTGCACAATGACTTCTTCATTAAGCTTTGCCTCCCAGGGCTTTCCTTGCAGCTGAGCCTCTTCCCTTACAGCCGCTGCCTTTGAGCCAGCAAATTCTCACCCCACAGAGCCCAAATGGGCCCTGCTGTGGGACAGGGGGTGCTGTGATCCCCAGGGGCCGAGGGATGCTTCAGAGCCTGTTTCTTCAAGAACATTGACACCTGAGTGCCTTAAATCCTGGCAGGCAGGAATCCTCTGGTAAATGTTACTATGATAATGGCTTTGGCCTTTGTGAACCCCCAGCTTACCCTGGCACCACTGCTGGCATGCCCTGAGCACTAAAATCCCTTCATACAGATGCTTCACAGAAAATCAGATATCTCTTTCCTGCCTGTTGGCTCCAAGTGAGCATGGGGCTGGTTTGGCTTGTGCCACCAAACCATCATTCTCACACTCTGCTCCCTTTCCCCCAGCTGCTCTGCTCTGGGGCTGCCGTCTCTCCAGCTGGTCTGCTCGCTTCCCAGGAAAAACACCTGAGATAAAAGCACAATTCTCCCATCAGCACGGGGTTGGGTTTGCCTTTTCTCCCTACTTGTATCTCATGTTATTTTCCACTGGAGATTATTCCATCTTGAAGGTGAGAGCTGCAGGCCAGGTGTTGGGGTCCTGTTTTGCTGTCTCTCCATCCCACCGGCCGATCTCCCCCTCCCCACAGCTGGTGGGACAGTGCCTGGGCACTGTGGTAGAGCTGGTGGAGGAGAGATGTGGGGGAGGCTTGTGGAGGCTTTGCAGCCAGAGGGTTCCCCTTCCCGTTCCCCTGTCCATAGCACTCTCTTGGCTGCTCTTTCAGCCTCCCCCTTGAAGGCCCTGCACATGCACCCACACGTTTCACCATGTTTCACTTCTACCTGCGAAGGCTGGGGATGCCAACAACCCCTTCCCCAGCTGCTGAGATGGAAGATCCTGGCTGTGCCCACCCTAGGTGACATGTGCCCCCGTTCCTAGTGGCTGCTGGGCTCCGTATCCTCACATGCAGGTTTGTGTTACCAGAGCATCGCTGAAGGGCTGCGATAGCTGTGGCCAAGGCATCTCGATTACCTTGGAGGAGTGTTGACCACAGGAGCCTGTCTGAAGCTTTACTGCTGACTGATTGTTGCCATCTGCTGTGGTGGCCCCACGACTCCGTGGTTCAGTTGCTCCCCTCCAGCTGGGGTCTCTCCAGCAGCACAACTGCAAGCGAGCGACTCCTGTTTGTAACAGCCTCGGGACTCCAGCACCAGAGCTGCAGCTACAGTGGTTTGCTCTGCACAGCGTGGAGCACCATGGGACCTCATGGTAATGCTGAGACCTTTAAAGTCAGGCAAAGCTGGGGATGAAAAGCAATGAAAGCCAAAATTGAGACCAGAGAACACCCAACCTGCTGATGGATTTCCAGAAATGTTTGAGAATGTTTAACAAAAAAAAAAAAAAAAAAGGAAAAAAATAAATCCCACCAAAAGATTTACTGCTTTGTTAATTTAAAAATCAAAAATTTTTTGAATGGAAAACATTTGCATGAGGTTTTCACTCCTCCCTGAGTGAATGTCTTGGTTGGACTTTTACACAGCGCTGCCTCAACTGCGGTTTGGTTTCATTCACCACAAGGGCATTTCCTGGGTGCAGGTTGGAGGGACACAGGTGCCAGCATGCCCTGGTGCATCCCCTGGCTCCCAAAGCCCTGCTCCAGTACAGGGAAGGGAGCTCAGCACTGACTGAGTGGGATTTTTCTGCTGGAAATTGCAGCCGGCTGTTTTACTCGGTGAGCTGTGAAGTTTGTTTATCCCTCCTTTAGGCTTGCTCATCTGTCTGTGTTAGCCAGATCGAACCCGTTGCCATCTGGAGGAAGCTGTAAATTGTTTTCTGGCTTTCTTCTACCAGCTGTGGCTCTTCAGGCTCCTTCCTGCCCCTCTTGGAGCTGGGAGCTCCGCAGCAGCTGGGCAGATGCTGGCTCTGCAGTGTGTCACCCAGCACTTGCCCAGGGCAGCTGGAAGGGCCACAAAGACCTGGGAGAAACAGATCCTTGGGTACAAAGCGCCATGGAAGCTCCTGTCTCCAGGGGAATTCTTAACTCCTTGCTATGTGTGGATGACAAGCCATGGCCAATCAATTCATTGGATCCAGCCTGGGAGCTGCTGGAGTGTGTTCAAGCGAAAATAACCCTGTGATGGTCACATCTTCAGTGACACGAGAGGAAGGTCTGTGCTCCACCAGCAGCCTCTGAGACAGACACTTTCCCCAGCTCTCCCACTGTATTTCCCTTGTCAGCATCGACAGGAAATCCAGTTCCTTCTGCACCCGTCAGGGCAGCACTGGGGCTGGAGGACAACATGTGAGATGTCATCTGGGCTTTCTCAGGTGTCCTCCCTGCTCAGGGTTGCCTGCTCCTGGAACAAATGGAAAGCGAGATCCTCAGCCATCCCAGCTCCATCTGGACCACATTCATCTCAGTCTTTTGGTATCCAAAGGGCCATCTTGCCATAACCCCTCCCTGATTCATTAGAGGTGGAATCCCCTCCCTGGAATGACTTGCTGGCTTGGCAGCAGGTATCTGAACATAATTAAATCCCGTTGCTTTTCTGAATGTCCTTGGAAGCCTCCTGCCTGACCCAGTTCTGATGCATCCCAGCAACAACAGTGCCCATGTGGTGCCCTGCCTGCTCTCCAAACCCTGCTGCCTGTGGGACCCCTTCTACCTGTGGGACCTCCCCATGGGATCCTCTCACCCACGGGATCTCCCACCAGTGTCCAAGGTGCTCTGGGCAGACGCAGGCTCGCTCCACATTGCCTGGCATCTCCACACTGCCCAACTTCTCCACTCAACTGGGGATGCCACCGTTACCACGGCAACATGAATGCTTCAAAAAAAGACAAAAAAAGAAAAGGGGAAAGGAGCTGAGGAAAGCACACGGAGGGGAGGATGGTATGGGTGGAAACCAAACCTGGGAGTGACTCTGCTCTGCCCTATGCCCCTCTGTGACTGCAGTTTGAGAGATTTTTTTCTCAGTGTTATCATTTCTTTCTTAAATCAAGGCTGAATTCCAAATCCTCACATGATTCCAGGACATCAAGCATGGGAAATAACATGAGGGGATGGGCAGAAATGCTGAGCTGGGGGCAGCTCCTGACTAGTGGTACCAGCAGGCAGGACAGGCAGATATGGCCAGGAGAAATGGCCGCATGGTAGGCATTTTCAGCTCAGCATAGAATCATGGAATGGTTTGGGTTGGAAGGAACAACAAAACCTATCCAGTTCCATCTCCCTTGCCATGGGCAGGGACACCTCCCACTGGATCAGGGCACTTGAGCCCCATCCAATTTGGCCTTGAACACTTCCAGTGATGGGACAGCCACGACCTCTCTGGGCAACCTGTGCCACTGCCTCGCCACCCCTACAGTAACAAATTACTTCTTGAGACCTCACCTAATCCTCCCCTCTGCCCAAATTTCATGTTTCCTCTTTTTGAAGGGGCCAAGATGCCAGAACCTCTAGTCCTGTCCCCTCCTGTCACAGGCCTGGGCACTCTTGCAAGAACCCCCCACCCCATCTCTCCTGGATGCTATTGAGGCCAGGGATGCCCTTTGGCATCATCTGCACTGTGGCTGCAAAGAGAAGGAGAAAGCCCCACCGGCACAAAGGTGCCAATTACTCTTCCATTAGCAGCCAATGTATTTCTTTATCAGCCCTCTGCTTCTCTGTACAATGTTGATCATTTTGACGGAGCATTTGTTTTAATTTCCCAAATGAGGAAGCAATCTTGTAAATATTGTGCAGTAATTAAAATGGCTATTTATTGTGCAGCATTCTGGCTGCTGCCAGCACAGATCCCGAGTAGAATTCCCCTTCCGCTGAGCCTTTGCTCCAGCCTGCCTTGCTGCTCCGGCGAGCTCCTTCACCCTCTGCTTCTTGCTCTGACATTGGCACAGACAGCGACACGCAGCCAAAGCATCCCCACACCTAGAAGTCCTGCTGCTCTGATTCCCCGCTGATAAAACCCCCAGAGTCTGACACCCTTCAAAAGCCAAGAAACTCAGCAGCAGCAGAATGATAGAAACTCTGGTTTCTAAAGCAAAACCCGCTTCTTGGGGTCTTGCAGCAACATCAGCCACTGTGGGCAGATCCCCGTATTGGGGCAATGGATAACACGGGGTCTGGAGGGGAGGGGCTCTGCTGTGGGGCTGCAATGCTTTGCCAGCTGTGACCTCAGGTTTGAAGGGGTCCTGCCTGCCCCAGGGATGAGCTCCCACCCAAAGGACCCAGGGACAATGAGTGCTCCTGACCCACACCATCCCCATGGGAAAACGGTGCTTTAAATGGCTGTAAATTGGAAGGGGGAAGATTTATATTAGACATTAAGAAGAAATTCTTCATGATGAGAGTGGTGAGGCACTGGCACAGGTTATCCAGGGAAGCAGCGGCTGCCCCATTCCTGGAGGTGTTCAAGGCCAGGTTGGATGGGGCTTCAAGCAACCTGGTGTGGTGGAAGGTGTCCCTGCCCATGGATGGAGTTGGAACTGGATCGGCTTTGAGGTCCTTTCTAACCCAAACCCAACCCAACCCAACCCATTCCGTGATTCTATGACCCAGATAGAAGTCCTGGAAAGGGACTGAGGCATCCCAGGAGAAGGATGACAAGGGCGGGAGCTATCCTTCTGCTTGGGCTCACAGCCCCAGCATGGGAGGTGGCTTTAGGCCATTCCAAGAGCACACACTAGGGAATGCTGTCCCAAGGCCAGCACATGCCAGCGATGGGTTCAATGCTGCCCACTCCCAGCAGAGCCCATGGGTCAGCACCAGTGACCTCCATCGTGGCTGACCCTGGAGGAGGATAGGAATGAGGTGCATGTTTTGTGTGCAGTCATCTCTGCAGCCCCTGCATGGGGCCAGGCAGCACGAAGCTACAGCTCGGTGAGATAACAAGCTGTGCATGGCTGGGGGGGGACACAGAAGTTTCTCTGTAGTGATTCAAAATCCTCCTCCCAGGTCTCCATGTTGACCAGGAGCCTGTGCTGGCTCCAGCACTGGGTACAGCGGTGGAGGGCATGCAGTGGCCATGCCTCTGGGGAGCAGAACAGCTTTCCCACTGGGGGCCAAGCCCTGGAGTGGAGAGAGGCTTTCACATCCCTACCACCTCTACTCACACTGAGCCCAACAGCAAGGGCCAGGAGTTCTGTGTCTGAACCTGGCCTTCTGCTCTGACCACATTTGCATGAGCACAAATGAGTTATGCATGGCTTTGCCTTGCCTTTCTGTTATTGCCCCTCCACATTCACATGGCAAAAGATGGGAAAAAAAAACCACTCGGAAATAAACAACTCTCCAAATCCACTTAAAAAAACCCTTTAAAATGTAAATCCTTCCAGCTTGAGTGATGCCTGGCAAAGAACTGCTTTGGTGCTGGGGGAAGCGAGGCAGGATGGCAGCGGATGTGCAGGGAGGAGGAGCAACCCCCCCCCCCCCCCCCCCGCGACGAGCAGCTCCGCTCCTCTGCCAGCCGGGAGGAAGCAGGGTTTGGGGGTCCCGGCACCCCCTTGCCCATCCCGTCCCCTGGGCTCCCTCCCCAGAGGGACACATCGGTGCTGTCTCCTCTCCAGGGAGCCCGAGTGGGCTGGTGATGACAGCAAAAAGGAATTAAAGATCAATAAAATGAGGAATAGAAGCAGAAGGTGGGGAGTGGGTAGGAGGGATGAGCCCATTCCCCCCTGTTGTTTCCCTTCCACCAGCCTTGCTCTGGGGTCTCTCTCGCTCTGCCATGGGGTCCGGATCTGGGAACGCTCAAATGAGCCCCCAAAGCCGAGCTGGAGACGCCCTCGCCTGCCCCTCGTGAAACACTCCAACTCCCTGGCTGCCGCGTTCACAGCAGCCCCAGAGCTTTGCATGTGGTGGTGATGCTCGTTAGTGCTCTTTGCATATATATATATGCTAATGAGCAGGGAGGCTGCTCTGGCATTTGTGTCTTGTTCTCAGGCTGCAGAGCAAATATAGCAGTGCTGGCTGGCACAGCACTCCAGGGCGGCACAGGCAGAGAGGGATGCTGCCTGCCCTCAGGGTGTGTCCCCAGGCCCCCTGGGCACCATCTGGCACAGGAGGGCATGAACCTGTCCCCACGCCTGCGTTGCCTGGACCCCGCTAATGGCACGGCTCTAAAAGCTTCCCCAGAATACATTTAGACTCCCACTCCCTTTACTATCGCCTCGCTCCTCGTCTCCTACATGCAGATGCCAGCTAACGTGCAGTACTGGCTCCGCGCGTCATCGCCCACCTCCACTGTCCCCCGTATGCCCGTGCTGGTGCCCACACAGCCACCACCGCATTCACCCCCGGAGCACCCTGACCGGGCAGCGAGCTCCCATGGGAACTCCCTGTGGCTCCAACATCCCGTGTGGCAAGCAGGGTGCTTCAGGGCTCACGCAGAGACCCGGGCGATGGGAAGCGAGTAGGCTGGCAGAGATGTGCCAGCCACATTGCGAGATGCCTTGGCAGCCCTGCGGGCACAGCAGCCACCCTGCCTGCTCCCTTGGGGCTGCCAGCAGCACCAGGGCTGCAGAGGCTGCACTGCTCCCAAGCAGCTCCTCACTGCAGGTACCCCCTAGTGCCCCCTCCACTGCAAGGCTCATGTGAACCCGCGAACACCAGAGGAGCCCATGGACTGCACAGCCCTTGACTTTTTCATGAAAGTTCTGCAAGTCTCTGCCTGCATCTGAATTTTAGTGCAATTCATGATTTTGAGGGTTTTTTTACATTGGCTGGGGCCGGAGTTCCCCAGTTCGCTCCGACAGGCAGGAAGGAGCTGGGGAACTGAGGAGAATGTTGGTGCCATGGGATCAGGTCCAGCCTTGACCAGCAGGCACTGGTGAGGGGCAGAGCATTCCACTGCCTCTAGCCATCCCTTCTTGCTGCTGCCTGTGTTCACGCTCCACAGCCACTGTAGTTCTGACAGAATGAGCTAAAAGAATTAAATCACCTTTTCTTTTTAAGGCTGTGATTTCTCCAGCTATAAACTGGCAAAGAAAACCTTTACAGCAGAGCAAAGTGAGAATTCTCAGATGCTCTCATGGGGTGTGTTCCAAAAAGCATTCATTCATCACACCTCGCTGCAGCCACTCTCCTGGCATCAGGGGTGCTGCTATTTTAAGAGGAGGTTTTGGAGGAGTGCACTGCCAGCCACCTCTAATCCTTCTGAGGGGAGAACTGGAAAGGAAAACATCTGGGCGCTCCTCCTTTCCTGGACCATGAGGTCAAGGGTGGCGGGGAGCAGGCCGAGGGGACAGTGAGGTGCTGTTCTGCCCATGAATGAAAAGCCTTTTGTGAGCCCAGTGTGGAGTGGGCAGGGAAATACCTCTCGGTGAGCCTGCACTGCTGAGGAAACAACCATGATGGGATCAGCACTGCTCAGTGCCTTTCTGAACTCGTGGCCCTGCTGATTTCTTCTTGTTATGAGCGCTGTTGTCTGATTATTGCAAATGTTCAGAGTTATTTCTTCTTCAGCCCTACTGTCACACACCGCGCTCCTAGAGGTGGACTCAGGGGCATGGGTGCAGCAATGGAGCTGTGTCTCCTGGTCTGATGGACTCAATCATGCACTGTTGATATTTGGCATCCAGACAGGGGCCTTGGAGAGAAGAGCTCCCTCCTGGCTTGTTCAGCCCTCATCTGCCCAGAGGTGAGTGCCAGCCTCTCTCATACAGCAGGAAGGAGACGTCACCTCCACTCCTGCAGACAGTGAGGATGAGCTGCAGCCTCCAGGCTTTTGAGCCAGGGCTGTACTTACAGCTGTGGCCGTGAACAAACATGGTCATGGGGTGTTTCCAGGCAGGGAACGGGACTGCATCCCCAGGCCAGGTCTGCATAACAGCAGGGGTGCAGGGAACCCTCCCTGAATATGGCTGTGGCCCCGTGTCACTGAGCACAGGGCTGAGCTGCCTTGTGCTCGGGCAGTGGGTGGTCAACATCCCACCAAGCACCATGACTAAGCCAGGGCATCCTGCGCTGTACCTCACTGCCACCCCATCACAGCACAGGGTGCCTCCTGACCACTGTGAATTCCCTGGGCAGGTCTGCGAGCTGGGAGAGGAGAGAGGCTCAGCCAAATTAACTGATTCATTAATCCATACGTTTGCATGTGGAGTATCTGCTATTTCCAGTGTGATGCTGCTGCCAGAGGCTATGTCCCACGCAGCCAGAAGCCAGGGCGGGCAAAGCCACCCCAGCAGTGACCAGGTGGGCAAGGTTGGGGGCAAGGCATGAAACACAGCAGGAGCTCCTGCACAGTGGGGCCATGGTGGCTGAGCAGGGATTCGGCTAAATTGGGGCCACAAGCCAAGGCTGGTTCATCTGCTTCTGGATGTGAGCTGTGGGCAAGCAGACCTGCTCGTGGCCATCCCATGGCTCTTGGGTCTTCAGCAGGAGCCTCCCACCCTGGACAAACCCACAGCTGCTCCCATGGGTGGGCTGGCACCTGGGAGCCTGACCTCAGGCAGCAGCGAGGTTTTCTTCTCTGGTCAATGTTTAACCAGGATATTTATTCAGAGTGAAAGAGCTGCAGTGTGAGGGCTGGAGGGGCAGACAAACATCCTTCTTATGCCATTCCCAGAGCACACCCTGATGTTTTTCCCCGTGTCCCCAAAGTACTGGCACCTGCCACAGCCCATAGTATCAGGGCAACCACACGCACGATGCCTGCAGAGCCTTCAGAGCCTGTTGTGGACCAGGCGGTTCCATGAGCTCCTCCTGGGCTTATGAGCACACGGGGATGTGAGCATTGGTGTCCTTGCCAGCCCTAAACCTCAGCAATTACCTTTCTGTTAGGTACCAGTGCCTGACACCTGCCCTGCTCTCAGCCAGCATCTCCATCCCAACAGGTGCAGAGAACTGGGAAAGCACCAGGCAACATCCCAGCTCTGCAGCAGATCCATATGCTACCAAGAATGTGGTGCAGACCCACGCCCACGGAATGAGATGTGCTTTATGTCCTTAAAGCACATTAAGTGTTCGGAAGTTAATTGGTATTTAATCAGCATAAATTAAGCTCTTTAGTAATACTCGGGGAAAAACAATGTTGTATTACAGATGCTTTACTAAAAGTCACTCTGACAAATTAGAAATGAATGTGCTGAACACATCAGCAGCAAAACAGAGAAGCACACATGGCCGTGTGTGGGCCAGCCCCTCCTCCTGCCCCTGTGAGCAGTGGTCAGGAGTATCACTGCCCAGTGGGACTACGGCCCCTCACCCACCACCCACACCACCAGGAGAAGGGCCCTGGGGCTGGGGTGCAGAAGGAGCTGGGGCGTAGGAGGGAGCTGAGGTCCCAGAGGAAGCCAAGGGAGCCGGAGTGAAGGAACGAGATCGGGTGCAGGAGGAGCTGGGGTGCCAGAGTGAGCCAGGGTGCCAGAGCAGCTGGGGTGCAGGATGGAGCTGGGGTGCAGGAGTGCCCAGCCCCATGCGGAGGCAGCTGCAGCCAGCAGCATGTTTCCTGCGGTGTCGCAGGGTCACACTTCCTCTTGAAAGGGGAAGGTTGGTACCCGAGTGCTACAGCTGCCTGCAGCCCCACTCCAACAGAGATCTGCACCCTGAGCAGGGCACAGGGCAGTTTGGGTCCTCCAGGGGCTCCCCCTGGCCCCCAGTTCCCACAAGCACCCACTCCCACGCCCCCCAGAGTCCCTCTGGGAGGGAAGCAGTGACTTTGCTCTTTGTTTGGCTTGGCATTTTTTGTGCCATTGCCATGACAACTGTCCTAGTGACATCTTCACGCTATTTGTCTTCTTCTGGGGGTTGCATCATTTTCCTTCCTGCAGGAGCAGCTGCCTGTGCCCCGGCTCCCCGGGGGCCCATGCTGCCCATCGCAGGGTGCACGTCCCCCTGCCCAGCCCCTCAAGAGCTGCCTGTGGGAAGGGCTGCAGACAAACATGCTCACCCTGAGTCAGGGATGCTTTAATTCTGGTCTTTTATCACTTCAGCATCTCTACAGCCTTGTCCTTTTCTAGAAAAGTATACATCTTTGTGTGTGTGTGGGGAGGTCACCTCCCAGACTGGGAAAAAAAGCAAGCAAGCTGAAAATAGAGAGGTGACATTGTGCAGGGCTCTGCCAGCCCCAGGGGACAGCAGAAAGCCAGGAACGCCCTCCTTGCCACAGCAACCACATATCTGCCTCTGCATGGAGCAGTCCAGGAGGAGGAGAAGTAGGAAACATCTGCTTCACCCAGGGGTTTCCTGTTGGCAGCAGGAGAGGGGGAGCAGCCGGAGCCCTGTGCACCCATTCTGGCCCTGGGAGGGTCCTGCTGCTCCAGTTTGCACCAGCTTGGCCCTTTCCCACTCCTGTTCCCTCGGGCCAGTTTGCAGACAGGTGCCGCGGGTGCTGGGCAAGGTAGGCAGCCCTGCTGCGGGGTCACAGCTCTCCCAGCACAGCCCCTTCCCTAGGGGAACCGCAGACCTGCACCTGCAAGGCTGGGAAAGCAACAGACCTTTCCCACGTTAAAGGTTTGCAACATTAGGAGCGACTGAACCCAGTAACTTGAGGGGTTTTGTGCTGGGGCTGGACTGGGAGTACGCACAAGGACACCTGGGCACCCATTTAATGCCCAACAAGCCCCCCGAGCAGTGGGATCGTGGTCCCTGCAGATCCCCCCACAGCGGAGGCTGGGGAGCCCGCGCGATGAGTCAGGGCCGAGCTGCCGTAGGGACGGGTACCCGGCTGACGCAAAGCTGCTGCGCTGGCTCCTCTCCCCCTGCCCACGCAGCTCCATCACTCTCCCGCTGCCGACTCCTCCTGCTTATGGCAGCAGCTCCCTCTGCCAAGGCTCCCCCTCCCCTCAATGTCTGACCCCCAACACACATCCTCTGGCTGGGGAGGGACATACCCAACCCGAGCACTAAATTGGTGCTTCACCCCAGCTCTCCTGATGCTGAGAGCTTCCCCAGAAATCAGACTGCCACCAGTGCTCCATTCCCCTGTTATCCCTCTGTGTTAGCCTACATGGAGCAAACCACAGGCAGAAGTGGAAGGTGTCCCTGCCCATGGCAGGGGTTTGGAACTGGATGATCTTTAAGGCCCCTTCCAAGCCAAACCATTCCATGATTCTACGATGAAGAGCCACTTGGCATCATCCTGGACCTGCACAAGGACGAGGAGTTGACCCATGACACCAGCTGGAGGAGCATCCCACTATGCTGGGGCAGAGGCTGGGCTGGATGCTGAGGAGGGAGCTGGTGGAGAGAGAGCAGAGATGCTCAAATAGAAGACAAATGCAGAAGCCAGCATGGGGGAGGGAACAGAGCCTCGCAGTGCCCACCACCACGTTGGGGACTGGGGAATTCCTGCAGGTGTGGGCCAGGGCAAGAGGGAGCAGCTGCATCGGGACTCAGAGTTACTGTTGTCATGAAGAAGTTGGATATCGACTTGTGTCAGTGCTGGCGAGCGGTGCTGCACAGTGTCCAGGCACGGCTGCTTGACTCAGCCTCTCCCCACCTCAGCAGGATCACGGCAGGCTCCTCACACGGTGTTTTGGAACCAGCAGTTCTCACTGCCCATCCCGAGGAGCTGGAGAGGTTCCTCCAGAGCAGCCCAGAACCTGGCTCCTGGCCACGGCCACATACCCCAGACCCCTGAGTGAAGGGCAGTGGTGCCCACCCCAGAGGGCACAGCGCTCCCCAGCACTGCAGATACATGGGAATGGCCCTGGTGGGATGGATGCTGAGCCTGGTTGAGGCTGGGACTTCATGGGCACTTGTGTCAGTCAGAAGATGCCCCTGGCAAGTTGGTCCACAGCTGCAGCAGGGGCTGGCCAAGGGCTGGGGACCAGGGTAGGAGCTGTGTTGTCCAGCCCTGCCACCAGCACAGGGCTGCCTGGTTCAGCTGGGATGCTCTCCATTGTCCCAGCAGTGCAAGTGAACCATCTCCCAAGCATGGGTTGCCTGGGAGACACAGAGGGGAGGTGGGATGTTGAGGAACAGGGGTGGGGGTGCTTCATGCTGCTGTGCTGAGCCGCACCGGCTGCCCATGGCAGGTCAGCGACAACAGCACACATGTGGCCCCACACCTGGCATCACTTCAGGATCAGGCGGGTGTTCCGGTCGCCCATCAGGAACCTTTGGAGAGGTGGAACAAAGAGAAACTCCAGGTTAGCATTTTTGCTATTGTAAACGTGCAACAGAAACCCAGTAACAGCAGCAGCCTGAGCCTGGATTCACCCCACAAGAAGACACAGATGGGGCAAACATGGTGAGGCCCTGGCACAGGCTGCCCAGAGAAGTCGTGACTACTCCATCCCTGGAGGTGTTCCAGGCCAGGTTTGATGGGCTTTGAGCACCTTAATCCAGTGGGAGGTATCCCTGCCCATAGCAGGGGAGTGGAACTGGATGGGCTTAGATGTGTCCCTTCCAATCCAAACTGTTCCATGGTTCTATGGTTCTATAATTCTGTGATTCTATGATTTGGGGACACGTTGGACCTTTGCTATCACCCTCTTCTCGTGGGGAAGAGAAGAGATGGGAATCTCCAGTCTTTGGACATCCCTCCAGAAAAGCAGCTGTTTGTAGCCTTGCCACAGGGAGCAGCCCAAGCAGTACAAGGGCAGAGTCCCAGGGAGGCAGCAGGTGGTCACCTTGCATGGCTCTGCTCTCCTCACCACTGTGGGCACCACTTACCTCGCCAGCACACCGACAAGGAGGGCAGCGATCACCGGCGCGACCCAGTAAACCCAGTGGTAGTTCCAGTAGTTTGCTACCACAGCAGGCCCAAAGGCTCTGGCAGGATTCGTGCAGGCTCCGGACACACCGCCTCTGCAAGAGGAACAGAGTGGCTGCATCAGCCCTGTAGGACAGGAGAGCAGCACCCAAACCCCTCGTTGCTGGGACAGGGCAATGTACAGGGCTGGGGTGTCTGGGGAAGACACAGATCCTTGCTGGGTTTGGACCATCCCCAGCTCCATCAGTGTCCTGGGACAGTTGTTTCCACAGCATAAGGATGTCCAGAGCTGGGTGGCTGCTCTGCTGTAGCACAGGGACAAGCCTGGACACAACAGCCACCGGCGGCCACTCTCCCTTGGACACTGGCCTTCACTTGCAGGTGTTTGCAAGTTGTCAGGGAAAACATCACAGGAAAGACATAGATCTGTCAGAAAAAGTCCAGAGGAGGCCACGGAGATGATCCAAGGGCTGGAGCACCATCTGTACAAGGACAGGCTCAGAGAGTTGGTGTTGTTCAGCCTGGAGAAGAGAAGGATCCAGGGAGACCTCAGAGCAGTCTCCCAGGACTGAAAGGGGCTACAGGAAAGCTGGGGAGGGGCTCTTGATCAGGGAGTGCAGGGACAGGATCGGGGGAATGGTTTGAAGCTGAAAGAGGGGAGATTGAGATGAGATCTCAGGAAGAAATGTTTTCCTGTGAGGGTGGGGAAGCCCTGGCCCAGGTTGCCTAGAGAAGTGGTGGCTGCCCCATCCCTGGAGGTGTTCAAGGCCAGGATGGATGGGGCTTTGAGCAACCTGATGCAGCAGGAGGTGTCTCAGCCCATGAATGGAGTTGGAACTGGATGGGTTTTAAGGCCCTCCCAACCCAAACAATTCCATGATTCTATGAGCCAGATAGAAGTCCTGGAAAGGGAATGAGGCATCCCAGGGTCTATTTTGGGGCTTACCCAGAGCTAGGCTTTTGAAGAGGGAAAGCTCCCCATCACGCACAGGTAGCAGAGTGAGACTGGAGAGACAACAGCACTTACAGATTAAAGCAAACTGCAACGGATAAATATTTGCACACGAGGTTTGTGCAGTGTTTAAACGAGCGTCTGAATCCCGCTAGAGGGGGCGCTGCCTTAACTAAACAACCCATTAGCATTCATAATTGCATGTGCTCGTTATCAGATTGTATGGCACAAGACCCAGGCTGCTTGCCCGAGCCACCCGTCTGCGCCGAGGCTGAGATTGGCAGCGCTTCCAGCCACCACAAGGACACACGGCAAGGAACCCGTCTGGATAAACCCGTTTCTATTTGCCCAGGGCTTCCTACGACAAACATCACCCGTGTGGTCTTTTGGTTTCACCAGCCCATAACAAGTGCTTGTAAAGGCTGAAGGGCCACACGCTGGGCTCGTGCCACCCCTGCACCCGCCAGGGCTGTGCCCAGCAGCTCCCCCCAAAATTAAATGCAATTAAATAGATTTTTGTAAAGCAGTCTAGATCTCATTCAAGATCACCTCTCTTCTTCTCATCCTGTGACATCATATATTTAATTTGCAGTTGTTTATCGTGTTCCTTCAAGATCCGTCTGGACCCTCTGAAAGGTGGGAATATATTTCCCTTTTTTTGAGAGAATGGCTTTGAGAGACAACAGTTTGTAACAGGGGAAGGAGTCGCACCAGGGAGTGGCCTGCCTGCAACTCAGGGAGAGAGGTGGCAATGAGGAGGAACCAGTGATCCTGGAGGAGACTGAGAGAACCTCCCATAGAAGAGACCGGGCAGAGTTTTCTGCAACTTAATCACTGAGTTAACTGCAACCATGCCAAATGCCAGGGGGGCAGTGGACTCATTCACCAGGCTCTGCAGTGTGTCCAGTTCTCCTCAGCTGCCCTGGCCAGCAGGTCCTGTGCTGTGCTTCAAGGGGGCACATCCTATCTCATCTCAACCTACCCCACTCCAGTCCATCACTAGCACGGGCACTCTCCCCTCCTCAGTGCAGGATGCGGCAGCTGCGGTGCTGCCTGGGGAGGGAACAGTGGGACCCTGGTGCTGAATGCTTGGAGCTCTGCTCAGCCAGCACCCCAGGGTGTTGTAAGCACCAGCTGCATCCCTGCAGCCCATGGTCACATCCTGCTCCCCTGCTCGAGGCTCCGGGCCTGGTGATGGTGGCTGCTGGAGGGAACACGCGCAGGGAGAGGACTCTCAAGCTCACCCCACCAGGACGTTGACTGTGACAACGAAGGCAATGCAGATGGACACCAGCGGGGTCTTGGTCTTCTCATTGACGGCACCCATGAAGGCCACTAGGATCATGAAGGTGGCCATGATGATCTCACACACGAGGGCAGAGGCGATCTGGTCGTCAGCCTTGATGACGCTGAAGGCTCCTCCATTGGTATTTGCAAACTGCTCGCTCGGCACCACAGCCTGCACAGGGAGAGCCCAGTTTGTGCCATCCACGCTCTGTATTGTGGGCTTTAGCAGCCATATGTGTGCACTGTCAGGGCAGCGTGGGCGGGCACAGCATCAGGGTAAAGAGGAGCTAATCTTATCACATTCCTCCTGAAAGCCAGCCCTAAGCAGCGTCTGGCAAATATAAACTCATTAGTGAAGGCTCTTAGCATCTCCTGAGATAATGAACCAGTGCCCGCGCACGGGGCAGAACGAGGCTCACCCAGCTGCAGAGGGGTTTGCAGCAGCCCAGGGGCACCAACCCAACAGCACCGAGCTGGGATGCTGGAAACAGGCAGCATCGGACACAAACGAGCCCCAGCTCAGCACCATGAGGAGAAGGATAGGCAAACAGCACAGGCAAGCGGCTGGGGCTGCAGAGGTACCATGCATTGCTCTGCACCTGCTCAGCACAGCACTGCAAACCTCCAGAGAGCAGCTGCCAGCAAGTTTTCATTGGTCTGAGCCACAGAGCGCTGAGGTGGCACCCCAACATCTGCCTGGCACTGCACGACCTCAGACTGTGGCCACGGGCGAGTTGTCCATGTCCTGCAGTCAGAGCTGAGAGGAGGAACTGGGCGCCCTGGTCCTGAGCGCCAGATCAGCCCCATGGCCATGCCACAAACCTCCGAGCTGTATCACCTCATGAGAAATGAGCCCTCTTAATTACAGGCACCGAGACACCTCGCTCTCCCCATCACACACGCTGTTGCTGGAGACCCTGGGGCCGGGCAGCCGGCTGGGGCAGAACAGGGGGAGCTCCTGCCCCCTCAGCATTAGTCCTGGGTAAAGAGACTCCCTGAGTGTCCATACCTTTGCCAGGCCAGCTCCTATCATCGCTCCGCAGAGCTGGGAGATGCAGTAAGGAATGATCATCATGATGTTCATCCCACCAACCAGCCACATGGCCAAGGACACAGCAGGGTTCAAGTGGCTTCCACTGCAAAGGAGAGAGGAGCATCAGTGAGGGGTTCACCCCCAGCACAGGGTCTCCCCCTGGGGACTGAGCTGCTGGAGTGCATCCAGAGAAACTGGGGAAGAGGCTGGAGTCCAGGGGTTTGGGAGTGGCTAAGGGACCTGGGGTTGTTTCACATGGAGAAAAGAAGGCTGAGGGAGACCTCATCGCTCTCTGCATCTCCTGGAAAGGAGGTTGAAGGGAGTTGGGTGTTGGTCTCTTCTCCCAAGTGACAAGACAGGAGAAAGTGGCCTCAAGTTGCACCAGGGGAGGTTTTGACTGGATAATAGGAAAAATTTCTTTACTGACAGAGTGGTGAAGCACTGGCTGAGGCTGCCCAGGGCAGTGGTGGAGTCTCCACCCCTGGAAGGGCTTAAAAATGTGTGGCCGTGGCTCTTGGGTACATGGTTTAGTAGGCACGGTGGCATTGGGCTGACAGTTGGACTGGATGAGCTTAGAGGTCTTTTCCAACCTTAACAATTCTGTGATTCTATGACTAGAGCCATCCCTGTGCTCAAGGCTGGGAGCAGTATGGATGGAACGGGTGCCCAGTCTGGCAGGACACACAGCCCTGGGAAGGCAGGGAATGGAACAAGCGCTGTCAGGAGTGGCTGAGGCCACATCCCAGCCCCACCAGCACTGCCGGGTTCTGCTGGGGTTTCCAGGGTTTATCTGCCTCTGCACCATGCAAAGCCACAACAGGTCTCTGCATCCAGCCCACCACAGCCCTGGGAAAGGCTGGCAGGAGCCAGCGTTCAACTCATTACCAGACCTAAATCATTCACCTTGAAGGCCATATGCAAGACAAACTCAGATACCTTCTAATTAAAACAGATTACCACAAGACACACATTAATGAACAAGTTTCATAACCAATCAGCCCTCATAATTGCTGGTGAAGGCAATGAGTAAGAGTGTCTAGGAGCTATAATTACATCTTACTCTTCAGATGTAATTAAAGACCCATCATACCAGAGCAAGAAGATGTGTTTTTAGGTTAGGAAATGTCTCAGCTGGACGGGGCTCTGACTGTGAATGCCCTGGGGAAGGTGGGAGCCGGGGAGCTAAAGGAGGACCTGGCTGCAAAGAAACCCCATCCGGAGCAGCTGGCAGCCAGGCTTTTCTCCAGCCCCTCTGGACACAAATCTCTAAAAACCTGAATTTAAACTAAAACATCTCCCTAGCAGGGAACCTGAGCCAGCTCCTCTTGGCTTCAGAGCTCATGGGGGAACCCCAAGATGCCTTTGCAATCCCTTGTCACAGAACCCCCCGTGCTGCTCCCCTCACCCATGGCTTTGCTGTGCCAAGGGCTCGGAGTGCAGCGAGCATTGGGCTCAGCTCTGTTGGCACATGGACCCAGGGTCACCAAGTCCCCACTGCACAAGCGTCACCCCACAGTGCTCTCCCTCCTGATCAGGCACTGCTAAATTACTGGTTGATGGGCTCTGGACCCCAGGGCTCCCATTTGAGCCCAGTCAAATGTCCCTCCCTGTCTGGAGGAGGTTTGGGGTTCCGTCCCAGCCCAGTATGTCACGGGGGACAGCCTAGAGACACCTCATCCCTGGGCTGCACAGAGTAACTGCAGAGAAGGGATTGAGGTCCCAGGTGCTGCTATCAGCTTCTCCCTTCAGGATAAATCTATAACTTGGCATCAAACACCACCATTTTCCATAAGCATGTTTGTCTAAATGTTGCTTTTGAGGAATCGAAGCTATTTGTAAATGGAATTCAATATTTTCACCTGAAAACACACAGGGGAGAAGCAAACTCGGGTCAAAATGTTTCATTCTGACAACCTTTTAAAAGGAAACCTCTCAGCTTTCTGAAGGAATTGCTTCCATTTCAGCTTTGATAATTTATATTAAAAGGGGCTAGAAATAAAACATTGCAATCAGAAGCCAAGTGAAATCTCTCAAACCCAAGGTGTTACAGACGACACCTCCTGAGCAGTCATGCTGCTAAACGATTGCCTCGATGGCAGTGCTGCGGCCGCCACCAATACTGGGGCAGGACAGATCCTAAAGGCAGCGTGGAGGGAGACACGAGCATCTCCTCCTGTAGAATCATAGACTAGAATCACAGAATGGTTTGGCTGAGAAGGGACCTCAAAGCCCATCCAGTTCCACCCCCCTGCCATGGGCAGGGACACCTCCCACAGAATCATGTTGCTCAAAGCCCCATCCAACCTGGCCTTCAACACTTCCAGGGATGGGGCAGCCACCACTTCTCTGGCCAACCTGTGCCACTGACTCCCCACCCTCATTATGAAGGATTTCTTCCTAATGCCTAATCTAAATCTTCATTCTTCCAATTCAAAGTGGTTCCCCCACAGCCAATCACTCCATGCCCTTGAAAAAACTCCCTCCCCAGCTTTCCTGTAGCCCCTTTCAGTACTGCAAGTACAGGTTGCTCTAAGGTCTCCCTGGTGCTTTCTCTTCTCCAGGCTGAACAACCCCACCTCTCTCAGCCTGTCTTCCCATCCAGTTCTGGAGACAGTGCAGGTGCTGCAGTGGGGACCGTGCTGGCCCAGGGAGGGGGTGCGGAGCACGGAGCCCATGCAGACCCGGGTACCGGCTGCCCTTACCTGATATCTCCCAGGACAGCAACGATTATGCCCGCGGCCAGCCCGTGCACCAGAGCAGGCTGCAGCTTCCCTGTGCCCATCGTGTCCTCCACCACAGACAGACAGCCAGTGAAGACGAAGAGCGCGGTGCCCACGAGCTCCGCCACACAGGGCTGGACATAGCGCTCAAACCAGTGAGGCTGCGAGGGCCTGGATTTGGTGTCCATGTCCAACATCGCCTCCATCGCCAGGGGGTGGCTGCGCTCAGCTGAGGCCATGAGAGAGGCTGGAACAAAGCAGGCAGAGATCTGGTGGCAGCCGGCCCCGAGCACAATCGAGGAGATGCTGTAGAGCAGAGGGCTTGAGAAACTGGAGACGCAGGCTCAGGCCTCTGAGGAGCCCTAATGCAGGGATGAGGACCCTCGAGGAGCACACTGTTTCTCCCGCTGGCAGGCTCCCCTTGACCTGTGTGAAGAGGGAGTGGACGGGTGGCTCTAAAAAATGGATTGGGTTTGCATTGCTAAAAAAAAAAAAAGGGGGCAATAAAAGCAGATAGGCCAGCCCCCAGGAATATAAAAACCTCTTTATCACTGCCTTTCCTGGGTTCAAGGCTTTGGTTTTTTTTTCCTGGGTGTTTTTCTGTTGTTGTCATTGATTTAGGGTTTTCTGCCAACACTCAGGTGTGATTCCTTTCACACAGATACCCAGGGCGCCAGCACCTTCACAAAGCTCAGAGGCACCAATTCCCTTCTTGTGCTGCCAAGAGGTAGCACATACCCGAAGTACCAAAGCATTGTGTGCACGGGGGGCATGCATGGACCCAGAAATGCCTTGAGAGATGGCTTAGCTAGCTCCAAGGAGGGAAAAATCAATCCTGGCTAAGGCTCAGCTCTCTGTAATTAAGTCTAAGCCCAGGCACAGCACAAAAGCCCAGAGCCATTCCTGGCACGGTGCAATCCAGAGCCCCAAAATGTGTGCAGAAGAGGATGCATGAGGAGCAAGGGGAAAGGCTGCACCCAGGGAAAGGGCATCCAGAGTCGCTGCTTGGATATGGTGGGGCAAACTGAACCCCTTGGAGCCAGCCCAGGATGCAGAGCCGTGCCTGAGGTTACACAGGGAAAGCAGAAGCCTTCTTAAAAACAGTCAGGCAGTGGTAGTTTGGGGCATGGCAAATGTGGGGTTTACTTTGTGTTTCTACAGGAACATTTAAGGGGCTTTAAATCCTCAGACAGCGTCAGCACAGAGAGCAGGCAATTTAACCCATTTGCCTGTGGTACCAAAGGAGCCTGCCCAAACCACAGCCAAAGCCAATTCTTCCCAACCTCCACCCATGTCCTGCCCACAGCTCCCAGAGCAGGATCAGCCAGTTCTGATGGTACCTTTTCCCTTGCAAGGCCCTCAAATAAAAGATTGCTGGTAAGGGTGCCAAGGGATCCATCAGCAGCCTTGATATGTGATGTTGATCAAAACTTGAAGCAAAACCTCCCCAACCCCACTGCATCCCATAAGAGATCACCCCCAGAAAGTCAAAGTCAAGTCACAGCAGAGGCCGTGGGGCTGCAGGCAGCACGAGTAGGGGGATGGCCAGGAATGCTGGGCACCATGATGGGCACAGCAGCTCCTGCCTGCCCACACAGCACGTGGGTCTCTGGGTGCATCTTGCCCCATGCACCAGGAATGTTCCTGCTGGCTGAGCAGGGCTGCATCCCACCCCACAGGAGCTGAGCACTGTGGCATTTCACCTCCTTGAGCAATCACCTGCAGCATTCCATGTTTGTGGTGGGTAATCGCGGATTGGGGTTTATAGGTTTTTTTCCTCTTGTAAGCAAAGGTAAAGAACGCCACGGATGTTTTATGGTGTTTTCACAAGACATCAGGGATGGGAAGGAAATTTCCACTTGCCTGTCACAGGGAGGGCTGCTGCTGGCCACACGACAGACGAGGATCAGGCCACAGTTACGAAGGAACCCCAGTTCAGGCACCACTAACTTAGCCTCTGTCAACTCCTTTGCCCTCCCAAGAGCTTGCTTCCCACAGACAAAAGGTCTTGGCAGCAACTTATCAAAATCACTGGAAAATGGAGAGTGAGTGGTGAGGTTGGCTGGTCATTGGGGCTCCTCTTTGAACTCCTCGCATGGACCTGTGGAACAGGAACACACCTGGTTGGATTCCATCAGCTCACACACCACAGTGATCTGAGTAGGTTTCCAGTGAGTACATCAGTTCATCTGCCACCGCACCTCCCCACGCAGACAGGCAAGGGTTGCATTGAGAGGGATTTTATCTCTTGCTAAAGGAATCCAATTCCTGTTTAATTTATGAGGTATTTATAATGTAACACAACCAGATTTCATCTGGTGCTTCTCACCAGCAGCTCTCAAAGCGCTGTAAAAGTGATGCTGGCATTGCATTGATGCTCCAGGAGACAGTTGAGCTGCCCAGATGCCCAAAAGCACAGGTAAGCCCTGGGAGCCAGTCCCCAGCTCGGCCACACCTCAACCAGCACAGAGGCAGCAAAGCAGCCCCTTCCAGACACTGCTGCCATGAGCACAGTGCAGGAACGCTGCCGACAGCGATGCCATCACGCCTGGTCCGTGGGCACACAGATGGCTCCAGAGCACTTGGAGGTCACAGCCCAAAAGTGGAGATTAACCCCTCGTCCTTGGCTTTTAAACATTTACCACTATTGTTCAGGAGCAGGGATGTTTGTCTGAACCTTCTGGAGGAAATGCTCTGCATTCAGGCAACAAAGGCATTAGTTATTACTCAGCACAGGACTGAGACAAGAATATAGGAGTGCAATCTTGAGGGAATGCATTTCCCTGTCAGCAGGAGCTCCAGCCAAGCAGCTCCGCACCAAGCACCAGCCCATATCTGCCACGTGGGACTGGGAAAGAATCACTGGATGAAACAGCTCGAGAAGGGGAAAAAAAAAAGTGCAGGGCCACGGCTATGTGCCACTAGCTGAGTTCAGTCTGCAGTTTCTTGCCCTTCTTCCTGGAGTTTAGGGAATGTTGCTGTTCCTTAACCACTGTCTTGGTCTAAAGATGCTACAAGGGAAAATAACACTTCCCATATGTAACTCGAGTTAACCTTAAAAATGTGGACAAGACCAGAAAAATAAAATAATGCTGGTCTTTTCAGCACTGCTCAGCTGTGGCTCTTAATGCACTCTCGAGCACACAAATCCTGCCTGAGCCTCCTGATGGACAAAGAAGGCTGAGCAATCGCTTGGCTCATCACCAAACCATCCCCGCACGCACAGCAAAGGGGCAGAACCAGACCCGGCAGCACAGGAGGACAAAACACAAACTGGTCACATAGAACTACCTACTGTGCTCAGCTGTGCTGCACAGAGAAGTATCAGAGGAGCATGAGAGACAAAGGGACCCAAGGCTGTTCAGCATGGTCAGCAGTCACAGTAGTGGTGAGATGAACGTGGGGAAAGTAAGGAATTCCAGACTAGGGGAAGAGCATCACCTTGGCATGCTTAGGGCTTCCCTGCCCCTCCCATGCAGTCAAAGGTTTACAGCAGTAATATACGATCTATATTTATCTCATGAATTGGCAGAGGTGGTGTTGGATTCCTCTTATGGTTACCCTGAACTGCGACTTTCTTGTGCTTGTAACTCTCGAGCATGATACATTTTCTGTGGCACAGAGTGATTGCTACAGACCTTAAGCTACCTCTCAATCCAACATTTCTCCTACATCCTCCTGAGAAGAGGCTGCTCCATCCCCTCTCCCTTGTTCAGAGATGCCCCCAACGTCCAAAGAAACCCACTCTGCTCTGAGCTCACCTGGATCCTCATAGACCAGATTAAATACTTGGTGCTAAGGTTTGCTCAGTAAGAACCGACGCTCATGGGAAAGGCGTGGGGATGAGAACAGATAAATCTGTTCATATTAGCAGATGCTTATTTTGTCCTTGTTTGTGCTTGCACCAATTTGTTAAATAAGTGACAACAGCAACTGTGTCAACCTGTGCAGAAAATGGGGGCACAAACCAAGCAACACCTTCACAAGAGCCTTTTCAGGAACTGGAGAGGACATTTCCCATCTCCACCTACCCGACAGAAAAGCCAGGCTACCTCTGTTTTATCCAGCACCCCCAAAAGTTTTCATTCTCTTTCTCCCTGCTTCTCTGTGCAGATCTGAAACCTTTCATTTGCCATTCTATGCGAACCATAGTGCCCAAACTCCAACCACCCAGACCCAATGCAGTCACCTAAGGACATGCTCAAGGGCCATTAACATTTAACAACTTTTAAGTGCAGGACTCAAGCACATGGAGTCCCTGTTGAATCATGCCAATACATTTATAGGACAGATTTCTGACTGCATGCCTATAAAAAAGTTACCACAAAGTATTTTAGTGTGGCACAAGGGTGCTGCTGGAGAGAAAGAGCCCAGCACTGCCAGCACCCATGGTCAGCCCTTTTAAAAAGCAGTAAAGAAGGCAAAGGCAACTCATTTGACACTGCCTTATCTTCACAGTATTTGTCTTGGGGACTGATAGTCTTCACTATTACCCAATTGTTACTGAATGAGAACTGGCAAGGCTGTTTGCAGCTCGTCGCAGTAACAGGGTTAGCTGACCTCTGCCCACTCAGAGATCCTCTATTGCAGCCTCTATTGCAGAACAGTTTTACTTCAAAGCGCTACCATAACACTGGAGCACTGATGGAAATTTCCAAGGGTTCTCAGTACAGGTCTACCATTTGCTGCTGGAAAGCAAGGACAGATTTGGGTCAGCTCTGCACGCACAGAGCAGACTGGTTTTTGAGAAGGGAAAATCACTAGTGGGATGAAGGCACATTTAGACCTTATTTCTGGTATTTAACATTAAAATCCACCAGGCCCTCAAAGAAGGGAGGAATGGTCCTAGTCCCATGCAGTACACACATGCATATCTTCCCTGAAATCACTTGGCTGCCCACAACCATCCTGTACTACCCTGACTACAGCCGAGCATCCCTGTCCTCTATAACCACATTTCTCTGGGTCCCAGCAGCACAGAGACCTGAAAAATCTCATAAGGATTGATAACGAAACGAGGAGCTGCTAACTCTGCAGGGAAGCTTGAAATGCTCTGTGCTGAGCTAACAACTGCTTTTCTTTCAGTTTCTAGAGCTGGATAATTCCTGTAACTTCTAGAAGGGGACTTCTTTTGTCCATCTTCAAAGAGTGAGCAGGCAATGCTCAGGCATCGGTCACCTGGCTGGAAGACAGGCACAGTAAAGTGTAATCACCTAAACTGTGCTTGGAGCTTGGAAAGAGCAAGGATCAAGATCCAGGACTTGCCCCTGAGCAGATACAAGGATTCTCTTGTACCTGTCGGGAAGAATTTGTGACTGGCATCTCAAAGGCAGGCAAGGACCACGTGCTCCGGCTCCCTCGGTTTGCCATGGCAACTGGACTCAGCATCCTCGTTGTGCAAATGCTTCACAACCGCAGGGAGAAGCAGAGAGGATTCTTAGCATCTTGCTTCAAGAACAGCAAGTATGACCAGGCACAATTCCTCTGGCTGCCCCTTCCTGCTACCCACCTTCCCTAGCAGAGCTCCTTCAGCAGAACTTGCCCTCCCCCCCTGCAGCCCAGAATCTGCAGCTGCCGGGTCCGTCTCCTTTCAAAGTCCCACGCAGGGTCACAGCCAGCCTGGCTCTCGTCCTCACTGCAGGTCCCATGTCACCCACCCTCTCCAAATGCACAGCAGGGACAGCCCGACTGCCCACCTTGCAGTTGACACAGAGCAGGACAGGGGGAGATGCAGCTTTTCAGATGCTCCACAACAATTAGCAACGCAGTGAGGGACAACATCACCCACTTCACGCCATAGACTTGGAGACAAACTTTTCCTTTTGATGACATCAACTTTTCTGCTCTTAGCACATTTACAGACAGAAAAACCATATTCAGTAGGAAAAAGGAAACTATTTCAAGTGCTTTTAAGTGATCTTCAATGAAATGACACAGATGCAGCTGTGAATGGAGACCAGAGCTAAATTCAAGGCCAACATGCGATATCCCAAAGACAAAGGTGACAGCCAGATGCCCTTATTGAGGGGCAGGTACGAGCCAGGTCTGGCATTGGACTCTTCAGCCAGCACAGTTGCAGGCAGTGAGCTCCTGCAGGCAGGGCCATGAAAAACCCTCCAAGCCAGAGAGGATGCTCAGCAGGGCAGGAGGCTGCAAAGGGAACCATCAAGCTCCTGCACTGCTGTTGGCTGGCTGGGGCAGTGCAGCTGACTCTCAGCTTGCAGCTCCCTTGAGCTTAAGTGATCTTTTTTTCTCTTTAAACAAACCATTTTCAGGGATTAATTTTTTTGTACTGTCAGTATCAATAGCACAGGTGAAAGGCTGGGCTGGGAGCAGAAGAGAGAGGTAGGGATTCACCTTGTGGCTCCTTGGAGCCACCACTAACAAACAGATTCTCACAAACAAAAGTGAGCAGCAGCAGAACACAAAGACCTGGCAAGAAAAGGCTTTGCATTCCTTTTCAGCTAGTGGTTTTCCAGCAAGCCATTGTCTCAGCAGCACCAGGCACTCTCTGAACTCAAATATTCCCTGAAGAGAGGTGAAAAATTTCAGTTAGCGCGATCACAAGAGCAAGACTGCCCACACCCATCCTCGCACCACGAGCTCCTGAGGCGTCACCACTCCCTGTGATCCTGTTGTAGCCCTGAAGCACACTGTGACCCACTTTCCTCACCACTGTTGGCAACCCAGCTAGAGAAGACTCCTGAAGAGTTCTTAAAGGGATGATTTCCCTTCTTGTAGCTGGATGCTGAACTGCTGGTAGACAGGAATTCATACTCCTCTAGACAAGGACTGAACAGGGCACCATCGTGCCTTTCATCCCATGGAATCAGCTCTGCTCCTGTGTCGCACCCTTCAGCACTTCCCTCAGATGAACAAATTCTACAAGGGCCTGAAATAAATAGAAACTGATGAGCAGAAATTCCACCAATATCTGCCTCATGTTAGCATAGACATCATTTCCAAATACAGAGGTGATGAAACTATGGCAAATAAGATCACAGAAGACTGATGGAGGGCAAGAACGGCTCCTGCAGTGAGCTATGCTCAAAGCCTTTTATATGAAATAGCATCCTAAAAGCTGACCAGTTCAAAGGGAACAGATTTGTTTGTTCCAGAGCAGGTGAGACCTGAGCTCGGCTCCCACTCAAAGATGTTAAGAGCGGCTCAAGGAGTATGTGCTCAAAGGGGGTCTTGTCAATATTAAACTGATAGTAGAGGTGTAGCTTTTAACATTACTGTGTGTTGGTTCATTGTAGTCAGCAGAAATCCGCAGTTTTGCTGCAACAGAGCAGGCATTACTCTCCACGTAAGACTCCTGCAGTGCAGAGGGCATTACAGGGCTTTTGGGCTGTAGTTTTTTGGGGGGAGGGGTGTTTAATTCCAGATTCTTACTAACAGAGATATTTACTGTCAGGTTAACCTGTCAGCCTGAGCTATGACCACACTTGCAACACTCTACGCTGCCTCATTTCCCCCATCTTCACATTTAAGCACCTTTGACTCAGTTATTTCAGGTACTTAATTAATTCAAATCAAGAGCTTTTTCAGGACAGGTATCATCTCGTGCAGCACCAAGCACAGGTGACGCTAACGCCAGCGAGTCAGATCAGAGCCATTTGTGGACAGAGATCAAGGAGCTCAACGTCAAAGAGTACTGCAGGCAGAATCAGATATCCCATCAAAACCGCACTGGGAGCTCTCTGATGCAGACTCATCCATTAGTAAGTTCTTATTCCATACACCACAAGGAAGAGAACTGCATGCACACGGATACATGAGAAAGCAGGAACTGGGTTTGTTATACATTAGAAGGGGAATGTTGGGAGATCAGAGAGATCCAGGGACACGTAGATACACAAATGGGCTGGAAGGGAGGCAATATTTGACTCTTGGTGGCTGGAGAGCCATAGCCCAGCATTCCCATCACACTCTGCTCCAGCCGGCTCACCTGCCAGCCATGTGTGGGGATGCAGATTTCACGTGGCTCTTTTCTGCAGGATGGAGAAGCCTCTACAACAGAGTTAATGTACACTGTGAGGGCAGAGAAGGTATAAGCCTGTTCCCAAATGACACTGATTCTGACCGAATTCCATCTGTACAGTTCACCTGAAGAAAAAGGAATCTGGAATACAGAACCAGCTGGCAAAACAACAGGTCCCGGCTCAGCATCGCCGCTCCCCAAGTGCCACAGTCCACTCTGGAGGGACAAGCAGCAAAACATTCACTGTTGTCCATCTTGGGAGTGCCTTTCTGTGTCTTCAAAATGGAAACAAACCAGTAAAGCACCCAACCTCTAGTCATGCTTTCATAACATCACATCTTTGATCCAGTAAATGAGTTTGCAAGACAACACACACCCCATCGGAGCAAAGCGCTCATGTGAGTCAGAGCATCTGCAGGTGGGAGGCCCTCATATGCTCTAAGCTCATTAAAAGCAAAAAAAGCAACTTCAGGGTCCACAGCATGATCTAAGATGCAGTACTGATGGAGTCCAAAAAAGTTTGAAGATGTCAGCATCCAAGTAAAAGACCGATCAGAACTTAGACTTGGGAAAATAGCCTCTGGGGAACGGAAAAGGGCTGCACGAGGGTGAAAGGCATCTGCAGAGAGAAGGGGCCAGCACTGATGCAGGCACAGAGCAGCTGCGCCTCTGGGCAGAAGAGGGGCTCCAGTAAGCCCAGCCATCTCAAACATGCAGGCATGAGCACATCAGGAGTATTGTTATACAGGAAACAAAGGTGATAAGCTCCTTCCACAACTGCACAGCCCATCCCTTCCCTTTGGGGCAGAGGGGTTTTGCATACACTTTGCAAAGACTGAGCACAGCATTAACTAAATACTGCAGCACTCTGCTTGTCATTTAGGAAATGAGCTGGAGAAAAACGTAACCGCAGGTGGCCCCCAGCTATGTGTGACTACAATCCCTGACTGGGAGGGCAGAGAAGGAAAAGCCATTTCTTTTTACCACTTCTGTCCCTCGGAAATTATGACAGTCCCTTCCAAGAACTGTTTACTTCCCCTGCTATCTCAATTATCTCTTTCCCTACACCCCCATATCCCTGGTGTTTAAGGCCAGGTTGGATGGGGCTTGGAGCACCCTGATCCAGTGGGATGTGACCCTGCCCATGGCAGGGGGGTGGAACTGGATGGGCTTTGAGGCCCCTTACAACTCAAATCATTCTATGATCTATGATCTCTAGCCCATGTCAACTGTTTCCAAAACCAGGTACACTGACACTACAGAAAGTCACAGACAGCTTGAAAATGGTTGCTTACACTTGCAACTGCTTTAAAACAATCCTCTTGGTGATGCATTTGGTGAGACAGGAAAGCAAATCACTAAACCAGGGCTAAACCAGTACTTTCTAATGAAGAAGACACTAAGCAAATTATAAATACTAAACATTTATTACTTTTCTCATAGGAAGGTTGCAAGATTCAATTTCAAACAATAGTGCAAGGTTTTTCATTGCTGTTGGGATTTTGTTGTTTCCTTTAAGAGGAAATCAAGAAGAATGAGAAACTGGTGTAAAGATACCACCAGAAGCAGTACAAATTAAGATTAATTTCTTTCTTACCTTTACCACCTCTGTGCTGAACTGCCAAGCTGAGCCCATCCCAGTTAAATAAAGTACTTTAACATCATCCAGTTCCTTGTACATCATTGAAAAAGAAACATGTCTCCCTTTTCTCTCTCATGCTTCTCCTACAAGAATGTACCCAGGACTGTGACAGCCTTGGAGCAACCATAATACCTGGAGAAAGCCAATGTGGTGACACTTTATAAACATAAAACCTGAACAGAATGAAAATCCACAAAACTGAACCTTCACGATTTGCCATGCTCAGTGCAGTTGCCCAATAACGCAGCTCACCAGCCTTTTTTCCAGATTCCTGTCACAAATACATTTTACACATCCACAAAACAATAAAAGAGGAAAATCATACGATCCAAGAACACTTCACTTTCCATTTTGAACTAAGGAAGGCAAGCTTTCAAACAGGAATTATTGACATCTTATAGAACTCTGGCATTATATATCTGGGAACGGGAGGTGTGTCTCGCCTCGTAACAACAGCTCACAGCGGGTAGAAAAGATTCATTATAACCACCCAAGGCCAACCAGGCAGTCGACACGGGCAGTGCTCGTCACTTCCTGTGCTGGTGCCGCTCACGCAGATGTGCAGACTGAAGCTGGCACATGCAAAGTCCCATGATTTTTGTGATCCTCTCTCAAGCAGAAGTCAGTGCTGCGGCTTCTGGGTCCATGGCCACCCTCCGACAAAGACATTAGAACGTGATGTTTGCAAGGCCTGTTTGAAAAGGAAGGGGGTGGGGGAGAAACAAGTGTTTATTCTTGTACCACCTGTACTTCACTACAGTTCAGACAGTCAGACACAAGTAGAAGGATGTTTTCAGGCTTAAACTCAAACATAAAGGATTTAGTGGAAGGAAAGAAAATTAGGAAATGCAATCTGTACTTTTTTAAACCCTTCTTTGATTGTGATGCAGCAATTAACTGGAAGAAGCCAATCTGAAGGAGTACTGAAGCTATTCATGGCAGAAGGAACAACACAGAGCCTGATGAACTTAGGATGTGTCCATGAAATTAAAAAAGAGGAAGTCAGGCAAAGTGCTGTTAGTCAAGGCAGCAAATTCACACTGCATAAAGCAAAGCTGCTTTAGATTAAGGCATATCCATGCATCAGACTTTATCTCCTTTGAGATTTGGTTTTTTGGATTTCCAAGCTATGCTGCATCACTTAACCTCAGTACCCAAAATTGTCCTAAAACTTTGCTAATTACAGCAAATTAACACTGCAGATCCCAAGGATAGCAGCTGCTATGAACAGTGAACCTTCTGGCCCTGGCTCCTCCGGAAAGAAGTTCTGTATTGCAGCCACTTCTTAGTCGTAAGGAATCAAATAGGAAATGTACACTTCTGTAGCTCAAGACTGTCAAAGTTGCTGGACCTGGGTCCTTAGACACAAATTGTGTCTGCAATAGAGGCATCTCTCTAATTCAGACAAGTACTGGCTGTAGACATCCATCCCTCACCCAAACCACAACTCTTTTGATTTTGTTATTTCTTAAGCAGCAGCACCATATGTAACGCTACATAAAGCTTAAATCAAGTCTCTATGTTTCAAAGAAATTCCAGTTTAGGAGAGGTAGAATTTTAAGAACAAAGGACCATTTAACAGAGTTAACTTCAGAGGAAATTTTTTCCCCCAGGACAAAGTAGCATGGAAAACTGAAGTCTCAGATGGATGTAAATGGGGACAGCACAGAAGACGACAGGGCTAAGTAACACAAATTTATTTTTATGCTGTCAGGACACTGTGATTTCATATACTGTGTGCCCATATGGTGCTTTACATGCATAGGATTTGTAAACCTTTCAATTAGCACTGATAGTAGAAAGCAGGCGGTTATTTAAAGTAACCCATACGGCATCTTTCTGTGTAAAAATTCTAACTCCCCTCTACTGGACAGGCTTCCTGTTGGGCAATTCAATGCCTACAGGAACCCTCAAAAGGCTGGGGTGGATAGTCAGGAGACACCGCCCCAGAAGTGTTCACAGCCCAAATGATGACATTGCAGCAGATCCTGTTCCTGCTATCGTACATTGGGGTATACAGCCCCAGCCTTTCCACGCAGACTTCAATGTGAAGGGTGTTGGAGAACATTACCCAGATTACTGCTGTCCTTGGAAGCCCAGCAGATGCAGTAGTGCTGCATTAGTTGTTCAAACAGCTCCTTCTCATCTAGGAATTCGAGTCCTTCTATTCTATAGGAATAAAATAACAATTGTGATTCAAGCTGGAGTATCAATTCAATTTTTAATGTACTACCTTTATTGAAAGATTACAGCAAACAGCTGAAGATGGTACTTTCTCCAGACAATCACAACAAGTCCATATTATGTCTCGGAAGAGTGATGGATACACCGGTGCGCTTCTAACAGCTCTCCCATATGGGCTCATACCCATATGTATGTACCAAATGGTACATGTTTTCCTAAAACGGTTCCTACCTTCAATTCTTAAAGTAAGATTTTTGAATGTCTTCCACCAGACAAATGGGAGAACTTCGCCCAAGCTGTGCTTGCTTTAAAAAGTTTAATCTAGCACATTCCTCTCTCTCACTGTAGATTACTTGAATATCAGAGCACTTATTTCCCATGCTAAATATTTGGAAGGGATGCTGCTGAGGATCAGAAGAGGCTGAAGGGCCAAAGTTCCTAAACACACTCATAAATGTGCCAGTGCTGCAGGACAACGCTTCTGTACAGAGTTTTAGAAATAGAAAGCATTATTTGCCTCACAAATACTGAAGGACAGAGTTTACGTAACCTGTTTCTTGGCATTTGGAATAAGTGGAAGGAACTGAACAGACCTGAGGTAGTCAAAAATGCTGCAAAAAAAGTCCAAGCTATGTCTCTCCTCAAGCACCATATGGTACAGTCACACAGTCATCGTTCCTATTTAAACATCCTGTGAGTTTCAGGCTCACCTGTTCACTTCCATGGCTTGAGAAATCCTCACAAGCAAATACTTATTCTGACCAAGGTAACTTGTTCAGATAATTCAAACTATAGTTAATGACTCACAGCAATTCACACTTCATATTGCATACCTATCAAGTTATTCATTAAAAATGGTTTCCCCCTTTGTAGCTTTTCTTTAAAAATCCGTGCAGATTCCAGCCTTTTGTTAGATTCTGTATTCAGCTCTGGAGTGTGGCTCATGCACATGATGGGAATGGAAGATGCATCCATCCGTCGCAGAGTCAGACCGTGCTGCTGGGCACACCTCTCCCCTTTCTCCCTCTTTGCACAACACAACAGGTCATAGCACCAAATTACTGCCCTGCCTTGGCTCATTACCTAAATATGCTGCCGAGGACAAAGGGAGGGAAGAACAGGACTGGTCATTTTCCACCCACTTGTAGTAAAAGCACAAATGGGGAAGTAATCTTACCTGGGCCTACAAGACTGGCACAAACACTTTGATGTCATCTCAGCTGGGGACATAAAAAGTGACTGCCTGTTCTGAGGGTATTTTAGGACTGTGCTTCACCTACCTAGCGTTGTGGAGGATGGACGTTCACAAGAAACATCTCAGGTACTTTAATCCTCAACACAGCATTTCTGCACCATCTTTTGTCTGCAAATTTCTGTCATGAGATGCTTTATGTCACACCCAAATAAGTCATCACCACTGCCAGTCTACTTCTGGCAGCAATAACCCATGAACATTGCTCCAGGCATTATTCTTAAGGTTTTGCAGAGCTTCAGACTTGGACACATTCTGTCGGACACCCTCTGCGTGCAGCCTCCTCGCTGTCATACAGGGGATCCCTTACTACACACAGACATGAACTACCTCGGAAATGGCATCTGGAGGTGACTTTTGGCTGCAAACAAGCTATCAGTAATACCTTTTGACATCAGCCTGTGGCAAAAAGCTGTACACTTTCATCATATCAATGGCACGTGCAGTTTCCCAGCCATTTAACAGCAATCGTTCCCTCTGTAAAACAAAAAGGCAGCACAGTTTTCAGAGGACTTGAGGAAAAATACCAGAGAACAATTTTTTGCCCTAAGGATTTTGCAGGACATCTGCTTGACCTGTTCTTTGAAAAGCTTTTAACACTCTTTTCTAAGCATCTGCTGCTAACCTCTGCACAGAGAGGACAGCAGAGATGGAGTTGTGTTTTGTATGACTACCAAAACTAGGTGGCATCGAGCAACCGTGGCACTGGTAACAGGGAACCACTATAACATGGACAGGAAAGGATTTCAGCAGGCATCAGCCACCCACCCTAGCCCTGCTTTGGTCACTGCTCTGAGCCTCACAGTGCACACACAGGGGCAGAACTAGCAGACTGATTAATTAAGTTTGATATCAAACACACCCAGAGCTCTGTATCCCTTTACCTGAGCATCCAAGGATCTGCAGACTTCCACTCCAGCCAGGTTACACTGTCGCCTCTGCAAGTTCTCAATCATGATCTGTCCAAACCGGTCTGTCATATTCACCTCAGGTAGAGAAGGAGACAAAAGTGTTCCCCCTTCCGAAAAGAACGTAATCGCAGTGAAAAGCAGTAACTTGGTTAAACTCTTGAATTGTCTATGTCATAAAACGTACAGGATGAGATTAATTATCACTTATTCTTACCCCAGGCCTCATTTCCCCCCGCCACAACCTCCTCAGATACCTCACATTTACACGTTGAGTGCCAGTTGAATGGTGATAACGCTGCTGCCTCTGCTGGCACAGGGACTCTGCAGCGGGCACTGAAAACTGACTCTTGGTTCAGCTTCCCAGCAGAGCTTTACGGCTTAGCAGATCCAGTTCCTAATTCCTGCAGCCACCCAGTACCCCCAAGGCAGCATTTTGCTTCCATATAGAGAAGCTATGTTCACGCTGATGTGAAATTTGCTCCACTTTGTCAAACAACACCAGGAGGTCATTATGCAATGTCACACACTCACATCCAACACTAAGCATCATTTCTTTTTCCTCTCTCTAAACCAATATGCTACGGCTTTCTCTGCACATGGATTAAACCTCTGTTCTGGTTCAGCACAGCCCAGCAACTGTATTTCAGAACAGCTCTAGGCTCTTTACAACGAGGTTACAATTACAAAACAAAACAGATTACTACCGACATTCAGCAGAAACTACTGCCTGTACACAAGGATGTGGCCCACTCTTATTTTAGAAGCAGAACTCCCACTTTTGAGATTAATTTTTATGACAATAATGCAGGTGTAAAAATGCTATTTCTGTTTTACCTGCTCATAGTTTATAAACATTGCCACTGGAAAAGTGCTTGCTGCCCACTTTAACAGGTTCGCAGATTGCTGTGGGGTCATATAAACCAGGACACACTCTGCCACCAGAAGCGTCGGCAGGCTTTAAAACAAAAACAAGAGAACCACTTCTACTAAAGAACAAAAAAAAAAATAAATCTAAAGAATTATTAGCAAGCCATCATCTCACATCCCCAAAAATCCTTAGAAGAGTTGCCCTTCTTATAAACTAGACATTGACAACTGAATGGAATCACCTCATCAAGCTGACTGGAACCTGGTTTTCTGGCAGTCGACGTGAGACTCCCATGGGTATAGGACAGGAATATCAGGAAACAATCTTCCCTAAGTAAGCTGTAGGAGAATGTGCACTCTGTGAGTCCTCTCTGAACTGTGATAGCACAAACTGCAGTGCATATTAAAACTCATTCCGCAGAAAATTTTTCCCTATATGCACCATCTGCACTCCTTTAGAGATCAGTAAAATTAGGAACAAAATACAAACTGGAAAAAAAATGTTTTCTCTTTAAAAAAAGTTCTAAGAAGAATTTTAATTAGGCAAATTTGTTCAATATCTGTAAGATAAGCTATATATATTATCAAAGAAAATGCAATCTATAGTTTGCACATTGCCTCTTCCTCCTCCATCCACAAAAAAACCCAAAAATAGACACCTACACAAGTAATTCTCCTTAGAATTATGGAGTTTTCTTTTAATTGCTAGAATGAACAGGAAAAAGAAAAGTCACTGAAGTAAGAGAAATTCCACTGGTAGCAGCAACGTAGGCAAGCAAGGCAAGATTTCAGAAGATGGAAGTGTAAAGATTTAAATGGCAATTTGATGCATTCTGCTTACCCATATGCTCTCTCCCACCCAGCCAGATAGCCGCTATTTATATACCCTATATTTGAAAGGTATGTCCATCATCCACTCCAAAAACTTAACTTCTGCCCCCTCCAGAAGCCTAACATTGAACAAGAAAACCCCAGATATCAGCTCCTAGAGTTCAGTTCTCAAGGACTCCACAGCAATCACTTCACCTAGGGAACAACAGGAGGGTGAGGAGAGGCAACAGGAAATAATTATAAAGATAAAACCCTGAAATAATGTAAAATTGACAGAAATTATCCTTTCTTTTACCGGCCAAGCTCCTCGAAATCTTGACTCATCCAGCTATTATAGGAGGGGGAGGATGCGCACTGATCCAGGTGCTGCCCATCAGGCAGCATTAAAATGAAATGCAACTGAACCAACTCTTAAAAGAGGTAGTTTATGAGATTTTGATACATCTCTAGTTTAGAGATTCCCTTTGAATAACTTATGGTTCTATTAACCATATTTCAACTCAATTCAAGCAACGAGTAACTCTTCAGAAATCTATAAAAGAGTTAAATTCATGAAATATAGAAAGAAAACTGGTAGGAACTCTGAAGCACAAAACGGCTGCAAGATCTCATCCTCTCCAAGGGAAGGGATGGGGGGAAGTGAGAAGGAATTGCAGCTGCCTGCCCTGCAACAAGAGTTTTAGTGTGTGTGGAAGGATCATCCATCAGAAACACATTTGCAGAAGGCTCAGCTTCACTCCCTGCAGCGTTCTAAGAGCAAGAAGCAAAGAGTTCTGTAATGTTTTGTCTTCCCAGGAAGGGGGAAACACAATGTGCAGAACAGACTACACAAGGAATAACCTTGCTTCAGACTTGGAACTACTGAGCTGCCACAGCAATGCCAGCCCGCTCGGCTCAGCGAGGCTGCACGAGGTGTCTGAACAATTCCTTTTGCTCGAAGAGCTCAGGAAAAGGTAACCATGGCAATAGCATAACGAGCCCTGGATGAAGATACTGTATGCTGAGCCCGACTTCACTGGTGTCAGTACACATCCACAGGCCCTGATCGAAGAAATAATTAAAAAAATATGTCTTACTGTATATCCAGGTTGTGTTTCTTTAGCTTTTCCTCCAGATCTGATGAGAACCGCAGATCTGCTCCTACAATGGAATATCTACTGGAGTCCAGGCTGTGAGAATCTGCAGATTGAAAATTGAGAGAAGGATGGTTACAAATCAGAGGGATGCTGAAACTATAAATTAAAAAAAACTAAGCCACATGGAAATACATGAATTTTAAGTCAAAGCATTGTCAAGCATTGGAACAGGCTGCCCAGGGAAGTGGTTGAGTCTCCATCCCTGGAGGCGTTTATAAGACGAGCAGATGCCGTACTTGGGGACAGGGTCTTGGTGGTAGATTTAGCAGGACTGGACTGATGGTTGGACTCTATGATTTTAAAGGACTTTTCCAACTGAAACTCTTCTGTTCTACGATTCTATGAAAATTTGTTCTGTTATACCTAACAATGAACAGCAAACTCTTCTTTTTGAAGCATTACTTTCCCTTACACCTGACTGCTGTGGTTTGCAGGTGGTGATATGTGAGCATGAGACTGCACCAAGCCTCAGCTTTCACTCTGCAGCCACTATAATGCAGATGGGTTAACCCAGCCGTTACCATGGCTTCAGGGAATGCACAGAGAAGGAAAAATGTGAAGATTAAAGGCAAGGTTTCTCTCTGTTGTTTGTATAGTCTTTTTAGATGACCCAATGTATATACATAAAAAAAACATACATCAATTTCTGAAACACTAATTAAAGAGTAAAAATGTTCCCAGTATTAACAACAGATCTAGCCAAATAAACTAACATTCAGATATAGCTTTATAATATTTATGTATATCAGACACAGATTTGCAGGCCAAAAAATTATCATTTAGCCTTTTGATATGATCTAGGAATGCCACTTAAGTGTGGAGTCAAACCAGCAAAGGTATCCTGAGAAACAAATATTCATCCCGGCACACAGCAAGCAGCATGAAGTCAAAGACACTTTGCCACTAACAAAGCTTTGCAGAAGCCAGTAGCCACAGAAGCATCCTGCTATCAGTAATCCTGACACCCAGTTGCAAACAATCCAACTGGCTCAACCCAGACCACATGGAAAGTGTTTCACAAGTCCAGCATCAAACCCACTTGGAGACATGAAGTCCTGTGGGAATACACCAGAGCGCTCCGTCACACCTGAGCTTCACTGCGCTGAAGTCACGAGGACAGCAGGGAGCTTTCCCCTCTTGCCATGTGTGACACAGCAAGCAGTAAAATAAGTAAGCTACACAGTGAAAAGCCCAGAGCAAGAGCTGAGGGCAGTTGTGTGGGGGCCAGTCAATACCCGCCCATAGGAGCAAACTCTGGCCTGGCTCCATTTGGAACCTGCTGCAGATGCCAAAGGATAATAACAGGAGCAGCTGTCAAGAGGTCACCGAAGAAAGAAGCAGCAGTCAGGTAGCTGAGGAAACAGGATGGAAGGGGTTTTCCATTTCAGGAGAGGGGGAAAAAAAAAGGGTAGGGGGAAATAAGGCAATTTATTAAATTAAGCAGCACTCCCAACATCCTAGACACTGTACTTCCACTTTGTTTCCAAGTGACCAGCTGACAATGCCACTGGTGAGTGACAATGGCTGTCTCTCCAGCAGTTCTGAGCAGATCCAGAACCCAGAGCAGCTCATGCAGAGTTACAGGAAAAAAAAAAGAGAAGGGGAAGAAAAAAAAAGTTATGTGGCAAATGATTCAACATTTTGAGTCAAGGCTTTTTCCATGTGCATGTTCTGTAATAGCTTTACTACTTCCCACACCCTTCTATTTAAGTTATTATATCAAGGCCATGATAATGGCATCAAAAAAGCCATGCAAAAACTCTACCGCACACTGGGAAATATTTCTGCAGCGATGGGTTTGCTGTCCGAAGACAGAGAACAGTGAGCATCAGCCAACACAATTAGAGGAATTAACACAAGCTTCTTGTCCAGCTGCACTGACTTGGATGTATTGGTACATTAATAGTAACCAGAAATAAATTGCAAGAACTTTCAAGTGATCCAGTAAACGATGTGGCACAAACATTTCACCCTAGAGTGAAGCAAATGCCTCTTGCTCAGGCCACATTGATTCAAGCATTTCTGTCGCTCAAAAGCAAGACAGTGCAAAACTTCTCAAACTTTGGGTTAGAAAACTGCCCTTCAAATGTCCTTCAGAGGATTCCTGTTATGCCCTGAGACAGTGGGAGCAGGGATGGCCAAGGGAAGTGCCTGGGCAATCCTCAGAGCTGGGTTTGGAAGTGGACGCTGTGGGCAAGGAAAAATTAACAGACATACAGCCATAATTAAGCACTGGGAAAAAAAACAAATAACAGACAAGGACAGGTTTCTTTCAAAGTGATTTTGTTCAGTGGAAATTCTCTTTAAGCCTTAAAGCCAAGTACATTTCATGCCTTAATGCAGAACTCCTGGCAGCAGAAACTTTTAAAAGGCAAGAAAGCTGGTGAGGAGTGGATCCTCATCCTTCAAAAGCCTTTACTCCACATGCAATCACTTCTGTGTCCACTATCCAGAATGCCTGGTTCTCCTTTGGTCCACTCAAACAGAACGATGTACTTGTTTCTCCACACGTTTTCCTGCCAGCTCCTCTCCTCTCTCTGTTGATGGTTGTTGGCAAACACCACCACAGGCAACACAGAGCTGCTCACATTATACACAGGCTGATACAATTATACATTCTAAACATACTTGAAAGCACCTCATTAAGTATCTCCATAATTCATATATTTCAACATTTATGATTAACACTTTTATCTTGAAGGAAAACTTCAGGAAAAATATGAATTTCACAGCAGTCAACTCTAAAATGCAAAAAGAGAGGCAAGAAGAAAAAAAAGCAAGAGGAAAGAGTTTAAGCTAAACCTCCTTACAGAAGTCTCTGCTACCTTCCACCTTTGGCCTATACAAGGCATTAAAAACTCATTTTATATATAAAGTCAAAGGGATGAAGAGATCAAACAGCTTCGAGATTTGAAAATGCGACTGACAACAGCTCCATTGCTTCAAACTCAGACAGCAGCCGCTCCCTTGCTGCAGGGTGATGGCAGCTGAGGATGGCTGGAATTGCCACTGTTCCCGGCCCCGAGGCTAAATGCAAAGTACAGCCATAAAATAATGCCCTGCTAGCTCATGGTCTGGCAGTGATTTCTGCTTTATTGCATGGTTTGATGCTCTAAGCATGAACATTTGCAGACAAGCTGCCACCCTGACTGCGCAGCGGTGGTGGAAATGTGTTTTACAATAACCACTCAGTTACAGAATTGCTGACAGAGCAAGTTTCACCTTGGTCCCACAGCCATGTGGTCTCCATTGATTTCTTGCTGTGAACATGAACTGTCTTTTAACCAAACCTGGCTGCACCAGAAATCATCACCCACCTGTGCTGACAGTTTCAATCCAATCAGGCCACCTCATTCTAACTCAGAACAGCTGCTGTAACACTGGCATGGCCAGCATTTACTAGCTGAATCTATTTAAAGTCCCCTATTCCAAGCACTAATTCCTATGCAGGCGCCAGCTTTTCATGTTGGTTTTTAGCACAGTTGTTTGGCCATGAAGTTCTTTTCTACAGCACAGAGCTACCTTATGGTTTTCTTTGTGATATTCACACTCAGTTATGTATGAAGTTTCTCCTGCACTTGTCTGAAATGAAGGTTTGGGAAACTCCAGATTCAGATTTCATGTGAGAAATACAAGGGAGGTAAGAGAGAAGGAGAGACACAAAACAAGGCCCACCACTGCTGCCCACTACATCCACTCAGCACAGACCCTCTCAGCCCAGGCAGCCATTCCCGTTATCCATGCACAACGCCAATGGAGAGCCTTTTGCTCTCAGCACATCACACGTGTGTGTTTTCCATGACACTTGGCACAGAAGTAAGAGTAGAAGTGGTTCAAATGCAGACATCATTACAGGAACTGAATGGCAGCAAGAGTTGCTTACAGTTGCCTTTTGACCTCACAACAGTAAATGTTTTCTTCAGCGAAACGTGTTACGAGCCAGTAAATGCTCTGTTCCGTGGTAGCTACAGGCACTCACCCACTACCTTAATCATGGAATCATGAAATGGTTCAGTATGGAAGGGACCTCAAAGACCATCCAGTTCCAACTCTCTGCCACAGGCAGGGACACCTCCCACTGGATCAGGGTGCTCAAAGCCCCATTCAATGTGGCCTTGAACACCTCCAGGGATGGGGCAGCCACCACTTCTCAGGGCAACCTGTGCTAGTGCCTCCCCACCCTCACAGGAAAACATTTCTGCCTAAGATGTCATCTCAATCTCCCCTCTTTCAGCTGAAAAGCATTTCCCCTCATCCTAGCCCTGCACTCCCTGATCAAAAGCCCCTCATACAGGAGGTGCTCCAGCCCTTGGATCATCTCTGTGACCTCCTCTGGACGCGTGTTTCGACAGATCGACATCCTTCCTGTGCTGAATCCTTCTCCTGAAGCAGCAGTATTACAGAACTGGAGGCACATGAAGCACAGGGTTTCCTCTGCTACAAGAATTCAGAGTTTTCTTTTCTCACTCTCTTCTCAGATTAGCGAAACGATTTCCTGGAAGTTTTCCAAGAGATACTACTGACTCAAACCGATTTCATTAGGATTCTCATCCTAAGGCACCTTTGGCAGCTTTACACTCAACCAGCCCATACAGTCTATGCTGCAGCTCCCAAGCAGGATACAACATCGGTCTCACGCAGGCTGTTTGTCAGCTACAACATTAGAACAACATACGTGCCAAAACACAACTAGACTGAGCTTGTCTGGCAAGTGCAGGATCATCCCCAATGCAAGGCATGCAAGGCACCAGGACAGCAACACTCCTGACCTCTGCACACAAGGAACTCTGGAAATGTAGGCAAAAGGAAATTAAATCAACCAGCTCCCAAAGCTGGACTAGATAGAGCCAGAAGGAGTCCGAGTGGCACCAAAAGGTAACAGTTCACTGAGCACGATCCACACGTGTGAGGTAGCACATGGAGCACCACCTTCCCTTCACGAGCAACCGCATCATAAACCAGATAGTGCCACTGAACTTTGTGAACAATTTCACCCGGTATTGCCCCACCAATGTCAAATTACTGCACAAATGCACTGCTTTCCCCCAGAGATCTAACATTCCCCAGGGAATGTCAAGGCCGCTCAATGATGAGTGTCATCCGGCTGCATTCAAGGGCAGAGGGCACAAATATCTACAGCTGGATTGTGAGCCGTGTTGTCATTGCTTTGTCCAACGGGCACTGAAACAGCAGATGTTTCCCTGAAGCCACTGAAGCTGCCCATTAGCAGCACCTTCAGGAAATTAAAACATTTAGTGTGAGAAGAAAAGCAGTAAGAGAAGAGGAGTCATGTCAATCAATATTATAACAACCCAAAAATCAACTCCCAAAGCATCTAAGCAGTTCCTTGTACACAAGAGACATGGAAAGGATTTGAAAGCAGGGAGGGACTGGATGGGACAACCTCCCTCCCCAAGGTTCTAAACTCCTGGGCCATATCCCAACCCCAAAAAAACAGCAAAAGGAGTAACACTGCCTGCCTTACCTGGAAAAGTTGCTTCATGATGCCCTCCCCAATCCCTACAAGAGGTGGTTTCCCCAGAACAATGACTTAGTCTAACAGTGGTACCAGGTCAGACCAGAGGGACCCCAGTACGGAATCCTGCCTCTCACTGATGCCAACAGCAAGCTAGAGAGGAGAAAGACAAAGAGAGGGCAAACACCTACTACTAATATTGGCCTCTATGTTGCTCTTTACCTCTTTTTCTAAGCAATCCTTAAATTTGATTTGGATTCCTGCACCACTACTGAGCCAACGTTTCCACATTTCCATTTAACATAAACCCTGGATCCCGCGCGCAGGCAGCAGTGATCAGCCAGCAGCCCATCATTCACATGCGAGGCACAAACTATTTTTTCCACCCATGTGCATCGCTTTATGTTAATCCTCATTGAATTTATCACCAAGTCACTAATTTCACAAGATTCTTCTACAGTTCTTTACCACTCTGAAGAGTTTGGACTTGTCAACAAGCTGCCACTTACTAACCACTCTATTTTCCCAATCATTCTTAGTGTTGAACAACAACATATCCTGAAGCACAGATCTCCATCTCCCTCCATAAAGAAAATCAACAACATATGCCCACCTTCCGTCCCCATCTCTTTATCCATATGAGAACCATTCCTTTCCCCCACAACAACCATGCCACTTCTTCACACACTTTGGTGAGGGACATTGTCAAAACACATTTTGTAAATCCAAGCGCTGTATTAATCAATGCCCTTTTCCAGTACATCAGTTGACTTCTACAGAGAACTCCAGTAGGTTTGTGAAGCATAATTCACCTCGACAAAAGTCAACGTGACTCTTAACACATTCTGTTATTCCCATGTTTCACTAAGTCTGGCTGTCAAGAGTTTCTACTAATCTGTCCAGTAGATACAACAGTCCTACTGACTTGTAGTTCCCTGGATGTCTCCTGGAGCCTGTTTGAGTCACAGCCACCACCTTCCAGTTCTCAGGTATTAAGACAGTTTTAAAACGAGAGGGTACACACCAGTTAGTCAGTGAGTGAATTCATCGTCAACCTCCTTTAGATCCCCAAGAAAGCTCTGTCTGTTTGATTTGTCTACTCAGTCCCCGATCTCTTCTGGTGGCTCTTCCATGTGAAGCAGCTGCATTAGTGTGGACTTAACTGAGAGCTCCCACATGGATTTCACTCAAACTGACCTGTGGTTATTGACTGCCAGTTCAACCTGGGATTCCACAAGAGCCTCTCACCATCTCTAACTATCTAGACATATGCTACATCAAAAGATGTAGTTGTTTTCTTGCATTAGACATACCTACAACATTCAGTAACACAAGAATTATTGAACCCTTCTATCAACCCTGTGTTAAAGCCTTTTCAGCAGTGCTGCTGCAGCATATCTCATATATATAAGAGACAGTCTGTAAGAAGGTCTCCTAGCTGAAACACAGTGGCACTCAGGAGCCCTTTTCCAAGATGGGCACTGGGCTTTCATCTTTTGAGACGCAAATGTGCAATGGAGAATTCCACTATTCAAATGACACCTGAAAGGTTGGTCAGGTAACACCCTCTAACACATGGCAATAAAATGTACATAATATGCACAATCAAGTCAGCATGTGGCAGTACTGATCTGAGTCAAAGCCCTGAAAGAGCTGTGGGGTGAAGCACCTATGTCTTGCCACTGCAGCACAAGTGCACCTCCTCCCTCTTCGCACTCCTCCTTGTTCTTTGGAGGGAGGGCCCTGCCCAGCCCTCCAAAGCCTCAGCTAGAATTGTGTTAGTATTAGTTCCCATACATTTAATTGTACCAGGGAACACTTCTAGCTCTGCTTTAGGGTCACACCTGCTACCACAAATCAGCTGCTACTGTAGATGCAGATAATTACTCCTCCTTCTAAAGCATCTAAATCAGCTACCACAGTACAGTATCTGCTCCTGGGGCACTGAAACGTAACAACAGCATGCAGGTTTTCTTCTACAAGTGAAGAGGTTTTTGAATTACAGACCTGACATAAACACGAGGCTATAAACCACAGCACTGCAACCACACAACACCTTCTGGATCTAATAGTACTCTTAATGATACAACGTAATAAATAGCTCTGGCTCCTGAGGATGGACTTTGAAGGTTGCATTTCTTCTGTGAAGATGCCACTAAATATAACAACTTGTGCTCTTAATGAGACAGAAAGACAGAGTAAACACTCAATAGATATTTTAATCCACTATAAACTGGATCAATAGCATTTTTCCTTTTCCGTGGCAGAAAATAAAACATAACTTAAGCTCCATAGGAGAGAAAAAAAACCCCACAACTTTCTGGTAGAAAAAAAAGCACTTCAAGAGAAGACTTTTCTCCCTTGACAGAGAACAAATGGGCAGAAGGCTGCAACAGAAGAAAGAAGCCTCTTTTCCCTCATAGTTCTCTGTCCAAACAGCCTTTCAAACATTAAAAGCCTGCCCACATAGCAGAACAAAATGATCAGGAAAGTTTTAGAAGTGCTACAGTACATCGCTGGGTTATTTTAACGATGACTCACCTATTAGAAGAGAGTCCCCTGAATGGGATTCCATAATTGGTTTTGACAGGGGAGGTTTTGATCTGTGGGAAGAAGGAAGAAGCATCTCTGAGCAGTCAAGCTCGTTCAACAGTGTGCTTACAATTTTACTTTTTTGTAACGTACATCTATATGTGTGTGTTGAAAACAGAGCAGAGAATACCTCTGCCCTCTACTGGAAACAAAACCATTTGCAATTAAACTCGGTAATCTGCTGCAGTTGTTTTACACCCAATGACTCTTAAGTTTTGAGGCAGTTTTTAAGAGAAATCCACTCTCTTCAAGTCTCCTCCATAAGCCTTAACAGATTCATTCAAACAGAACATTCACATATGGTACCAGCTATCCCACCTCTCCAACTACATAGGCAAGTCCGGGAAGTTATGACTATCTTCAAGCAGCAAGAGAAGACAACTTAGTTGCCTTTAACCATCCTGGGCTTCCCCTGCCCAGTTTATCTGTAATATCTTACAGAATTAAGAATATACTCTGCTTTTCCTCCTAAAGCTTCCACATATCAACTTGTCCGATTGGGAACAGTGGCTGCACAGTCACATGTATGCCTTGCCCACATAATGAAACCTCTGTTCTAAGCCCTAGAGCATGAAGAGTTTCTCAGAGGAAATAATTGTAGCTTGCAATTCATGACATCCTGCTGAATTACATCAGTCTCACATAGCTAAACATAAGCATTGTACTTACTTGATATTATGTATTTTTCTTGCAATTATCATTGGAAAATCCACTTCAAAGTATTTTCTAGGGAGAAGATTTTCATCCTGAAAATTGGAGTCAGACTCTAGGATTAATGACATTCAAGTTTCACATGTACATGACAAGAAGATATAACCTTAAGCCCTGAACAGTTCTGTTTCAGTGTACACTGGCATTTGCAGCTGCAGCATAACTTAATGTCCCATGACTCAAAAAGCCCCCAAACCAGTGGACTGACATCAGAACGTTCTCTAAGTGCTAAGATTGAACAGTTTATGCAATCCTAGATACTGGATCACGGAAAGACATCCCAATAATTCATTATCAGGATCTGGAAAACCACAGCAACAGCAAACCATTACGATATTTACCATGCATCCCTAGTATATTCTTCCAAGAAAGGAACCAGCACCACTATGCACACGCTCACACAGGAAGCGACCACATTCCACAATCTGTCCTCAAACTCGCAGTCAGATGGCAAGTGCAGCAGTGTCCCTCTACCACAAACAAGGGGAAACTCCTTTGTTTCACACTGTCCCTATCGGACACGCTGACAGAGAAGCAATCCTTTTGTGATGGTTATGTGCTGCTGGTTCTAGGTCATCAACCTCATGAGTTTCTAAACACCAGATTAAATCACCAGTCAGAGCATCAGGGTGCTCAGTTAACTGGGTCCCATCTTCTCTACAGTAATTAAATCACACCTGCTCCCTAGAACGAGGAAGAACTGGAATCACAGGTCCCACTTCAGCTTTCAAAATTGCTGTTGCAGGGATGCTAATAAACCTCTGTATTGACACAGCTGACCTAGGAATGCAGGTAAGAAAAAATCTCCACATCTCAGAAAAAAAATCCTTATCTTTTCCCTTTCCATTGACTAAAACACAATAAATTATGACCACGTGCTTGGCTTGGCCTCCTTGGGCTTTCTGCCAGAACCAAACTTATAACTATAAATGCTAATGAGAATACAAGATTACTTAGATGCATGTTCACTCAGAATGAAAACATCGTATAATACCTGAATAATCTGACTCTTTGTGAATTATATGCATGGAGACATACATATTTACATAAATAAAATTCACATTTATATAAATAATTCAGGAACATGTAAACAGAGCCTGTACACTCGTGTACTTTGGTACCTTATTCCTATTTTAATACAGGATGAAAAATGAAATCTCAAGGCTTGTCGACAGCAAAATGTGGAGTTCAAGCCCTGTTCTTGAAAGGCCGCTAGAGGTCACCTTTGCCAGGAAACTGGTAAAAGTCCCTGAAAACAGCAGTCTCTCCAGTGGCTGAGTACTAAAGGTTCCCAAAAGATTTCAACTTGGAGAACTGAGGCAAACCAGCCAGGGCAGCCTCACTGCATACCTCCACGTTGTCCTACTGAACACACCACCCACAAGCCCTGACAGAAGAGTGTTTCAAATGCCCACGTAGATCTGCCTCCAGCCTAGTTCATTACCTTTAACCTCCAGAACAGGGTATCCATGCCAGCACCAAGATTCACAATTTGACAGTTGCATTCTGTTTTCTTCAGAAATGCTTTAATCAGATAACTGACTCCATGAACACGGGCATAATAGCCTGATAAAAAAAAAAGTTTGGTATTAATTATTATGTTCATACAACACTTGATATTTGGCACTCATTAAGATTGCTAGGTAGTCCATTTAAAAATCGGAATTTCTTAGGAAGAATACTGCGTTCTTTCTAAGACAGTAAAGGGGATTGTTTCTTCTTTAATTACTAACAAAACCTGATGCACTGATAAAACAGGACTCCTTGGGTAAACAGAAGTTTTAGCCAAGTTTAACTTCAAACTGAGTAAATTAATTCCAGCTAGTGTGCGATTTTGCAGAAGCTCAGAGCTGACATACCCCACTATCCTAGGTCAAATCAACATTTTTGATAGCTTTGTAGAGATTACTACATGCTGAAACACACAGAGACACTCCATTCCAAATGCAGAAAGCAAAGATAAGAGTTTTGATTTAAAGAGTAAGACAATATGGAATTACTACTGTGAGGAAAACTGGTCTCATTGTTTCATGTATTTTCTACAGCCTGCCCATAATATCCAGCATATGGAGGCTGCATTGGGTGCTCTTCACAAGCAATTAAGAACACATTTGCAGTCTTCATTCACGTTTACACACCAACTTGCCTCTATTGATTTCAGGTGCTTTTCTCTCCTTGGCCTGTCGAACAAAATACTGGATGTAAGGGTCCTTCCAGTAGCCTACGCTCACAGCAAACCTGTCCAGTGCAAGGGAAAAAAAAAAGAGTTACGAAACAAGGCCACCAAGATCTACTGTAAAAGACACAGAGGCTGAAACGGGCACTATCTGCATACATAAATGATTTAAAAACCCTCCTGAATACGCAGAATTGTTTCAATTCAGAAGCTACAGAAATTCTAGAAAAAAAATGCTGGGTCTTGCCACATTAAAAACGCACTTTTTTCATGGCCTGTGCCCTGGTGAAGGGGCTCGAGAACAAGCTTTAAGAGAGGTGGCTGAGGAAATTGGTGCTGTTCAGCTTAGAGAAGAAGAGGCTGAGGGGAGAAGTCATCACTGTCTTCAACCAAGTAACAAGCGGATGAGAACGAGAGGAAACAGCCTCAAGTTGCACTAGGAGAGGTTTAGATTGGATAGCAGGAAAAATTCCTTCACAGAAGGGGTTCCCAGGCACTGAAACAGGCTGATCAGGGATGTGGTGGCATCTCCATCCTTGTAGTTGTTTAAAAGCCAGGCAGAAAAGGTGCTTAGGGACTAGTACAGCTGGACTAAATTTCAAAGATCTTTTCCACTCAAATAATTCTATTATTCTATTCGACGAACTTCTGTGGCAAAACCTACAGGGCTCCAGGACAGCGCAGGGCAGAGAGGCAGGATCCCCTCCCTCTCCTGCTGGTCTCATTGCTTTGGATGCAGCCCAGGGCACCGCTCACACGTCAGAACCATACCGTCAGCGTAACACAACCACTGCCGTGGCACATGCGGCCTAGTGGCTGCCAGCCCGTCCAGGAGTCAGCGAGAGGCCCTGAGCGCTGCCGGTACCGGTGCCCGCCCTGCCCGGGGGACCCTGACCCTTCCAGGCCCCGCTTCCCCCAGCTTTGTATGAGCTCCCCGGCCCCGCCTCCCCCAGTGCCGCTACCGCTTGCAGACGGACGCGTCCTCGCATGTGCCCCGCACCGCCTCGTCCGCCTCGTCCAGACCAGCAGCAGGGAGCGGATCGCGGGCGGCGGCCGCCATGGAAGGAACGCGCGGAGCTGCACCGCCCCCGCGGCCCGCCCCCCGTCGGCCCTCATTGGACGGCTCCTGCAGGGTGCCATGCCGCGATTGGTCCACAACGCGGTCAATTCCCAAAGGACCCAATGAAAGAGCCCAGATGCACCGCCCACCCGGAAGTGGTGGGTGTGCCGCAAGGGACGATGGGCGATGAAGTCCTGGGGCTTCTCGGCGGCAACCTCCAGGCGGGACGGGGTGGATCCCGACGCTGCCCGCCCCGAGAGGAGTTGCCTGGCGCACGGAGCACAGACTAGCTGCCGCGCCTATAGCAGCAGCTCCCATCGCTCTCGCTGAGTGGAGGAGTCCAGATCCAGACCCCGAAGGAGGGGTAACATCCGGGGTCCCTGCCGCCCCTCCTCTCCCAGAGACCCGGCTGTTCCTCCCCCTCCCCGCCGCACGTGACGGCGCGGACGGAGATGGGAGCAGCTGGAGGGCCGGATCGGGAGGGGCCGGAAGTGGCGGTGAGTTCCGGTGTGGGCGGGGCGGCCGGCGCACAAGGAGGCGGCGGAGGCGGCAGCGCGGGCCGGGGCGGCGGAGGAGGAGGGGTGGGAGCCCGGCGGGGACCGGGGGCACAGTTGCCGCCATGAAGAAGCAATTCAACCGGATGAAGCAGCTGGCCAACCAGACGGTCGGCAGGTAGGCGGTGGGGACAAGGGGCGGCGTCGGGGGAGCGGCCGGAGGGAATCGTGCAGGGTCGGTCGTGGCGGCGCTCCCTGCGCTTCTGCTGACCAGGGCCCCTCGGGGAAGAACAGCGCCGGGGAGGGACTGATTCTCGGTGCCCGGGTCGTGCCTGCCCCGTCTCGCCGGTGTCCGCGGGTCTCGAGGCCTCGGCTACCCGGTGCTGCTCGCTCCGAAGCGGAGAGGTTCTGGGAGAGCGCTTCCCACTGGGAACGCGCCTCTGTCCGGGCGGATCCGGGGGTGCGGGGCGCTGCCAAGGTGGCGAGCGAAGATCCCTGGGCTGGGGCTGGTGGTGGGGGCGGCTGTCAGAAGGGCCACGGGCTGTCAGGGGGTCCGGGGAGGCGTGGGTAGGAGGCTGTCTGGGGATGGGGTGGCTGTCAGGGGGCGGGGGAGGTGATGGGAAGGTTGTCAGGGGACTAGGGAGGTGATAAGTGGGGCTGTGGGGGCTGTCGGAGGTCCCCAGAGGCAAGGGGGGAAGGATGTCAGGGGGTCCCCTGAGCCCACCCCGAGCTGTCTGCGTTGTGCTCTTCCTCTCTGGGCTCTTTCGCTTCCGTTGTTGGTATGTTAAGTTATTTGAGCTGTTTCTAACTCTTTTCACACAAGACTTCATAGAGCCCATCTGCTGTGACTGAGCTTTAACATAGGTAGTGGCAGTCTGGTTGATGTGGTGACCACCCCTTTACAGATCTTAGAGTCTCTGAAGGTCTTTAGCCTAGTTCTGTGGAAACCAACCTGTGCCCAGACTGTGAGCCCCCACCCGCAGTGCTTTCTTGTGCAGAACAGGCAAATGCGACCACACTGTTGCGTTTTCAGTGGGGTTTGGTGGTTTCCCACCCAGAAACTGTTCTCTTTTAGTGAAAACTGAATCTGAGGAGATGTACTTGTGCTGAAAGTATAAATTTGTGTGTTATCTGAGTTTATACCCTCATAGCCTCTGACAACTCAGTTAATTGAGGGGTTTGGTTTCTTTGGGGCCTGCACACGCATGAACAGCTCTGGCATGGCCGAACAGTGGATTTTTAATAGGGTGTTTGTTTTGCTATAAAAGAGAGCATGACTTCAAACCAATCTTCTGCTCCTTCATCCTCATGTCATACATATTAATGGATTTGTTTTACCATTTTTTTTGTGCGTGTGTTGGGCCCACAGATCCAAATCCTGAGTGGAATGTCAAGTAATCTGCATGGTACTGGGTAGGATAAACACCTCGGCTGCGTTTTGCTTCAAGGGGAGAATCAGAATCAAGTCTGGAGCACTGTTTGGGTGCTGGGAGGTTTGCAATGACCTTTGACTGCATGCAGCTGAGGCCGGTGGAAGCCGTGGCTGTCAGAGCCATGTCCCTGTGGAGACTCCCGGGGTGTGGTTGTTGTGTCGATTGGTGCTCATTTGGCCAGGTCGGCTGCTGGTGCAGTGGCAGCCTGTCTGGAACAGTGATATTTTCTGGTGTCACTGAGACAAAGATGAGCACCTGTCATTATTTTTCAATAATAACTTGTTTAAATGGTACTGATTCATTTGTTCTTATAACCTTCATATTGATAGTTTAATTTAAATTTAAACTCCATTTCTCTTCTGTTTTAATCAACATTAAATGCAAGCATGTTCTTACTGCTTATGCATTTGCTTACAGAGTGGTTTTAATAATGAAGTATCCTGAGTTGGTTGTGTGAATTCTTTGTCCAGGAACATGCAGATGTTTCTATTAATTGAGTAGAAGCAAGAAGATGGGAAAAACCATGAAGTTTTGACCAGTGCTTGCTGCCTTTTTCTCACACAAATGATGTCCTTGTGTTTGTCTGTGAGTAAACCACATAGACCCTTCGTGGGGTCAGTGTGTGTGGCTATGTTAGCACAAGGGGATACAGACACTTTTCTTGATGGCCGTAATATTTGTGTCTGTCCAAGAAAATCTTTAAAGAAAAGTGCTTATGGAGATGAAATAACTTTCAACACTTTAAGTCTGCATTGATTCTAGTGAAACTCCGGAAGCTTTGTTTATGGATGCAATTTGGGGATGACAGGAAAAAAAACCCAAAACTTAGGAGGGTTATGTTGGTTTTGGCACTGTGTGATCACCTGTGCGTGTGGGAGCTGTGACAGAAGAGCTCTGTGAAGGTGTTTTTACATTTTCCAGAGTGCACAACCAAGCACTGGTTTTCCCCAAACCTGCTTTTCTTTAATGTTTTGGTTCACCATCGCAGTGCTTTTATCCAACTCTCAGGATATCCTGTTGTTTGTGAAGAGGCTGAAATCACTCAGTTGTATTGGATGTTCCCTTAAATACAGACAGCATTTTAAGTAGTAGCTGCTTTTGAGGTCTGTCAAAGCCCAAGGGCTGGGGGAGACTTTGTTTTGATAGAGTCAGAGATAATTTCTGGAAGTACTGCTGCATCTCCTCTGGCTGCAACACTGAATCGAGAAATCATGCGAAACTGGACCCATCTATGCCCAGATAAGGATAAATTGTTCATGTGAAAGTTTTAATAACAGCTAGGTTTTGTTTCAAGGGGTATGAAATGTGCTATTGAACTGGTGAGTATTTTGTATTACCAGCCTCCTTGCATTTCAGGTAATGTCTCGCGTTCCTGTAGTCACCAGGGTCTTCATTTCCCAAAGTGAAATCACTGAGTAGTGACAGACTTGTCATTGGTTTCACTTGAGAGTGCCAAGGCTGAGGTTTCAGATTTGGGATAGAGCTGCATCCTGCGGCTTTGATAAGCACTGTAGAATGCGTGGGAGATGCAAGAGTTGCCATTCAGTTTGGATCTTACAGTATTAACAGAGGCAAGAGATTCTGGCAGTGAATACCAAACCCAGAAGTGAACCTACTTAGTTCCATAACACTGAAGGAAGGAGAAAAAGTTGCTGTGTGCTCCCCACTCAGTACTGCTGCACGTGCTGCTGTCTGAGAGGGGTTTGTGTGGAGGTGGCATGATCGTATGTTTATTCGCTTGTTCTGCTTGGGCAGAATGAGGAGACATCTGATGGCTAAAGGACAAATAAGAAAAGCTGGTCAAGGGCTTTGTTAGATCACGGGGATGGCATTTATGGGGAGCCCGTGAGTCTGTATGGATGGTATTGTATAGAATTATGAAATATGTGTAGGAAACTAATTAAAGAGGGGATTAGCTGAGCAGAACAGGATTCCACAGTAATTAATAGATGTATTAAATATTTTTCAGCAATTATCTGGTGGATATTGTTGGGTGCCTTAAACAGGACCAGTATTGAATCTGCTGCTGAGCACTTTATTGTTCATGTATTTGACAGGTTTGTTCTGGTGTTGCAGTCTGCAAGCATGGATTTTTGCAGAGGGGAACTGCTCTGGCTCTGGTTAGCCCATGAAGTGAGATTGCTTGTCTCTATAAACCTGGAAGAAAGAGGGAAGTGAAACTGTGTTTTGCCTTTCACTAGACCCAGCAGCTCAAGCAGCAACTGCTTTGCTGAGACTCAGAGTCTGGGCCAGGCAGCTGGGACCACTTCTCCTTGAGAGGTGGCATTAGAGCTTCCTCAGGGCAGCCCTGACTGGGCTAAGGAGCTGTGAATCTCAGTGTGGGTTGTTTCTTGTGTCATCCTGAAGGGGCTCACATCTATGTGGAGATCGTTTCCAAGAAGCAGGGCTGGGGCATGCAGAGAGTGGAGGCATGGCTTACCAGGAAATCATTAGTTCTGCATGAGCTCAATTAATGCATCAGGATAAACCGGCAGCTCGATCGTAACAAACACAGCTAATTACACAAAAACACCAACCCGAATCTGACTTGGTTTTTAGCTGCATCCAAACACCAGGTAAACTGTTAGAAACAGCTTGAAACTTTTAGTTAACCTTGAAAAAAGAAGGATGGGGAGGGATTCTGAACTCAGTGACTTTCAGGTGCCCTGTAATCCCTGAGGGGCTATGTGCTGTGATTGCTCTTAATGGAATTGATGTATTCATTCTTCTAAACCCCCATCTGTTTTGGGGACTGAGGCTCTTGCACCCAACTCCTCTGTTCCACACGCAAGTTTCACACGTGCTTTGTGTGGATAGAAATCCTGTGAAATGGAAGTCATGGAACAGACTTTAGTAGGGGCTGTTTTGGGGATTTGGAGAGGCGAGGTGCTGCCTTTCTTTGGGATGCATTTAGGCTGGTCCTAATTCCAAGAGAGCGGCTCTGTGTTGGGTTTGGAAATGGGAAGGATTGTGTTGTGTGTGACATCAACAAGGTGATTCTTCAAGTACTGGTGGGAGCTTGTCTTGCAGTTTTCATACCTGTTGATAAATTACAAAGGGAGACAGATTTTGCTTAGAAGCTTGGGAAGCTTCTGCTTTTACAGCTGCAGTCATCTCTAATGGCAATAAACATTCAGAAGTGTTGTCATTAAAGGCTTTCAAGTGATGCGCTAATAAGCGTTTGAACTCCATAGCTGAGTAATTCGTAGGAGGAATGAGTCCACAGAGGTGTTTGTATCACACTGTTTACTCACAGAAAACCAGATTGGTAATTAATGACACTTGTTAGGCTGCCTGACAGTTTTGTGCGAGTCCCCCTGCCTCTGAGGACATGACTGTTGCAGTTGTTCTCATCAATGTCTTCTTTCAGGTTCAATCAGCAGAGCGCTGTACATATCAGAAATTGTTCTAGGCAACTGATCTGGGACGTGTTTGGCTGGGGAAGTCCTCAAGGATCAGGGCTGATGGATGTGTGGATGTACTCTCCAAGAGCTCCTCTGCCTGCGTTTAGGCTCTGACAGTCATTTAAACGAGGGGCCAGTGTGTCTGGCTAATTAGAAATCCGGAAGTGGTCACAAACCGCCTTGGAAAGGTCTATTTTATTGCAAGAAGCTAAGCTACTGTAGCTTCTTCACTAGTTTTCCGCTGTTTAAATATGACCTCTTGTACACAAATAGTTTTTTCCAGGCCCCATACCCATGGCATTGCTGTGACTCACCAGGAGTATTTAAATGTCTTTTAATAGCTTGTGCCCTGCCTAAAACTTACTGTGCTGAACTATATTTAGTATTTCTTCAAGCTGCTTGGCAACCTGTAAGTCACGCATTGAAACTGGTGTTATTGTAACATATTACATTAAAGCAAATTAAGTTAAAATGTCTCTTATTGATGATTGTGTACAGTAAAAAGCTACCTACATTCTACCAATCCAACATTAATCCTACAGTGCCATTTAATGTCAAAGAAACACTTCTTTGATGCTTTTCTAGTTCTTGTCTGGAAAATAAAACTAAATATGATCCCAGTATTTAAAAATTTCTGGCTCACCCAAAGGTCCTTTTGAAAAAGTGAAGTCTGGCAGGTGGTGTTTGCTTATCAGCATTGGTGAGGATAATCAGCACTGAAATGTCACTATTTTCTGCAGGCAGGGAATGAATCTGTGTTATGCTTGATCTCCTGGGTTGGCGTTTGTCTGTGTCTGAGTACTTGGGAGAAGAAAAATCTTGTTCCAGTGTTTACAAGAGTTATCTCAAACATTTCCTGTTTATCTCCGGATGAAGTTCGAGGTCTCTTTAATTAGAAAATTGACTGAGATCTTTCTGGATGGAAGATTAATTCACTGGCAGGTTTAAAGAGGCTGCGAGGATTGAATCAGGGGCGATCTGTTTTCCTGAGCGTGTGTGGACTTTGAGTCTTCATGTGAACGCTGAGGGCTGGTTTGTAACAGCTTGTGTGCAATGCCAAGGCGCTGGCATGCCAGTAGTAAAGTGAATGCATTCTCCAGACATCTGCACGGGAGCAGCCTGGCTGTGAACAGGCAGAGCGGGGAGGCACCAAGCTTTATTTTGAAGGGAACACTAGAGCAGGCTTGTACAGCTCAGGAATGGTTCAATACCACCTGGCCCTTCCTGGGCTGTGGAATGGGCCGTGCAGCCGCACAGAGCTCTGTGCGGTGGGGTTTCCATGTGAGACATAAGCAAGAAAAGCACTGTTTCCCTTCTAACACTGCTTCTCAGCCTCAGTGGTATCAACAGTCTCTTGGTATCTGCATGTTTATCTGTTTCCTGCACTCTTTGGGGAATGCTGACACAATGCAATGCCTTGTGCAGCTTGGGAGTCTGATTTTCCCAACAGTACAAACTTCCAATTATAGAAAAACTTGAAACTGTTATGTTTTCAGTTTGGGGCTGCTGCTTGTGGTAAGTCTTGGCACTGGTCTGTGGATTTGTGACTGCCATTAACACAGCAACAAATAGAATAACATATGAATGTAAATTGTGTCCAGCCTATGCTTTACGTTCAGTTTTGTGAGCGTATCTACTGATCACATTGATCCATGTGCCCTTCAGAGCAAATTGCTGAAACCAAATGAAAAATTACCTGCATTTACCCAAGTTGATGATGGTGGTGGCTGTCTGGGGTGGTTCTGCCTCAGCCAGTGGCAGCGGAGCCCACGGGGCTGGGAGGCTGAGCAGCTGTGCTGCCAGTGGGAAGGGGAAATGTGGTGCTGGGAACCCAGGGAAGAGGAGAGGCTTTGTCTTGAGCAGAAACAGGAGTGCATTTCAGGCTGCTTTTAGGTGTTCACTCCAAGTTTTGTACAGGCAGGTGGTTTCTCAGTATCTCTTAATTCCTCAGTGACCAAGAGGCTCTCATGTTGGTTTAAAGTCTGGATTGTTAAGAATCCTGAAGTTTAGAAACTGCTAAGAAGTTATGTTGTGCTTTGAACAAACCTATTTCTCTGCTGAAGTTGTTCACCATATGTAATGCTCCACTCAGTGCATTGCAGTGTGGTGTTTGCTAGAAAACCACCGGATTAAACTTTCTGGTTATGAGTGCAACATGAAGGAGTCCTCTTACAGAGACAGAGTGGGGTTTAAATCAATGAGTAACTGTTTTCTCAGCCCTTAGTTTAAAAAGCCTCATCACTTGTGATCCCTTTCCAGACCACATGAAAACCTAGGAATGCCTTGCCCAGGCTGCATCTTCCTTTCTCAGTGTCCAGTGGTGAGGACGAGATGTCACAGGGTGGGTGCAAGGCTGGGCTATCCTGCAGCATTTCCCACGCGTGTTCTTATGGCCACCAGCTGGGTTGGGCTATGGAGCTTTTGGAGCCGGAGATGCTCTGTGTGGCTGAGGTCCAACAGCACCAGGCATGTTTTGGTCCCTGCTCTCACTGCACTGTCCTTGCTAACAAAGAGTTCCACCTTGCCAAACAGTCGAGAATGGGTTAAAGGTGTGGGTTGCTTCCCTCAAAGTCCAAACTTTGATAGTTTCAACTATTTGTTCTCACTATAAGTGAATTGTGTGGGAGAGAAATGTTTCTCTGTGCCTGCAGTATGTAAGGATGAGCTCCTGGGTGTGTTACCTTATTTTCCTGATCAGTGCGGGTGAAGCTTCTGTTATTTTGCTTCTGCTTAACAGATGTAGAAAATGCCTTTCCAACTTATACAAACATTTCTGGTATTCGGTGGTAAAGAATGACTTGTTTTAGCTGTGCTAGGTTTTGTTGACTTTAAGATGCCTCAATAAATTGTTTGCTTTCTGCTAGAAACCTTGCTAGAGCCTGTTATTAGAAAAGAAAAGGTGTTAAATAGCTCTGTGACAGCCTGTGCCTCAACTGCCCGAGCAGGCAGTAAGCAAAATGCTTGAAGTTGTTGTTGCAGAAAAATAAACTAAAAGACTCCACACTCAGGGATTTGGGAAATACTAATTGCCCTCTGCATGCCCTCATCTCCTCTGGCTCTGTTCCTCCTGCTGCTGCTCGATGAAACAGAGGAGAGGTCTGATAAAATATTCACAACACAGACGTGTACTGTAAGATCTGCAGTAGCTGGAGCATCCTGGGCTTTACGCTTTGCCTGTCTTAAAATGGGAAATAAAATGCCATGTTTCTGTGCAGAGGTTTCCTCAGGTGTTTCCCAAGGTTTGGAAGGGTCTGGGGCAGCAATGATTGTGCCAAACCTGACCTGCTCTGCTGTGTCACAGCTCATAGCCAGAGCCTGAGTCACCATCCCACCGGAGCTGTGTGGCTGTCTGGATTAAGCAGACAGGGAAGCAGAGGAGGCTAGAGAGCAGGAAATGATATATTGGGGTGTTAGGTGCATCCGGGGTGGACGTTTTGGTATTTGGCGTAGCCACAGAGTAATGGAGGTAAAAATACGCTTGAATCTCGTTTAGTGCAGCTGCTCCACTGAGCGTTGGCGCTGGCGCTCTGGAGTGGAGTCACCTCTGCAGATACTTACCCATAAAAACAAAATCATCTTGGTATCACCCTCTTTGTGGGTGAAGCTGTGATTCTGTGATCCTAACTTGATCTGATGATGGTTCTTCAGAGCAAATGATTTTAATACTGAGTTATGCCCAGAGTCAAAATCCTAAAATAGTGATGATTTAATCTACTAAAATAGCTAGAAGTGATCTGAGGAGCTGTGTGAACCTGATGCTGTAATGCAATACACTTGAAACTGGTGAAAGCAAATGTATTTTCTAGATACTTGCAGGGTATTTTTAGGGTATGAGAATGGATCTGCGACCAGAGCTGCTCTTCAGAGGTCATTGTATTGGCAAATGATGAAATGCCAAATGCGTACCTTCTTGTTAGGATGTGGGTAAATGGACATCATCGTACAGTGCAAGAAATGTCTTGTGATATTCAGCACAATTTCCAGAAAGAAAAGTAGCTCTATTTTATTAATGTTGGGAGAGCCTCCATCCTGCTGGGTTGGGTTTCCGTAAGGCAGCAGTTGGCTGTCCCCCCATGGCACAGCCCTGATCTGAAACCTGTGGGAGCTAAATAATGCAGACTCACCTGGGGGAGGCATGGCTGAGCTCCGGTAACTCAGAACCAGGGAGCTTCCCAGCAGGTGCTGACATATCAAATGATTTTAACAGATTATGGTGCTTGATTACCTCAGTTTTAGGGCTGCTTGATTATCATAAAGTACCAGTGTTGAAAGCAGGCTAAATTTGATCCTTGTTGCCACTGCCGTGCTTACAACAGCGCTTGATGTCTAGACAAGAAAAAAATAGGGAACTTTCAGTTGTCCTTTTTTGTCTGCAACATTGCTTTTTTGACTGAATTATACAGATTGCCCAGAGAAGTGGTTGCTGCCCCATCCCTGGAGCTGTTCAAAGGCTAGGTTGGATGAGACTTGGAGCACCCTGATCCAGTGGGAGTTGTCCCTGGAACTGTATGGGCTTTAAGGTCCCTTCCAACCCAAACCATTCCATAATTCAATGATGATCCTATGTTTTTGGTTAAAATTTAAGCCCAAGGAACCAAATAGCCTTAAAGCTTTGAGTTTGTAGTTGCCATTCTGTGCACCTCATGCTTAGGCAGTCTGTTGTCCCAAGAGGAAAGGAGCACTTGGTGGAATGCACCAGCAGGCTGAGGTCACAAGTCCTTCTCCTGAGTGAGGCGGAAACATTTTTCCTTGACATAGATTGTTTTGTTGGGAAGTTAATTGCATCACAGCATGTCAGGAACATCCTGGAGTGAGTGCAGCAGGCAATCAGAGAGCCAGGGACCTGCAGAAAGTGGGTATGCAAAACATCCACATCAGCTGTCAATGAGAAGGGTCTTTGAAGGAGGTTTTTCCTTTTCTGTCACAAGTTGTCCTGTGCCAGAGGTAGCTGTGCTGAGATTTTTGTATAAATTTGCTCCCTGACTGCGTTGCATGTTTTTCGAGATCCCAGTGACACTTCCAGAGTGAGAATTCCTAAAAGGAAAACTGGTAACAGCACAGAGAAGGTAGGGCATGCTGAGAGCTGTTAATGCTTTTGGGCCATGCACACATCCTTGGTGATGGAGTTGAGGCTATGAAAAACTACTTCAGCCGGTGACAGGGAAATTAAGTGACAAGGTTGGCCCTTTTCAGAAGATAAATTACCTTATATACAGATTGGAAAGTTATGGCTCTGATACGGCTTTGGAAAGTACAGAACTTTATTCAAATGCCAGCTTCTTTTGGCATCTATGAACTAATTATTAAGTAGTCAATGGAAGGAAATGTTAATCCACCTAATTAAAAGTTCTGTTTTCTGTAGGAAATGAAAGGAAGGTAGAAAGCAAATGTTATCATACTGAAAAGTGTGGGGGCTAAACTGTTGCAGGTTGTCTCTCAACTGAGCATTTAACTGGTTTGTTTTGCTGGGAGCCAATTCCACGCGCAGATTAAGTGCCCTGATCTGGTATTTTTGTGGGAATGGAACAGTAGGCTAAGTAATCCGGATTTTGTTACAGCAGGCCAAGTGTGTATAGAAGTGCAGTACACAAGTTAAGAACTCATGATGACTGTTAATCGGGTTCCTGGTTCCTCTCAGAAACCCAGAGACAGGGTTAACTTTCAGTTTCATGCTAGAACAGCAGAAGACGTCGTGTGTGACACATGCAGGGCGGTGTTGGCGCAGTTCTGCGTGTTATATGCATTAGTATGGTCTTGTACACAGTATCCAAGCAACATGAAAACAGACATCTCCATCCAGGGCCGGACAGCCCTGAAACTGGATGAGTCGTCTCAGTTGCCAGCTGATTGTCCAGCACAGTGTAGAAACTCACTTTCCTGTCGGTGAAATGCAATAAAGGGCTCAGCCAGTAATTGTTAAACATGCTGATCAGAAAATCAGTGCAAAAGCTTCATTGTAAAATAGGGATTATTCCTTATGCTTACCCTTTTTGTCACTGGGCTCTGAGTCTGTTTTATGTTAGCTCTGGTCTGTGAATGCCCTTGTACAGTTTTACTGTTATTTCAAAGCTTCCAGCTCCTTTTTGCTTTCTTAGTTTCTCTTCCTACTTGGTGGTTCTGCCTTTTCGGTGCTTCCTTGTTTTGCTTTGCGTGTTGATTCCATTTCGTTCCTGTTCAAAAGTTTTCTCCCGTTGGCTTTGTCAATCCCTGAACTGAAAATAGCCCTGTCTGGACAGTGGCTTATATTATGAACAGGTGAAGTGTTCAGTTTGGGTATGGAGTTTTTGGTAACATGTAGCTGAAGTGACCTGCCAAGGGGCAAAAAAGCAAACATGCAAAAAAAAAAAAAAAAGCCCAGGATTTTTTAGCAGCTCAGTGTATTTTGCTCATTCCTGTATTACATACTTCTCCTATTCAGACTCTGCAGTGCAAAAAGATCATCTATGCAAAAGGCAGCGCTGCTTCTTAGTGTCTTTTCCAGTGACTGGCAGTGCAGACCTTTTGGGAAAGAATTGCCAGGATTTAATGGTGTCTGGAGTTGACGGGCAGCTCGCCTGTCCTGTGGCTGGAGTGGGAGGTGGTGACCTCTTGGAAAGTTCCAAGTATGTTTGAGGGGGTTTGGTGTTTTTTTTCCTTCCTCTTCCCCTTAAATGCAATGGAGTTCTCGTTTCAGCAGGCAGTTTGGCAAAAGGACTGAGCCTTGCTGAAAACTGAGAGCTGCCAAACCCATGGGTAGGGAATTCCTGAGCTGTTCTCCAGGAACATCAGCTGCTGCCTTAACCCTGCGGTCAAGAGGTCCAACTGCATCATGCTTGTCTGCGGTGCCTGTTCTGCCAGGCCTTGCTTCCCTCACTACTGCTCCACTTATTCCCTCCCCTCCTTTGTGCTTGAGTGGTGGATCTTGCTGTTGGAGTTAATCTGACTGGGAAATGGGATTCCACTGGCCAGGTCATTTTTCAGCCAGGTCATTTAACAGCTGTGAGCTGTTAACCTGTGGAGATGCTTTGTTGGGCGCTGGAGACATGAACAGCTAAGGATGCATGACAATTTCCAGCAGTTCTGCCAGCTGATGCCACCTCCCTGTTCATGAAATCTTGGCCCTAGGGTGCAGTTTCACGATCAGTTTAAGATGATTTTTAAGTAGCTGCTGTTCCTAAAAGGGACAGATTTCCCCTCTCCCTGCCTAGCCAGCACTGGTGCTGGCTCCCATGCCTGGGAACTGGGAATACTGGAGCCGGTGGTGGCCTGAGGAAGGGTCCAAGACAACTGGAAACCAGTCGCTACTGCTGGATGTAATTCCAGTCTGAGCTGCCGGTGACCGCTGCTGGTGCCTGGGAGGGATGGGAGAACAGGGGACAGGTACCTCACGTTCAGGGAAGGGAGACTGCTTCAGGAGAGAGGTCATAGGGCAGCCCGTGAGGGAGTTTGCTCCTTATCATGGGTTTGATCTGGTGGTGACTCCCACTGGCACAAATTCAGTCTGCTGTGGAGGTACAAGGTGGGCGGCTCCAGAGAGCCAGCCAGGAGGGAGGTGGCTGCAGACTGCGGGACTGCACCTGCTGAGCTGGGTTAATTTTCAACCGGAGCTGGTGCTCTGGATGTGAGTGTGGTGGGGGAATTCCCATTCTGGCACCAGCTATGTTTATGCTTGTGTACAGAGGTTGTAAAATTGCACGTTAGATTAAGGAATAACAGATGCAGTACTTATAAGAGACAGTAGAGCAGAAAGCAACCCAAATATCAAAATTATACCCAGCTCATTTAGATAAAATTATTCTGCGTAAGTATAAAGATATTGCTGGCTTGGAGGAGGGAGAGACCTTGTGTGACAATGAACATTTTACTATCAATAAATACATTCTGATTTGATAAGTGGAGAAAGTTTCTTGTATTAGCTTTGATTTGCCTTGCATTTCTTTGGGTTTTTTAATCTTTGATTTGTGACAGCTCAGCACAGGAGTTTTTACTTTATGAAAACCTATGTGAGCACTGCTAGATTTCACCCTGGCTGGATTTAGGTATTTAGAACTTTAAGTCCCAACAGCAGCACTTCATATTTCCTTCTGAAGGTGTTGGTACTCTCACAAATGAAATGGACTTTTTAAAAAGGAGCCACGTGTTGTTACCTTTGCTGAACACGCACTATGAGAGGAGGTCTGGCTTTTTGAAAGTCCAAATGAATGCAGGTAGAGCTTTATTGGCTAAACCTTTGTTCTTGGCATGAAATAGGAAGGTAGTGATAAATACTGGGTTTGCTGGGACAGAAGTCAACTGGAAGCGCTTAATTGTAAATTTTTACTTGTATCCAGAAGCTGAAAAGCCATCAGACTCATCAAAGCCTGCTCACCAGAACACTGCTTCCTTCATCAGGCAGAACTGCAGTTAAACCATGCTTGTGTTTTTGCCATGTAGAAGATTCAGCTTGCCTTCATTTCAGATTTGCAGTGCACATGGCTAAAATTATCTGCCTAGGTTGATTTCATAGGCTGAAGTGTTTATAGTGTTTTTTTTTTCCTCAAACTGTGACATATTTGGTTAATTTTTCAATATCTGGTGTTAAAAAGGTAGATTTTAAAAGGATGGGATTGGGGTTCTGGAGGGGAGGGCTGGGCCTTGCTGCAGTGCCTGCACCTCAGAGTGGCCATAATATAGGATTTGGCTTGAGCTGCAGTGGTTCTAAATAGCTCCATTTACTGCCTCGCTGGGGAGAGCAGCCTTGGATCCATTTTGCTTCCGAAGGAATTTCAGATCCCCTAATGCGAACAGTGTGTCATGGACTTCCCTGCAACTGCAAAGAAGCTGTCTGCTTTCTCTCCAAGATGATTATCTGTCTAAAGCCTGGTCTGCCTTTAATTAGAGCAGGCAAGCTTCTTTCTTCAATGTCAGATGGCCGAGATTACAGAAGAGATTAAAGCTGCAGCTTTTAGATTGAATGACCAAGCAAAGTTTGATGGAGGAACTCAAAGGATCAGAAATCTTTGTCTATTTAGTGAGTTCTGAATTGTAGGTTTGCTGCTTGCAGGGTTCTGAAGATAAAGACTCTGATTCATGAAAGATTTTTGTGCCCTGGAGGTGATGTGCTTCCTGCTTGGGTTAAAATCGATGACCTGAGCATCACTTCAGTGTGCTCACATCACTTTGGAGATTTCTTCTTCTGCATTCTGGTTCCCTGCATCACCTTGATTTCTTGAGGTTAAAACCAAGTGAAAATTGAGGATAGTACCATAAATAGTGATATATTTCATGTTTGGATGCTGACTGCAGCAGTCTGTTAAGTGTGCAGAAAGCAGCACTCAAGAGTTGCTTGTGCATCCTTTACTGAAAGGCATCGCTGTGCTTGTCCCTGCGCTTGTTCAACCACTTCAGCTCTTTCCCCCAGTTGAAATTTTCATTTAGCTTTAAAATTATTTTTCGCAAAATAATTAGTAATCATGTTTCACAAACTTTGATTATAAAATATAGGTTTCATTCAGACTAAAAGGGAAACCTGTTATGGAATTTAGCAGTGTCACATTGAGAAAAGCAAGCCAGTATTCCCAAAACACCTTGAAGGTATATTTTCTGTGAAAACTGTCTTAGTGAATGTTAAAAAACAAATCTTTTAGAAAGGAAATTTTCATCTAATTCTGGATTCCTTGTTTGGGAACAGAGCTGCTGATTCTTTCATTTTTCCTGGCAGCACATCCTGCCTATTGTATGTGGAAAGCAGGCAGGATGTGCTGCCAGCACCGGTGAAGGTGCTCTGAAGCGTTAACTGGCCAGCAAAAGCTGTTCTGGTTACTCCTGGTAACAAACACAAGCTTGGTCTAAGGAAAACCAAACAGCAGAGAGGCTTTGTCTCATTTGGGTGGATATCTCCTTGCTTTCACCGAATCTTTCCAGAGTTCAGGAACGCAGGCTGGTTGTTCCATCATGAAGCAAACTGCCCTCCCGTGCCATCACCTTCCATCCTCAGTGCCGGAGTCAGGGTTTCTGTTTCCACTTCCACATCTGAACTGAGTCACTTGTTCTGTTAGGAATGTCCCAATTTTTTATGGCTCTTCATGTCAGGTTTGCTCTTGTTCCTTCCTTGTTAGCCTGTCGGGAGTGTAAATTTCCACTAGTTACGGAGTTTGGACCAACTTTGGAGGTCAGGGCTGATGATGGACAGAACCTTGCTGTGAAGCCCGGGAGATCTCAAATATTGTTTAGATGAAGCTTTCTTTTTTAAATCTCCAGTGCTGGTTTAATAGAACCTCTCCAGTTCATGCACAGAAGTGTATGTTCTTTCCCTGTGGAAGATAAACACTTTTATCTCAGGAATTCTCATCTGATGTTTCCAGACGTACAGAGAAAATTTCTGGCTTGTGAGTGTGAAGGAGCTGTAAAATGAAAAAGTGAGGGGACCAGTTCTGAACCTGTGGGGTGAAGCTATTGTCCCCTTGCTCACAGCCAGGCCAGGCGGGAAGCACAGCAGATCCTGGCATGTGGAAAAGCCTTAAGGAGAGAAGGAAAGACATAAAATGAATGATGCTATAAAACAGAGAGGAGGCCAATTTGGGGCACATGCAATACACTTAAATGTTATAGCAAGCTGTGGTGTTGTAATTAACATGTCTAGAATAAAAATACCGTCTTTTCACTCTCCAACTGCTTGTATTTTGCTTGGAGTGAGTTAAGGTAATCCCTAAATAGGAATGGCACCAACTCTTACGTGGCCTGTAATATTTCATGTGAAGTACAGCATTTGCTGTCTTAAAAGAAAAGATAAATTGTTTAAAGGGTTGATTTGGCAACAGATGTTGTTGAAAATGACAGTTTCTCTGTGGAGTGATATCCAAAGGTGAAAAGCTGGCTCTGCCCAGGTTGTTTGGCTGTCTTTGAAGAATCTGACATCACTAATAGAGATGAACCTGCTCTTTGCTACCTACTCCCACCCCAGAGCTGCGCCAGTGAGTTTGTGTGTGTGAAGAGTGAATTTGGGGAGTGGATTCAATTGAGAAGTAACTGTTCCTGCCAGGTGATTTTCAGTCCATTTGGCTGCTGGAGTTGGCCAAGCCCCCAGCTGAGGCAGGCACTGGGTGTGTACAGAAGAGAAGTGAGGAGTGGGTTTTGCAGCCACAAGCAGTTCAGGGAGCTCTGCACAGCATGCAGAGTTGTGCAAACTCAGTGGGAAAAGCTGTTTGAAAGTGTGCTGTTTTTACAGAATTCTGTAGTTTTATCCTCTTTATTCGTTAAGGGGATGAATGTAGCTGTAACATGATTGCTCAGATTTATTTCTAGACTCTGTCTTTTAGAATGCACTGCTGAATTTTGATTAGTTAATCCATTTGAAGTTTCTGGTGTGACGGGTATTCTGCTTGCAATTGAAAGCTGAAAGAGGGGAGATTTACATGAGATCTTGGGAAGAGATGTTTTCCTGTGAGGGTGGGGAGGCACTGGCACAGGCTGCCCAGAAAAGTCCTGGCTACCCCATCCCTGGAGGTGTTCAGGTTTCGATGGGACTTTAAGCACCCTGATCCAGTGGAAGGCTGTCCCTGCCCACAACAGGGGGTTGGAACTGGATGGGCTCTGAGGTCCCTTCCATCCCAAACCATTCCTGATTCTGTGAGTTCTCAGGAACCTGCCTTTCCCAGAGGACCAGCTCCGTTGCTGCTGCCAGTCTAGCACCTGTTCTCTGTTTAGGCAAGCCAAGCAGCCTGTGTACTTGCAGGAAGGCCCAGAGCCTGGCATCCCCTAGCCTACTGCGCCTGCTCTGCTATTCCCTTCTCGTGTTGATAGGCTCCAGATTCCCTTTTCCCTGCCACTTGCCTGCAGATCCTGGAGATCCTGCCATCCAGGAGTACAGGGATGGCTCCTGCCTGAGCAGTTGGGTCATAAAGCAGCATGTCAGGGGCCTGCGTGCAGGAGGGGCTGGGACGATGAGACGTGCTTTCTCCATTAGTAATGGCTGGAGGGACCTCAGTTTGCGACTGGGAATCAACTGTTTGGACTGCACAGAGTTTAGCTGCTGGGAACGTAAACAGCCATAGCTGCTGTAGTCTGGGCTTCAGGATCACAGTTTGGGATGGGCTGTGTCCATGCTGTCCCTTGGGAAGCTTACAGCTGAGGGTCTCCACGCTGGAGTCCAGCTCCCAGCACTGCCGGGCTTGGTAAAGCCCTTGGGGAACATTCTGCAGCTAAATCTTCCAGTTCTTAATCAGTTCTTGGTTCCAGAAGGCATTGCTGCCTCATCACTTTGTGCTGCCAGCCAGATAAAGTACAAATAAGCCCTAACATGGGGCAAGAACAGCACTTTAAGCAGCAGGGAAAGAGAAATTCTTATTTTCTACGGATATGCTACTTCTCTAGTTAGTCAGCAGAAGGAGTTGGCATCTCACAAAGCTGCAGTTAGGTATGGGCTTTAAACCAGTAGTGCCTGTTATTCAGCAGGAGGCAGATTGATTGTTATTGCTGGTTCCCCAGGTGCTGGCTCAGTAAGGAGCCAGGCCATGCACTATCACCAGGCTGCATTTCTGTCTCATGGCTGTGATCACTGATAAACAATATTATTTAGTGGCTCTTTCTTGGCTTCCATATTAAAGGTGGAATGTGGGCCTGCAGGAAGGGCGAGGTCTTCCCTCCTGCGCTTCCGAACCTGACATCATCATCATCAGTGGCTGTTCTAAAGCTGCGCTGGCCTGGGGATGCTGTGCTGTTGCCACCGACAACTGCAGAAAACATCCCCAGACTTCAGAGGAGCAGATCCGGATTTTCAAGCTGTGACTTTAAATCCTTGATAAACCAGTCAGGTGTACAAAGAGCACTGAGTAGAAATCCATGGGGTTTATCCTGTGCTTCACGTAGTGATGCTTAGTCTGTGGGAAAACATGTTTAAAGTGGATGCGTGTGCATGGCTGAGCAATTGCTTCTTTTCACTCAAATGGGTATAATTCCTAGGAAAAAGGAGGGAATGGAGAAATCAAACTTTTAATCAATCTAAAGTTGTGTGGAAGCTTGTGTTCTACTATTTGATGGTTTTAAATTAACATTGTGGCTAAAGCCATTCAAAAGCATCCAGTAACTTTACAGGAGTAAAATGAAAGGTTCTGTTGAACAGAAATATGGAATAATATCAGAAGGAATGTAGTTTCCTCTGAAAATGACTTCTATAAAATGCGTTTTATGATTCCCAATAGCTACAAGTGAATTTATACAATCTAATTTAATTATTGCTGCACAGGTTGGAAAAAATCTGTGAACTGTCAGTCCATTGCTGTTCTTGTGGTTATCAGCAGCTCTGTGGTTTTAATGGTGTGTACATATCAGTTACGAGCACTCTAAATGTGCTTAGAGTTTGTTTAGCGTTAATGCCACTTGTGGTCGCTGGTTTATTTCCTAAAGCTGCCAGGGAGGTGAAGTTATGTGTTCTCTTCTGGGCTGTCCGATCTTCCTTTCTGTGGTGTCTGTCTCGTATCACGTCCATGTGTGTATCTCACATCCAGGATGCGCTGCAACACCTTTGTCTGATCTTTCTCTTACGCAGAGACAATTTGGGGACCAGAGCAATAGGCAGGAGTCAGCGCAACCTCCAGTTGCATCATGTAGATACCGGTTGCATTCTTTTCTTAAACAGATTTCTAGGAAAAAGGAGACCTGGATGTATGTGAGGATGGAGAGCTGCTCTCCCACTGCTCTTGATGGTCAGTCATGCATAGCAGATTCTTATATGCTATGTGTGTGGCACTGCTGCTGCCTTCCTGCCTTTCAAAATCACCCTGGAAAGCCTGAGTTCCTTGGCAGGCCAGATGCTGGAACTCCACAAAACTGCCATGGGCACCTGCTGTGAGATGCTGATTGCCTTAACTGGAACGTTTTAATGTGGCTGGATCTGCACGTAGCTCTTCTTAAATACCAAAATTAAATCATTTCCAGGAGGCCATTCTATTTATAAATGGCTGCATCTGCTGTTGAAAGGAGTCTGTGTGTTTGCAGAAGGCACCTTGAGCTGTATTGCTGAGTGAGCTCATGACAGGTAAATGCAGCTCAACCTGTGTTCTTCCCGGGGCAACACTCCTTAATCTTCACTCTGCTGATCCCTCTGTCCAGTTGGGCACCTTGGTCAGGGAGGGATTCTACCTGAAAAGCATTTGGATCGGTGTTGTCTTATATGCCTTGCTTAAACTGACCTGGTGTTTGGGATGAGCCATTTGCCAAAAAGTATCCAGGTGAGGGGCAGAGCTGAAGCATTGTGATAGCATCATATAGACTGGGTAAAGCTGAACTGCAGGAAAGCTGTTAGTGAAAAGCATCCATTCACCTGCAGAAAATAGGACTAAGAAGAAAATGGTGTTTGAACTCAAAAGCCACATTCTTTCTGAAAGGCATGTTCAATATCAAATTCTGTTCTAGAAATAGAGGTATCTCATCCCGTACACAGCCTGAAAGACAGAAAACTCAGGAATTGTGCGTAAAACCATTATTGTACCCAGCATTGTGTTCTTACGGTGATATTTAGTAACTCCATGTCCTTCTATCAGATCAGTTAGCTGAGGTGTGTAGTAGTGGCCACTTGAGATTAGATTAAAATCTGTTTAAGAATATGCTGCTTTCACTGGAGTGTTCTTATGCTGCCGCAATGCCACGTAATTTCTGGTGGGATTTTGCAGGAGTAAAAAAAGTAATTAAAAAAAAAAATCACATAAATGCTGTCTAACAATTCCAATCAGACACAGTATTTCTGTTTGTGGAGGAAAAGTTTATCGATGTTGCATGTGTTTTCATAAGGAAATCCATGTTACAGTGCTGGCAGTTTAGTTTGCTATCCAAGCATTTAAAGGCTTTTGGCCTAGTCTTGCTGGGATTTTGAGCGTTGCTGTGTTCTGGTGTTTAATTATTAAACACCTTATGGTTCACAAACGATTCAAGCAGAAAATGTTTCATGAAATTGAAGTCTAATGCCTTAAAAACTCAACAAATGGCAAGCGGTCCAAACCTGAAGTGAATGGATCTTGTCTCTGGAGGCATTTCTCTGGTGAAGCTTGCTCAAGAAAATGAGCTTTCTGTGCGTGACCAGTCTTGCATGAGGTTATAAACTCATTAAGACCAGAAGGAAGTCGGTGTAGTAGATGAAGAACCCTGACAGCAGTGGGGGAGCTCTCAGAACAGGAAAAGACAGCACTGGAGTCCCTCCAAGTCCTCTGTGGGGACTGACGTGGAGGAATGATGAGTGGCCAAGTAGAAGAGATCACCGGTAAACTAAATCATGACTCTCTGTTTTATAGATCTAGCAAAGGTGGGATAAAGCAGTGTTATAGGAAATGAGTCAACACCAAACAGATTGGTGTCAACATTAAACAATTAAATTTTTGTGGATAAGCTTGGACTGGAAAAAGGTGTGGGATTGCATGTGTAAAAGGGTTTGAGTATGTTTGTAAGGACTGTTAGTATTTTGGCGGTATGTGAGGTTATTGGATCTTTTTCAGAGTAGACCTTTACTATGAATGCTGTTTACTTCTGGTGATCTTCTAAAGTAGTAATTCTTTCTCTTCTTTTAGTTTTATGGAATTGAGCAGAATGAGGTAATAGAAAATTCTAGATGAAGGCTGTGTTCCTGTAAGATTGAGGGAGGATGGTCAGGCTGCCACTGATTGCTGGTTGATAAAGCTCTGCAGTGGTGACATACATAAAGATGCAGATGGCTCTCCTAGTTTTCTCATGTCTTTATATTCCTTAGCATTCAGATGCCTTGCTAGCATTACCTGATTAACAACAGGGAGTGAAGTTCAGGTTGCTTCAAGACCTCTTTTATTCAAAGTTACTCAGGGTTCCCGCTTGCTTTGTATAATCTAAAATGTTAGGGCTTGGAGCAGTAGATTTGTGCTTTGGGCTGGGGATTCGAGGAACATCAGGCTTTTCCAAGCAACTCATGCTGGGCAAGTCATCTGTGTTCACAGGGCTGGGAGCCAGTGCTACGTATGACATCGTGGACATGGTGTGTTTGCAGCAGTGGTCATCCCGGGATTGTGACTTGGAACGAAATGGGTCTGTTGGACGCATTGCAGCAATCGTTGCCCCTGAGCATGCTCACAGTCTGACAGTCTCTTTTTTTTTTCCTCCCTTAGGGCTGAGAAAACAGAGGTGCTCAGTGAAGACCTGTTGCAGGTATTGTACACAGCTGATATGTAATTTTAAGTGCTTTTTTTGAAGTTTGAGCTTTCTGAGTTTTGTGGACACCTAAAAACCCCTGTGCATGGCAGGGGTGAAAACAAAGATGTTTTTGGCTGAACGTGAAAAAAAATACACAATTTGAGTGGAGGAAGGTACTTCTGTTTCTGGCTCCTGTCATACAGCTTGATAAAGTGAAAAAGGAAGCATCTTTGCTTTTAATTAGATGAAGCATCTTGTTAAGCTATGAACTATTAGTGCTAATGACCTGCCAGCCTGTCTGATGGGGGAGGATGAGAGAGGAAATGATGATTTGGCAAAGCTGGTTTCTGTCCTCAGTTCTGTTTCTTTTGAAGAGGCCAACTTAGGCTCTCAGAAGTGGTGAAACCCCCCATACCATTGCATTGCTGGTAGATAATGCCAGCGTTTTCTGAGAGTCTGAAATTGCTTTCAATAAATGTACAAACACTTCTTGTTTATCTTGCACTGTTTTCCCATTTTCCATGTTGACATTTGACGTGTTTGCACACTTGTCGTGTTTTTACAAGTGTGCTGTTGGATTAGGCCTTACTTTCATGGTGGGATTTCAGTTACAGCTGTTACTTGAATGAGGCTGGCTGATTACAAGGAAGAATCTGACTGCAGATTTGTTCTACATGACTTTCTTCTGGCTGCTTAGTTGAAGAACTTTTTTTAAAAAGAGCAAACTGGTCAGGTGCTGCTTCACCAACTGCCGATGTAGTGGGGATCTCAGACTGATCAGTCTGAGCGTCTTCGTGTGCTTCAGTTCAGGACCCGCATATAAAAAGTGGAAGCCAAACAAATGACGCAAGTCCTTTTGTTTCACATCTCTCCAGCTGTTCAGATTAATGTAGAAGATGAGAGGATCTATCAGCCTTAAAACTTGAATTCAGTACAAATAAATGTAATCATCCTGAGCAGCAGTAAAATGAGCTGACACGAAACGTTTCACCCTGCTTTGCAGGGCCTGCTTTATTTAAACCATAAATATTATACCTTAGCAGTCTGACAGTGCTATTTTTCATTTCTAAAGAGCTCTGTACAATTGAGTGGCATAAAGGGTGTTAAACCACCTTGAGAGCCTTCAGGGGCCAGTCTGTTTTCTTGATTAGCTGCAGAACAGAAACAAGAAACAAAAGCCAAAAACCCTGCTACTTGTTGCCAAAAAACTGTTGCAAGCACGGCTTTCCCAGGGCAGAGCAGCCTGGCTACACCCGAGTGGAAGAATTTACTCACTTGTTTGTTTGCTCTTGGGGGCTTGTAGGGGGAAGGGAGGCTCTTAGATAAGGAGCTTAAACGCGTGGTACTATTCACTTTATAAACGGGTTTCATAGTGCTCTTTTTTATATTTAGCCCAAGTTTTGACTTAGGATTGCTGTAGTTTTTTTCTTCTTTCAAGACACATTTCAAGTGTCTCTGTTAAATCTGTTCTTGTCTGAGGACAAGGAATATAATTCAGTGCTGGAAGGGCTTCCACAATAGACCCACTTTCTGACATCCCTTGTAGTGTATAATAAAGTAGTTGTGTGGTGTTTTGTACACTGGAGATACCCTGTGGGTATAGACGGCATGGCCTGTGGGTCACATTTTCAGTTCAAAGGTGGGTTAATGGAGATGAATGTCCTTCATGACTTTGATATCTTTGAACTGAAAAGCAGATCAGAGAGGAGAGTGTGTTATTGTATTTGAGATCATGTTTCTCCTCTTCTGCCCTTTGAGTTTGGCATCGACTGCTTGAAAGGAGGCTGTTGGGATGTGTGTACTCCAGAGTCTTTCTCAGGACCACAAGGCACCAAGCATGGCTGGAAGGGCCATGCGAGTCTGCTGAGGACCGTGAGATGGTTCAGTTACAGGATGTCACCATCTTTCAGATGTGGAGGAAAACCTGTGCTCAGTATTTTTAGAAATCTTAACTACGTGACCAAGCAACACTAAATGCTTTCACAAGTAGTGTATGGTTTAGAATGTGGTGGTGGTGTTTAATTTTGAAGATAACGTGACAGAAATAATCCTCTTAGCTGCTGCAGCAGACCACAGACAGAACCTTCTTGTTCATGTATCATCATGTGATCCTGTTTGAAGAGGACTTAATTCTGGGCTTGTTGTTGTATGCTTTGTAAATAAAGCAATGGCCTGTGCTCTCTGAGCGGTCCCTGGGCAGTGTCTCTGCACCTCACTTCACCCCAGCTGTTTGAGCACCTCGGCTTGGATTCCTCTTGTGGCTGTCAAGCTCTTGGTCCCTGTAGTGCCTCTGTAGCCAGTGAAACTTCAGTCCCCCCTATACTGGTGGTTCTTCTCCTTCCCTTTGGCCTTGCAAAGCCACTGCTGGGTGGCACAGCCCCAGGGCCCAACTGTGGGTGCACTTCCAGGCTACAGCTTAGCAGAACTGCTGCTCCCCTCTTTTGAAACGGAGTGGGGACCCCAGCCCTGCTTTTGTTCCTGCGTTCAGAACAGGGCTCCCACATCCAACAGCAGTGATTCTGTGCTGATCCTTGCCAAGTCTCCATCTGTCTGGACCTCCCTCCCCTGGCATCTTCTTCCTCGTGACTTCTCACAGCCCCATACCCCGAGACTCCTCTTGTGTCCACTCCCCCTTTTAGTAGCCGTACGTTTCATTAGCTGCTCTTCTTGAGATCTAATTGCTGCTTTACAGTTGTGTACACTTCAGGGATGTACATATCCCACTATAGTTGTGCCAGATAAACCTACTGGGAGAAAAAAAATGGGATTCTTACCTGAATGTATGACATCCTAAATGAGAATGTGTAGCATCTCCTATTCATGAGCACACAGCAGGCTGCCTCCTCTGGAAAACACAGCAGTCCATCTCCTGCTTTAAATCCAGGTGCAGTGCCCTTAGCAAGCACTGACCCGGGGCATAATAAATTAGCACTGAAATTACTGCTCGGTCAGCTAATATTTGTTTATGATTGCTAGGGAAGCTGGGGAGAATGATTACCCTCCTGAAAATGTAACAGGAGCAATTTTAGAGCTGTATGAGAAACTGGAATCTGTTCAGATTATTTCTACAGATGAAATGTAGGGCTTTTTCTTCCTTGCTTTTTAAATAGAAGCCATTCCAAAGGGCCTCCTTTTATTCTTGGTGAGTCATCAAAATGCAGATAAACCACATTCTTTTGGTGCTGTGCATAGAGAGCTCGGTGCCGTAAGCACTTCTGTCCCAGGGCTCATCGCTTTGTTTGCTTTTGGTGTTCTTTGGAATAAAATAGTCCAAATTCCTTACTTTAAATCCCTTAAAAGGACAGTTTATTATGTATGTCTCTGTCATATTCACAGTCTGTGTATTAAGCCATGTTTCAAATATACTGAGCTAAACAGAGGTCTTGTTTGTTCATTGGTGACTATTTTTTTCATTCCGTATCCCTTCTGAATCTCATTAACCTCTCTCTGAAAATATTATCTTACTTAGTGTGTAGGAGCTTTGTCCTTATATTTAGTGACTGGAGCAGAAAGTGCAATGGAAAGCTTGTGGTACCCAGGCTTGGCCCAGTGTGAAGGAGCAATCAGTCAGATGTGTCTTTAGTTTCTACTTCACAAGGTCACAGTGAAAAACTATGAAAGTTCTTCCACAGTTTTCTCCCTGAGTTCATGTCTTAAATATCTGTGTGTGCCATTCTTCTCATAGCAAGTAGCAGCCCGATTCTCTTTTGCTGAGACAAAAGTAGGGGTGATGTTTTCCTCCACTCTGTGTTGTGAGCACTGTGAACATTGACTGAATTGCTGTGTCCTTGAGGGGAAAAAAAGGCAACTTAAACCTCTTTCCAAGCATTTTTTGATGCCAGGCACTTCTGCAAAGCATCTGAACTTCTTGTAAGCTGTAGAACTTGAGAAATGTGTGGTACGGAGGAATATTTTCTGCTGAGGCCAGGAAAATAACTTCTGTTTTTTTGTTTTGTTTTCTCTTCCTCCTCCTGACTAGATTGAGAGACGGCTTGACACTGTGAGATCTGTTTGCCACATTGCACAGAAGCGATTGATCGCCTGTTTTCAGGGCCAGCATGGGACAGATCCTGAGAAGAGACATGTAAGTACAGTGGTCTTTTGGCTCGTCTGCTGAGACCAGCCTGAATCTGGTCTGGCCTTCTAAATACTGGTTAGCTGCTCTGCCTCAAATAGTCCAAGAGAAGGAAAACTCTGTAAAATCACCTCATGTGTTGGCATTATTTGGTAAAATGGCAGCTGTAGTTCCCCACCCAGATACAGTGACAGCACTGGGTTATGTCAGGATGCTCACTTGTTCCTGCAGTTTGCCAAGAGCTTCCAACTTTCGTAAGACCTGACTGAGAAGAGGACATGCTCTGCAACTCTGTTCAAACTCCTTGTATTTAGAATTACCATTGTGCACTGACATCCCCAATTAACTGTAAATGGGTTTCTGTACGCGTTTGATTTCTCCCCATCATTAGCAAAGCCATTGCATAGGTTTTGTTAAAGTATTAAAATCAGAACTTAGCATTCAAGTTTTCTCCTTTTATTGAATAATAAAGATGTCCTGAAAACAGGGACATGCAGGACAAAACTCTGCAGAGAGACAGACAACAAGCTGGTTGCTTTGATCTCAAGTTAACACTGTTTATTTGACAGTAGTTGAGATACGTTTTGGACCAGTCATTCCAACTAAGGCTGAGCCGAAAGTCCTTTGCAGAGTGTCTGGAAACTGGAGTCTTGAAGTTTCAAATTTTGCGACTTGGCCTTTTCTAAAGTCAAAGAATGAGCTGCACATGTATAATAGAAACCATGTGCAAGAAGGGAAGAATCTTAGAGGGGATGTACTGGGAAAACTGGAGAGGTTGAGTAGCGCCATGCTAAGCTCTGTTCCTTCTGTTCCATAGAAAAAACTTCCTCTAACAGCTCTTGCTCAAAATATGCAAGAAGGATCTGTCCAGCTGAGTGATGAAACTCTGTTAGGGTAAGTATTTGCCTTTGTAAGTCACAGTGTCACTGTATTGCCTGCAGGGCTCTAATTAGAGACTTTGGGTACATAAAGGCTGTTTTCAATCTAATAAAACTAATATTTCTAAATTCCTTTTCTAATCTGAAGGGAGAAAAAGTGAGCAGGCATTTTTGCTTGAGTGTTTCTGGGGGCAAGTTTTAGGCTTTCTCTGAGTTGCATTCCAGAGGATTTGGCTTCTCTGCTATCTTAAAAGCTTTTGAAAATGGTGTTTCTTCTTGTGGAGTAGCATTCTCTCCATCTAAAGTTTAAAATTTCGTGTAAATGCTGCCTTCTGCAGTTTTGCATTAATGACTTAAAATAATGCAAGTTCACATTAATGGCTTCTAGTTAAAATAATGCTAATTTCCTTTTTCTGGCAATGAGCCTATTTGCAACTTAGAGGGAAGTGGCTGAAAAAAATGCATGTCAAAATGCTGAATTCCTCAAGCAAATGTGTTTCCTTCATTGCCAATGGAAATTCTAACGGACACAGTGTGGAATGACCTTAAAAAACCTTGTGTGCCTTCTTATAAGCTGTTGCAGGAGATTTAAACATGGATAAAAATCTCAGAGAATAGAGTTTTTCCTTAGAACAAGCTTGAAACAAAGTTCAAACCATGGGTTCGGAACTGGAGGCTGCTGCATGTGTGATTGCTTGGCATTACAGTGTTAAGACTTTTTCACATTAAAGAGGCCTAGGATAAAATTAAATACTACATTGAGCAATTTTCCTGCATCTGGTGAGACGGAAGGATGGGCTTTGAAATAAACAAACAAATAAATAATAATAGTGCCCCCAAAGGGGCACTATACTCACACAGCCTCCAAAAATGCTGCAATGGCTATGGAATTTGACAAGATGAGTTTAATAACACTCCTTGCCTATCCCTTTTTTGTTCAGGATGGCATAGAGCAGTCTGGTGTTGTGCCATTCAGTAGTGCCTTGATACAACACAGAGGGGTTGCAGGTGACAATGGGCCACCACTATTGAGTTTGGAATGTCAGTACTAACTCATGTTGCTGCTTCCTATAATCCTTAAAGGAAAATGCTGGATACATGTGGAGATGCAGAGAATAAACTGGCAATGGAGCTCTCTCAGCACGAAGTACAGATTGAAAGAGAAGTTTTAGACCCGCTGTGTCAGCTAACAGAGGTAAGACACTTCAGCCTGACTGCAGAAATAAATCTGGATTTATGTGTAAACCAGGCAAAAAGGGTTTCTCTCGCTGCTAACAGCAAAACTGTTTAAGGGGGGATGCATTAGTAATGGAAAGTGGATAAAAAAATCTACAGCATTGTAGTTTATTACAATATCCAAGCCTTGAATTCTTGTTTTAGACAGAGATCCCAAACATTCAGAAGCAGAGGAAACAGCTTGCAAAGCTGGTGTTGGACTGGGATTCTGCAAGAGGGAGGTAGGAAATCATTTTAATTATTAGGTCTTTTTTAATTCTTCTTTTTGGCATCTCATGGCAACATGCTGTATGTGTGTTAATGCTTTACTGAAAAAGACAAGCTTACATTTAACTTATTCAAAAACATGCAAACAGAATCAAGATTTTGGAGTTCTTTGTACTATACAATGGGGAAAAAATGCTGCAAGCTTATCTTCTTTCCAAGTCTCTTAATTTGTCAATTTAAATAACGAACAGGAGTCTAATTTTGTAATAGTGCCAAGTGCTTTTACAGTGTTGTCTTGAGCCACCTTGTTAGTAGGGGCCTAGATTGTTCAACTTAAATCCCTTTAAACAGTCTTGAACCATGACAATGGTTTATGTGGCGTTGTCTGGGATGGGTAGTTCTACCATATTCCACACCCATGTTAAAGACCGTGGGGAATGCAGGATTCCTTGTGGAGTTTTATAGTAGTTTATCTGTTTGTGAATTATCCAGCATGCCATAAATGGTATGGTTCGAACATCTTCCTTGGCCCTGGTGGGAAACCTCTGAAACCATTGGGTTTGTTTCCTGCCAAAGAAGCCAGTTCCAAGGGAGCTGTAAATGCAGGTTTGTGATCAGTATCTGTTTTCACCAAATGGCTGACTCTTTCGTCCCACAGATATAACCAAGCCCACAAGACTTCAGGAACGAACTTTCAAGTGCATCCTTCAAAAATAGAATCTCTTAAGGAAGAGATGGATGAAGCTGGCAATAAAGTAGAACAATGCAAGGTATGGCCAGACAAGACGAGTCCATCATTTCCATACTGCTCACTAGGAATAACAGCAACTAGAAAACGGCTGCGACAGTGAGCTGTGCATGTGGAACTGGCTGGCTGATGGCTAAAGTCAGAAATTATGTGTCTTAAAGATATAATGCTAGCTGTTCTCTCTCCAAATTGCCTTAATGAGGTTTTTTTTTAAGATGGGTATTTTACAGTATTTTCCAGTCTGAGACGCTTATGAGAAGGAACTGAAACGTTCAGGGTATCCGTGGGCTTCAAGCCACTGAGTCGCCATGCAGTGTAAGCTACCTGGGTGAGGTTCAGGCTGCTGACATAACAGGAGCATTCTGACTGTTACAGCTCTGAACAGTTCACATCCAGTTTCACTTCTCAGTTACTACGTGATGCTGGAGCTGAGCACAAAAAGCTTTGTGGGCAGGCATGGACAGTAGTTAACGTATTGCCGTGCCATGGCAACTGTGGATGTAAGTGGGCAACGGTTTTGCTATGAAACAAAGTTAGGCATTTCAAATGAGTTTTTCATGGAAGAATGCAGGTAGCAGAGCAAGCAGGTCACTGGCTCCTCTACTGCCCAAATAGGTAGTGCAAACTTAAAATAAACGTGTACTACTGCCTTTGTATGTGACTTGGGATGCCCCTGTAGATTTGTGGTAGCATTTTGCCTTCTTTTCTCTTTCAAAGGATCAGCTGGCAGCAGACATGTATAACTTTGTGTCCAAAGAAGGGGAATATGCCAGGTGCTTTGTTATGGTGAGTATTTTTTCCCTATTATTTCTCTGATTGCAGCACGTACGCGCATAGACACTCAGTTCTCAATGATTACATTTTGTATGCTAAACCTTCTAGTCTTGTATTATGTGCTCATCAGAAGCTAATGCTCTTTTTGTTTTTAAAATGTGGCTTCTGTTCTCAGTTATTAGAAGCACAAGCAGATTACCATAGAAAAGCATTAGCAGTCATAGAAAAGGTCCTACCCGAAATTCAAGCCCATCAAGGTAAAGTAACCTGTGCTCTGGCTGATGCTTCTCCTTGCCTGTGCCACCTATGCACAATATTCTCCTCCTTTATCTTGATTCTTTTGCATGCAGACTTATTTAATAATAAGGCCATTTCAATCTACTTAACAATTTTACATTCCCAAGCATAATTCCATCGTTTTGTTCTCTGCAGTTCTCCAGCCATAATTTAACACACTAATACAATATTAAGGATCTGTGTGATACCCAAGAGAGTAAAGGAAGGATTTTTCTATTTGCTTGCATTTTTTACTTGATATTGTGTGACCTTTGCTAATTCATAACTGGCTTTTTAGGCCAATGAGCGTTTTGTTGTGATTTAGGAAGTCCTTAGTGTCCTTGCTTCCTGAATGATCACTAGAAAATTATCAGAAAAACTCCCCTTGTTCTAAGGAGCTTGACTTCTTTTCCTTCTTTTCCTTCTTTTATGCAATCCTTTATCTCAGTGTGCACACTGCAGTGTTCGCACTGTTATGGAGAACAGTAGCCGTTCAGAAAAGCAAGTAATGCACCTTCATCTCTTCCCTGTGCTACTCAACTTCTTGTTGTCAACAGGCGTTCAGGGATATCATGAACGGTTTGGTGCAGAAATGCACTGTGGATTGTTGAAGTTGCCATCCTAAATACGGGCTCTACTCTCTCTTGATTTGCTAACTGCTTTGAACAAGAAACAGGCTGAACAAAGCCCCAGAGAAATACAAACTGAGCTGAACAAGGTTCCAGGATTTCCCATCTCCGGAGGTGTTCAAGGCCAGGTTGAATGGGGCTTTGAGCAGCCTGGTCCAGTGAGAGGTGTCCCTGCCCATGGCAGGGGGGTGGAACTGGGTGGGCTTTAAGGTTTCTTCCAACCCAAGTCATTCCATGATTCTATGAAGTATCTTCAGCTGTGGACCACACAAATGTTTTAAAAAATGAACTGTTAAAGTAGATATATCAAGAAATAGGAGCGCCTTGCTGAAGGGTGATCTGGGATATCTGTACTCCGTAGATCTGATGGGAGGCGAGGCAGTGTGAACAAACAATGCCTACACAGCATCAGGGCAGCGTTGTGACTGTGTGAAAGGTTCTCTGTGTAGGAATATTACTGCTTTAAATTTGTTGGGTTTGCTTAGCCGATTTGTATAAGCTTTTCAGATGACAAGCGCTTCAGAGTAGATGAACCTTGCTGGAAGGTAGGCTGGGAGGCATGGTGTCCCAACACTGCAGCATTTGACTTCAGAAAGGTTCTGGCTGTCCTGCATATGACTGTGCCTTTGAGCAGTTCCTGAGATTTCTTCTCCTAATGTTCACTGTAACTTGCAGAACTGAGGAAAGCAGAACGTGCATATCATGTTTTAATGAATGAGAGGAACTAAAGCCTTACGAGAGATGTAGGGATATGGTTTTATAAACAAAAAGGGTAAATTAAATCCTTTGCACAAGTGCTTTGTGCCTTCAAAGGCCTCTCTAAGTCTTGATCTTTCTGTACCATTTTTCCATGTAAAAAGAATAATGCATCTCTACTAAAAATACTTTCTTGTCTGCATTTTTTCAATTAAGACAGCAGAAAGGAAACAAGAAATTCACATTCAATCTGGGGAAACTTGTGCCAGTTTTGAATTTTGGAGTTAGACAACAGTTGAGAAATAGAGCGTTTGGGCAGGTGTTCCAGTGGTGGCTGTTAATGTTGTCATTCTGGTGTAAGACATTGGGGCTGTTAACCACTTGAAGTTGCTGATTCCTTAAACTTGGTATTAACAGCTCAGTTTTTATCACTCTAAATACAGTGAAAACTGAGGTCAGCCACGTGGACAGAATTTTTCTCCAAGGTTCTAGCAAACCGAAGCCTTTTGGTATCTTAGCAAATGAGCCATGTGGTGGCACTTATGTTGAGCCCTGGTGGGGCACGCACTTCAGTTATACAAAGGGTTTGTATGGGATAATCCATTCAGAAGGAGGCAGAAGTATGTTTTTTTTCTTGAACACTGGCAGAATCATTTCCTCTTTACTTGTGATATGAAGGACTTTACCAATCAAGGGCTGTCAGACTCCTACTGTATTCTCAGAATTCCTTTGCTGTGCTGGAGGCTTTCTTCTTTTCTTGTCTGGGATATAATTCAAGTGTTTGTTAGATGTTTTTCTCAGTGTTTTGATACTCTCCAACCAGACAAATGGACTGAAAAACCAGCTTTTGGAACCCCATTAGAAGAGCATCTGAAGCGCAGCGGTCGTGAAATCGCAGTCCCTATTGAAGCCTGCGTGATGATGCTTTTGGAAACGGGAATGAGAGAGGAGGTAGGTGTGCTTGGAAGGATGGCAAAGAGCTCAGTCACACTCGAGGGCTGCTGTCCGCTGGTGTATAATTACTTATACATTAGTATAAGTAATAAATCTTTTGCAACAGAAGAATCTTCAGCCCTATTTGAGGTCAGTGGACCTAGAGTTAAATATTAGGAATGGACTGAGGGTGAGAGGCGGCTAAAACATTCTCAGATGGCAGTGATACCTTAAGAGCCTGCTCAGTTACAGCAGTGTCAGGGAAAGGCACTGAACTCAAAACTGCTCTGGAAGAGGCTGTCATAAAATGCCTGCTGTTTCGTGCTTGCACTGATGTGTTGTTACCAGTTAAATACATTTATTTATTTATTATGCAGGGCTTATTCAGAATTGCTGCCGGAGCCTCCAAGTTAAAAAAGCTGAAAGCTGCCTTAGACTGTTCAACTTCCCAGCTTGACGAGTTTTATTCAGATCCCCATGCAGTTGCAGGTATTGTGAATGTTCTGAATTGAAGCCAGGTATAAATTTTTACAAAGCAAGTTTATGCCATTCGTTTAACTGTTGATTTACTGCAGTGTAAGGTGTTGATCTCTGTGCAGATAAACTATGAATGAAAATAAATTGAAAGCCCACCTCAGTGCATGATTTCACACAGATAAGTTTAGGGTATGCATGACACTTGGTGTGTTTGTGTCTGCGTCACATCGGTGTTTAAACTTCAGGTAATCGTAGTAATCCACATATTGTATTTACCCACATGACAAGAGTGTTCGCATGACTGAGGGAGATCAGAGCTGTATGCAGACCTTTAATGAGGTCTTTGATCTGAAGAGGTGATTCATAGTTCTATAGTACATGTTTCTGTCAAATTACAGTAATTAGTGGAAGACCTGTTAAGTCTTGAGCAGAAATACTGCGGAAATGTCAGCTCTTCCCACTGTTTCTCTGGAACCTGGGTCCTATTGCATAGATACAATTGCATATCTGAGGGCAGAATTTTAAATGAAGTCTGAAAACACTGGCTGAGAAGCTCACCTGTTTCTGGTCTGCATTGCAGGTGCCTTAAAGTCCTATTTGCGAGAGCTGCCAGAACCTTTAATGACCTACAGTCTGTATGAAGAATGGACACAGGCTGCAAAGTAAGGACACTAAAAATGGTTGTGTAGGAAAACGTTCTGCATGTTTTTACCACGTTTGGTTCTTCACATATGAATTCAAAGGGCCAAGCTCACACAGTTTACTTTCTTATTTTGTTTTTTGTAATGAGTTATTTTAAATTTTGTGGTTTAGCTTAATACTAACTGCCAAAAATGTGTTGAAATGTGATGTTTTAACATAAGGGCTGCTTCAGACTATTGGCTGCATGGTGTCAGTGCTGAAGCAGTTTCCTTTCACTGCAGGTGGAGATAATTCAGGGCTTTGACTAGCAGGTTACTGAATTCCTGAGTACAAAACTGTGCATTTATATGGCATAAGTGGAAGATTATGTAGTCATCTCTGTTCACTGCAGAAACAATAATTTTCTGATCTAAAATTAAGATGAGATACACAAACGTGGGCAAATTTCTCTTTCAGTATTCAGGACCAAGATAAGAAGCTACAAGAGTTGTGGAGGATTTGTAACAGATTACCGAAGCATTACCATGCTAACTTCAGGTGTGTGTAAGCATCTCAATGAACTGGCAGCACAGCTGCTTTGGTTGATCAACCAAAATTCATATCGCTTGTATCCAGGGTTTTTTTTCTTGGCCAGTGTCAGTTAAGTTTATAAAAGGGCATCCTGTTTTATTGAGTATTTGGTCAGCAGTGGTAGTAGGCTTTGTGGACTTAATTCACTATTGGCTGCAATGAAATAGAGATGATAGAACCCTTTTGCTTATGAGTTATGCTGTTGGTATTAGTACCTGTCTTTTCACCAGCTCTGCTCTTTGTTGTATTTTCTGGTCTTGGAAATCACCTGGATGTATCTTAGACATGTTATTTTTTCCTTTTGGATTTGATTTTTGGGAATGAATTGCAACAAAACCAACTTTGGTGACTCCCAGACAAATGGCTGTTCCATTACAGGATAGTAAAAGTGCTGTCCAGTTGATATTCCCAAATTAAATATTTTTTCTGAAAATACAATAGTTCTTTCGTTCCATTTTGCTGAGCAGATGATGCTCTTTGCTACCCAATTCAGCTGTTAGGATTCATGAGTAGAAGCTTAGTAGCCAGCTGCCAAGCAGGAGGGCGCTCAGTCTTATTTGTGTTTGGTTGGGAGTATCTTTATGAGTTCTTGAATTTTTACTTTGTTGTTTTCAATAAGAAATGCTCTGAGTTTCCTGTTTAGTGGTTTATTTTCTTTTTGTAGGTATTTAATCAAATTTTTAGCGAAGCTCGCACAGAACAGTGATGTTAACAAAATGACACCCAGCAATGTTGCAATCGTCTTGGGCCCCAACTTGTTATGGGCGAAGAATGAAGGGTGAGTGGGTTTAGCCACAAAACAGAACTTCCATGAAGCTGTAGAATTTCTTGTCAGATTGTTTTAACTCACATAGACCATTCAAATCAGCAGGTTATTTGCCTAAAACATTTTTCAAATGGTCTTTAAGCCAGTCTCTTGGATCTTTCTAGATGTGCAGCTTTCTAGGAGAGTTTCCAAATCCATGAATGTTACTGAGTAGTCTAGAGTTCCTCAAAGTGTGGAGTTGCTCTTTATGTGGTACTTAAGACTCTTGATACATTGTGCTTGATATAGTTTGTCATGTAGGTAATATGATTTTTTAAGTTTTCTTACCTTGATAGAGCTCTGTATAAAGTGTTCTACAAATTCCTTCTGCAGATCCCTTGCGGAAATGGCAGCGGCGACCTCAGTCCATGTGGTAGCAGTCATCGAGCCAATTATTCAGCACGCAGACTGGTTCTTCCCTGGAGGTAAATTCTTGCAGTGGTTAAAAGAATTTTGTATTTGCTGTAACCCTATGCAAGGAAAACCTCCGATGGCTTTTCGCGGTGAGGCACCGTTTTGTACGTCTGTGTCTGAGGATGCGTTCTGTCTGTCTGTTCCAGAACAAGATTTCAATGTGTCGGGGGCATTTGTTGCAGTTCCTGCTGTTAATTCCAATCACTTGTCACACACTGGGAGCGAATATGAGTCCGGGACACTGGAACGGAAGAGACCTGTCAGCATGATTGTAACGGAAGGGGATTTGTTGAAGAAGGAAAGGTATGTTTCATTCTCAGGATAGGTTTCAGTTATTAGCCTGCTCCTGAGGAGGCTGTAATCAGACACAGTTATTGGTCTCGGGAGGAGAATTTCATGGAAATACTGCCGATACGTGGTTTGTTTCCCCTCCATGTTGTTACAGCCTGACAGAGGTTTCAAAGGTAAAGTATTGATGTTTGCTTCCAGTTATACTCTGAATGATGAAAACCACAAGCAGATAATTACTGCTTCCCACAACCACTTTCCTATTATAGATATGGGGTGTCTAAAACCCACTGAAACAAGTGTACGTAGCAGTGCCTCTATCAGTATCTAACTTCTGGTATTCCCTGGCTTCTTTTCCAAAGCCCATAAGCTGAGGTGGTGTTACCTGGTGCCTTCACGATCAGACCCCTGAGTTGATGATGGTACAGTATGCCACAGCAAACAGTAGAATGCTAAAAAACATAAATGAAACGTGCCGTTTTCCCATATAACGTGTAGTGTAACGCTCATTTATTATCACTCATACCATGGATATTCAAGTGATGTGCTGTTATGTTTTTAGCTGCAAATGTTAGTGTTACCTGAGTGTTAACTAAGCCTAGCCACATGCAAATGTCAGCACTGACAAGAGAAGGAAATCAGTTCAAGATTCACTGTCTAACACAACAAGAATAAAATCAAGTTCTAGAATGGATGTGCTGTGTGCATTCTAAACTCTGTTAGAATTCTAGTCTGTTTATCCATAGTCTTGTTTAAATACAAATCATAATATGTATCCAGTGGCGTTTTTGTCTGCCTAGAAATCTCTGCTGCAACTTAGTGTGTAATAGAAACAAAATTCATGTTGCAAAATAAATTCAGTGAGGAGATTCTCTAGCATCAAAGGAAATGTATGTATTTATATGTAAAACTAAGTGGTTTGACCTCATTGTCATTGATGTCTGTCTCCAGATGTGACTGAGTGGTTTGTTCCGTGTACGTTTAGCTTACCCTGCTGTGTGGATAAGCCAAAGAGCGCTGCACGTCTTAACATCTGTGGTGTTACATGCAGAAGGTGGCAGCTTTCCTTGTTGCTGCTTTGCATGCTGAGCAGCAGGGGTTGCATTTGTCTTTGTGGGTGATAACATTCAGTTGTCTTGTTGCTTTATTTACCTGGTGTTGGCTGCTGTGGTGTGTTTACTCTTTCTTCTTTCTGTAGCTTTGGTGTCAAGGTTATGGACTTCCAAGCGAATCCTCGGAGATGTGGCACTATAAATAGAAAGCACACATCCCCAGCTTTCCAGCCACCACTTCCCCCCACGGAGGCTGGCGTGCTGGCTCAGGCTGGAGCGGAGCAGCACTCACAAGCCCCTGTGGCTGAAACAAGCCCAGTGGGTGCTGGTTTTGCTCTGTCTGCTGGCACAGCAGAACAGTTACAAAGTCAAGGCAATGAGGATGTCAGGTAAGAGGCACAGCTTCTGCTGGCAGCAGCTTAGCAGGCGGCTTCAGCAGCCAACTGATGTGTCTACTGTGTCTGCTGCACAAGGCACCTCTTCTGACTGGAACACGTGTTGTAAAGCCTTTCCAGAAGCACTATGCAAGAGCTCTCTTGCCAGGAGTATCATTCCAGAATTGGTCTTCTAAAATAACATATCTTGTTCTGTGTGTTCAGAACTGTCTTCTAAACCAGGAGAATTCCTGGGAAAAATTAAAAAACACTAAAAAAAGTTCTGCCTCCATTGTTGACCTTTCCAAGTGATGATCTAGAGATGTCCACATGGTATGACTATCAGTTTGCTGCCGAAAGAAAAAAAACTACAATTGGCAATAGTAGAAACCTGTTAGACTTGTTTGTTGTTTCTTATACATGTTATCTGGATATGTCTCTTTTTATGTCTGTAGCAAGTGTTAGCAATGACCAGACTTCCTTGCAAGAAAAGTGGAGTCAATTTCTCATACTTTACTGTTAGTTTCTTTAGGACAAGCATGTATGCAGGCTTGTTTGCTGTTTAAATACTATTGAATCATGTGCAAGTATGCACAGAATCCAAGGTGGATGCAGTAGTCTTGACTCTTCCTTTCATGTACGGTCAAAGCAGCACTATGCTTTATGTTCTGTGGTCTGAGAGATGTAACAAACTTCATGTGAAGGCCTGTAGTCCTCTCCAGACATCACCCTCCTCATCTTATGGTGAAACACCACCACAGAGCTGGATGCAGCAATGACTCCTTTGCATAGAGCTCTTGTTCTCAGGTGACACTTTTAGACAACAAGGACTTCTCATTCGGAAATCCCCTTCAGACTGCTGTTTCCTCTGCAGATGTCTGCTGTGGCACTGGCAGCTAAAGCAAAACCTGGGGAGTAGTGTCTAAAAACTGCATTTATGATCTGCACAAGCACTGCCTTCAAGTACTTAGAATCGTCTGGAGAAATCAGGATTGCAATGTGCTTGTAAAGGTGACTGGAAGATGTTAGATGCTGCAAGAGACTAAAGACAGAAGTGAGTGAGTGCTGCAGGCTCACTACAGGAGAAGGGGACACTGCCCAGTTCCACATTGCCTGGTTCCTACTCCAGAACTGTGCTTCCCCCCAGTTTTGTTGTCTTCATAGCCAAAGGGCAGGAGGAGCTGAGTTGTCCCACTCTGAATCTCAAAGGTTTTGCAGGGGTTACTCCCTTGAGACAAGTTCTGATTTCCCAGCAAGGTAAAAGCTTAATTTCAAGTAGGGTGGAAAGAAGACTTTAGCCAGCTGATGAAGGGAAAAGAGCCACTGCTCTGTCCACAGCCAGCCCTTGCAGTCTGTGGGCCCTGCTGAGGGCTTCCAAAGGCTCTAGGGATTTCAGTGTGAGGACTATGTATGCCTTGCCTCTATTCTACAAATAACAAACTGCTGCATGTCTTTTGAGGGTGTTTTTCTGCCAGACCTTCACCAGTTACCATCACTTAGTAACTGAGTCTGCCAGATAACTGCCCATGAACTGAATGTGATGCTGTGACAGAGTAATTAACAGTTACAGGAGTGATGGGTATGTTTAAGTGAGGAAATCAGAAGTGATTTTATATGAACTTTCATGCTGGGAGTCTGGTTTTAGGGTGTGCGGCATGGAGGCTGCACTCCTAGGGACTAGTGCTGCTTTCAGACAAGTACTGAGACATGGCAGAGCTTCTGGAGTTCCTGATTTAATTTTGGTAATTAATCTTTAGTACAGGCTTACCTAAAGCCTGCTTGCTGCTTGTTTGAATAGTAGAGCACTGTTCAGTTGTAAATACCAGCAGTGCAGAAGTATTTCTGAACCGTTTGAGGGTCAGGACACAGTTCGCAATATAAACCTGAATGGGTGCAGCTGATCTGGGCAAGGCATTTTACAATCATCTTCTAATTTAGAATTTTTAATTTTCAGTACCTCGAAATCGAAGGAGAACACGTCTTCAGCCACTCCTCCACCTGTGAGAAATGGTGGGCACACGGGTGCTGTCCAGAACCAGCCAACGAGTAGCGCGAATCAGCTTTCTGTTAATCAGCCACAGAACGCGGCAGGTCCCAGTCCCCATGCGATGAGGAGAGGTGTGTGTTTCATTTTGGGTTTCAAGCCACTAAGTTCCAATCCTTTATGTACTGCCAAAATGCTTGCTGAAATAACTTTTATCTGTGTCTCTTCCTTTGCTTCAGACAACAGTTTAATTTCACTAAGGCCTAGCTAAATAGATCTTTGGACTTCTGGTCTCTTTAATGAATGCCTGTAGTAATATTACCAAAGTTGTTTAATAAAATCACTCAAAACTACTGATTACTGTGTACATGTTTCCATAGCTTCCTACTGTGATACCACTTCTGTTTTAGAATCCACCATTTTATTCTTATTCTTTTGTGTTACTAATTTCTTTCTTTCAAGATTTTGATTTCACAATACCCAACCATGAATTCTCCCCTCTTCTCTTACAGCTGTTAAGAAGCCTGCGCCAGCACCTCCCAAACCAGCCAACCCACCACCAGGGCAACCGGGAAGCCAGAGCTCTGCCCCCGCTGCCCAGCCGCCCTCTGTCTCTCCAAAGCCACCTGCTAGAAGTTCTTCTCCTCCTGCTCAACATGCAAACCAAGGAGCAGCCCAGCTCTCTGCTTCCCAGGTTTCCGCACCTCGGAGATACTCCAGCAGCCTTTCCCCAATACAAGCTCCCAGCCATCCACCGCCCCAGCCCCCAACACAGGCTACTCCTCCACTGCAGCCCAAAGCAAACAGCCAAGCATCTCCTCCTGCTGCGCCCAGCGGTGAGCATGGACCAGAGCAGCCCTGTTGCACTCCTCCCCAGACTCCAACACCCCCCGATACACCCCCTTTAGGAAAACACAATCCCAGTTCCCCATCGCCGCAGCCACAGCCGCCTACTCCAGAGACCTCCCAGTCTCCCTCTCCCTCTCAGACTGGTACGCTGCCGAGGCCACGGCCGGTACCGAAACCCCGGAACAGACCCAGTGTTCCCCCTCCGCCACATCCTCCTTCTCAGCTGGCTGGAGATGGTGTTATTGCAAATCCCACGCAAACAGCTTCCAAAATAGTCACAGGTGAGTGGATTCTTTCATATTTGGGATCTCCTTGGGGAGTGGAAATGAAAAAAATCTTGCCTGTAGCTGTAAATAAATCTAGGGGTGGGAACCTGAAAAGCACGAATAACAGATAACATCTCAAATGGCTCGTTCCCAGTCAAAATGCTTCTAGGCATGAGGATTTGGGGCACATCCTGAGTGAAAGTTTTCATTCCTGAGGCAGAAGGGGTTGGGAGAAGTGTAGATTAGCTTGCTTTATTGTTTGTTTCCTGCTTTGGAAGCAAAACTCTCTTACAGCAATCAGCTCCCTGGGGCTTTCTCCAGGCTCAGCATCATGGCAGTCTCAATTGTGCTTATACACCTGTTGCCAGAGTACCAAATATTTGGAGGAGGGAGAAGGTATAGCCAAGGATAGTGTGTTTCAGCACATGCAGAAGATAATAAAATACTGAAAGTGGTCACTGATACATGTTCTAATAGACCAGACGAACACAGTGAACGTTCTATCTTGTGAGAACCAAGCCTTCTGATGTGCTTTGGAGTTGGACATCCAGAAGCTGGAGAATCAGACACTTACCTGTATGTGTTGGGTCCATTTTTAGATAGATTTTCATATTTTAAATGCAGCCTCCCTTGGTTTTGAGACATTTGTGAAGTGAAGAGGAACATGTCTTCTCACAAGAACTTTGTGAAGCTTGTAGTTACTAGTTTTTTAGAGATAATGTTAATTTATGTCAAGAAGGAAGGTAGGTAACAGTCAAAAGTGACAGATCTTGAAATGTTCTGCTGAGTTTGTGCTTATTGTAGGATAGGCTGAAGGAAGAGCTAAAGAATGTAGAAGACTAATGCTTTTAAATCTACTTATATTTAATAATAGTTAAAATGTTCCAATGACACTGCAGCTTCTCTAGAATAAAACTAATGTTTTGGAATGCAAAAGATAAATTCTGTTGCCTAACAGCTTTACCCCATGATGCCTTCACAGGTGGGGATGGTTACTACGAATAAGGTTTGTACTTACCAGAAACATGCAATATAAGCTGAAATGCTCCTGCACAGCAGTATTGTATTTGTAGCTTTATTTTGTACATGCGCTTTGGAATATGTGCTCTCTGTCAACTGTGTTATCTCATTGCCACATATCATTCTGTTTGCAAGAGGTGTTTTTAAGATCTGTGCTGGTTAGTTTTAATAGTCCTGTGAATGTGAAATTATTTCTTAAAACAAATTGGAAAATAACTGTCATGAAGTAAGTAACACTTCACACAAAGTCACCAGAACTGCTGCTCCACAAGCCAGGCGTGAAGCAGTGATCCATTTAAATCAGGTTTGCTCTCAGCAGTGCCGGCAAATATTGGAGCTCAGGTGTTTGCATTTTAATGTAGCTTTCACTTTAGGTTTTCAGTTATTTTTAACTACTTGGAGTTTATTTAGCAAAATACATGTTCATGTGACTAAACCCCTTTGCAGAAAGCACCCAGCAGCATCTGCGCTCTGGCATGTTTGCATTTGTCAAGCTCCAGCCTGGCTAATAGTGCTCATCTGTTCAGTCGCAGCTGCCAAGCAGCACGGTAATAGTCTCTCTGCCCATATGGAATGGGTTAGAGATCCACCTTTTCCAGGTAACAACTGCATGACAGACTGAAAAAGAATTCTTTCAAGATGTGACTGCTTACAGGAAAGCTCTTGAAAGCAGTGCTGGTTTGAGAAGCCCAGCTGGAAGTACAGTTTTACTTAAATCCAAGAAACTAGCAGTAAATGAGCTGCTTAAGCAACTAAAATGCTTTTTAAATTGCTTTTTAAAATAACAGACTTTTCCTTATTGTACTTCTGGTTTTTTTGTCGGTATCTTTAAAATATAAGAGCAATTAATTTCAGAACTGAATTGAAAAAACTAAGGCTGGGGGTTGGATCTCTGCAGCACTGGACAAATTTACAGTGGGAACTGTGCTGATGAGTCAGATTTTTGAGGAAAGGATTCGCCTTGATTTCTAAACTGTGTTTTATAGGCTGACTGTGCTTGTTTTCATGCTGGATTTGTTCTGGTTCTGAGGAAGTTGCTTCTATGACAGTAGACAGGCAGGGTTTAGTTTGACCAGTGTAACTGGAGCAACTCTCACCCTCTGCATTCCAGCTGGATGGTGGTGAGGGTGCTGTGTCCTAGCAGAGCAGTTTACATTTCACAGGGCAAGTATGTGCCATGGGGAGCAACTGAGGCAGGATATGGACCAGCCTGCAGCTCTGTGGTGACTCCTGTTCAGCTGCGTTGCAGGTGGGACAGAGGTACCCAGCTGTCCTCTAGTCCATTATGATCAGCAGTGTTGGAGTGAAAGTGTTAGAATTGGAGAGGGTCAATATCCTTCCTTTCCAGTGCTAGCTGCAGCGAGTGGGCCCTTGTAAATTGTTTGTGGTAAAGGACACTGCCATGCCAGCCAGCCCATAAAAGGGGGCTGAGGATGAAGGATTCTCTAGCAAAGCTGATGAAGGAGCCTGGGAAATCAAGTATGTTTTGTCAAGCCCCACCCACCCCGGAGAACAGGTGAAGCGATGGTCAGGCTTATGCCCCACAGTATGCTCTGTACAGGATCATCCACCTTGTCCAGATCAATCTTTTTTAAAGGATTAGTATTAATTCTGAATTAACACCACTGCATATTATAATATGAGTACCTGCTCTAACACTTACACGTGCACATATCAGCACTTATTGTAGACTGGCTTATCTAATTCACAATGTGAAATAGCTGGGTTTAATTTTAACCTTAAAGTGTGGAGCAAAGGAAGACAGATGGGAATAACAAAAGCCAAAATTAAGTTCCTGGCAAACTTTATAATATCAGAAGAGGAATTCTGAATTGTTTTCAGGATGCTGTTAAATTCTTTTGTCCATGTAGTGGACTACAGTAATGCCTCAAATTCTGTTTATAGTATTAAAACAATAAGCCCTAGAAAAGAATATTCTAATCACAGATTTTATTAAATAATCCAGATGTTTGACCTGCATTCAGTAGGAACTGTATGGGAAAGTTCAATGGTAAGGAAAAGGCAAATGATTGGCCAAAAATGTTGCTAGTTCATAATCATGTGTGTGCTAACACCCACTAATAACCTGTCATGAATTAACACTGCTTGCTTGCACAGTCATTAGTGTGGCATGCGAAAAGAATGGCTGTTTGATGCTCATTCTCACATTAACGTACTAAAAGTATTGGAGACCAGAATGTGTCAAGGTGTTCAGTTTCACATTATACTTCTTCCATGTATCTAGAAATCCTTGTGTTTTAGAGAGATTCATTTTGCATTTGAAGTAACTGTCACAAATACTCCTTTCCTGTGTCACCTCACACTTCCAGTTACCTCCTTTTCCTATTCCTCCCTCGATATGCAGTTGTGGCAGGGAGAACTCCTGTGCCTGCAGTGAAAGATAAGTGCAGCTTTTGAACTGTACTTTAAGTCAAAGTACTGGCAACAGCAGGCCCTCTGCCATGTTAGGGAGATCTGCTGCTGGGATGCTGTGCTCACCTCTCCTGAGGTCATGCTCCATGTGGATTGGTTTGAGTAAATTTTATTCTTCACTGTAACATTGCTTCTGTTAACAATCGTACAAATTACTAAAACAAATCTAAAGTTTAAATCAACTGACTTCAAAAGTACTTAGATTTTCATCTGTCATAGAAACAGCAGTTGTGCAGTAGAGTGGGGATAAGGGAAAGCTGCTGCTGTTCTGAAATCTGGTTTCATGGATCAGGGACTTAGCCTCACATTCGTCTGTGTAAACTTAAGTGAAAGGATTGGCTTTGAAGTAGCCCCAGTGACTGTTTCTCCATCAGTATTAAAGCTCTGTTAGACAGTGACTGTCTTGCAGTGCCACAAGGCACTGGTGTCACTTGGAATATCCCAGTAAACTGATTTTCAACATGGGGACAGAAATCCATTTAAAACATTTCACAGGTGATGACCTTGTTCTGTGCCTTGTGGATGACTTCATTTACCACTGTACTCTTAGAGTACAGTACTCCCCATGGCTCCCATACAATACTTGGGAGAAAATGTATAGCTTACAACTCTCAAGAGAGCATTAATACTGGAATGCTGTTTTTGGGAAAGTTGCAGAGGTAGGGATGAGAAGATTTAGCTGTCCTGTGCAAGACAAGCCAGCTGGTGTTGGGCAGAGGATGATGGAGCTCCAGTCACTACATGACCAGTATGACTGGCTGGGAGATGCTCTCCACAGCATGGGCTCTCCAGCCATGCGCTGAGTGCAGCAGAGCCTGCGCTCAGACTGTGATTCTGTGGCTGCCTTCACCTCTTCTGTGTCCTTCAGCTCAGAAACTTTCAACTTGAACACTTAGGAAGTAACTCGTAGGTTAAATTTTAGTCTTTAAGCTCAAGATAGAAGTCCACATCTTTATAGGATTCCTGTCTGCCACCTACATTTAAAATCAAGGCAGTTATTTGGATTCCTTATTGATGTTATTATCTAAATGGCTTTCTGTGTGGATCAGCTGCTGTGTTGCAGTAAGAGGTGTCACAGCATATTATAAATTAGCTTTCCAAAATACCAACTTAATACTATCAGTTACATTTCTGGTCTTCTCATTACCAGCACAGTCACCTGAAATGCAGTGTTTTGGGGTCCTTCTTGGACACCTTGGCTTGAACAAAATTCCCCTCCCCTCATAAGAGGACAAAGATGTTGCTCGTTATACACAGGAAAGGGGTTTAAATAATTGCTTCCTCTTCCTGTGCCAGTGCCTCCTTTTGATCCTGCACACGTTCTCATTGATCTGAAAGCCTTGGAGGGCGTTACCTGGTTGATCACTTTAGCTGCCAAATTCTTTTGCTGTGCAACCATTCTGTTTTGGTGTGAACGTCTAGAGTGAAGTGTCACTCATAAGAGGCACTGAGGAACCTAATACTAAGTCACATTTCCACTCTTCAGAAAAAAGTGTTTTCCTTCACTACACACATGATTCAAACAACATCAGCTTTGTAGTTTGGCTCAGCCGTTGTGTGTCCATGTGTGCACATGCACACAAGTGTCAGCCCTCTTTGAAAAGCCTTCCTTGGCCTGTCCTTTTCTTTCTAAGGGAATGCCCCAGAAATCCACTCGTGGATGAGGTTATTGCCAGCTAAACTTGCTGTTCCCTTTTTTGTGCAGACTCCAATTCCAGTGTTCAAGAACCACTTCACAACCCTTCTTCAGAGCTTCTTATGGAGGCAGCAAGCAGAGAACTGCACAACCACCTCGTGCTCGATATCGACAATGACACAGAAAGCACTGCTCTGTGATGGAAACTCAGACTTACGCAAGGTTCCTCTCCTGGTGGGAAAACCAATGGAGCTAACAGTGAAAAGCTTCTTTTGACGAGATGGCAGAACTGTGTAGAGTTGTGGCCTGTGCCTCACAGAGGAAGCAATTTAGCCGTTCGGAAGAAGTTTAATGACCTGTGTCTCAGCAATGGTTTTCAAAATCTTGGATGGAAGGAATTAATTTCTGCAGAAACTTTCATAGGAAGCAGAATTGCTGCTATTGGCAGAAATTCCGACAGAGTAAGAAGCAAAGCATTAGTTATTTAAAGTGCATGTATTACGGAAATAATCTTTTTAATGTCACGGTTAGACTTTTATTTCTAGGCCTTAGACCTTACAAGGAGATGCCTTGCAAGAGACATTCCCTCACTGATTTTGCTGCAAATCCTTTTTAAAACACGAACCAAAAAATGCCAGAGCGCCTGTGGTGACTGCTGGTTATCGGTCACCTCATCAGAACTGTGGATGTGTTCTAGTGCCTCAAAGGACTGTCAGACTGTAGAAAGAAACTTAATGAATCTTTAATCATTTCAGTGCTACTTAACGATCAGTACCTAATACTTATTTCATAGTTATTTGTATTAACCAAGCCTGCTTTTGTTTATGTGACCTTCGCAACTGTTTCCAGATGAAACTGTGGAAGTGGGGTTTGTGCTTTCATTGGAAACGGTTGGATTTGGAAAGAACTTAGAGCTGTGTGGCTTCCTCGGTGGGTGAGCATTTATAAAATTAAAGATTGTCTTTTGTCAGCTTAAGGCATCTTTATTGAAGTTTGTGAGTAGCGTTGCTTCCAGCGGCTGCTGATGGTTACACAGCCCATGAGGAGCTGGCTGCTCAGCGACTTCTTCCAAGGATGGGAGTGGAAGCGTGCAGGAGTGTGTAGATTCATGGTAAACTCAGATGCAGTCAGCTGTGGAGAGGGACAGTGAAAACAGCCCATGTCATGCAGGGAACCAAGAGGGAACAGGCCATACAGTTTCTGTGAATGAGAGAGGGAGAGGAAAACAGTCAATTGAGGTAACACTCACAGAACTAGCTGAATTAATTTACTTAACCTGTAAATTCTTTAATGCTCCATAATACATTTTATTGAAGTTATTAAACTACACCTCAGGCTTAACTACAAAACAGAACAGCCTCTCCTAAAGGCCTTGTATCACAGCTGCTGTGTTCCTGATGCCTCAGTACCTGCCCAGTTGTTTCCTGCTCCAGCCTCTCTGAACAGGGAAGACAGCCCAGTTGGTGGGTGCAGACCTGCTTCCCTCTCACTGCAAACTCTTGTAACTCAAAAGTCAGCATTATGAGCCAAAAACACTAGTTCTGTTACTGAATTGTATGTTTCTCTCCCAAACGTAAGCATACCTGAATCCAAGGGAGGCTGCCAAGGGCTTAAATACATCTTGAGAAAGTCTTCTGGACTCACACACTCTTCAGCATGATACAGAGAGTCAATTGTCTGGGCCGGGACCAGCAGCTCAGGGGCAAGAGTGGGTGCAGTCTCACTCGTGTCCTCACTGTCACCCTTGATAACAAACAGTGTGTTTCAGTGCCGTTACTGTAAGAGCACAGGGCTGAGGAAGTTTGTCCTAGTCAGCAGGGCTCGAGTTGCTTCATGTTTGCCAATACAACTGTGTCTTCTGTTCCCAGGAGCACACAGTAATGGGACAGGGAGGAGGGAGGGGAAGGCATCGACTTCATGGGTGCCTTTCACCTGGCTTTAAGCTTTGTTGGTGCAGCGGATTGGTTTGGTCCAACAGCTGCACAAAATAACCCTGCAGTGGTCTAGGACTAAAATACTGGGGATTTGTAATGCTTGAAGGCTCCTACAGCCTTCTCTGGTGTATATTCTTGTGAACACTTATTTGAAATGCAGCATGGCTTCTTGCTGGGGTGTTTGGGGGCATTCCTAGGGGTCAACTGGGTGCATTTCCTACAGCCCAGTTTTTTGCAGTTTACCTCAGAGCTGTGAATGCAGGCTGCCACTCTGAGGAGGAACGCGAGGCACTCTGCCACCAGCTCTGCCGTGGGCTGCGGCTGCATCGAGCCCTGCGGAAGTGCCTCGGGAAATGCCGCAGTCACCATGTTCCAGTCTGGGAACAACCTGGTGGATATGTTGTGTGCCACCACCAACACTTTAATGTCCTGGAGTAAAGCACTGTGTGGAAAGAGAGTGAATTCCACCCTGGAGTACAGCAAAGAGTTCTTACCGGGCAGGCAGGTTCCATGAACTACACAGTGAGTTTTTGTGTCCCTAGAGCCACGCTCGAGCGCCGCATGCCTGCAGCACTGAGTGCCCTTCCAACCAGCCAGCAGAAACCTTTGCTAAGTGTATCCCGAGGTGCTGTGCAAGAATGTGCAGTGGAGTGGCAGGATGTGAGGGTAAGAAACAAGCAAAAGAGTTGTAAGGATTTAAGCAGCTGCAGGAGTGTGATGGTAGCCTACTTTGATGGGAATTCATTCACAGGGAGGAGAACAATGCAGCTTTCATGAACCTGGATTTCAGTGTAAGCAGAAGAACAGCTGGGTCACACACAGGCAGGACTGGCTGAATGTGGGATTGACTGGGTGATGTGGAAAAGAGAACGCTGGGAGGCAGGGACTAATGCACTAATTTTCAGAATTCTTGTTTACAAACCAGGGAACAGAAACAGAAACAGCTGATTTCTAAGGAGGGTGTTTTCGTGTTTGCTGAAACCAATGAAGGCATCTGACAGCAGGAGTCTTGATGTGTGGAAGAGGAACTCTGGTTCAGGCAGGTGGGAAGAAGCCTGCTGTCAGCATCCATAAAAGAGGTGTGGTAGCTCAGCAATGCTGGCTCTGTCCTCAGCAGAGACGTGGTGGGAGCATAAAAGGTTGATGTGATCATGGTCAATGTTTGGTTTAGCCTTAAGGAAGCAGCCTACCACTTTGACTAAAACTTGTGTCATCAAAGTGATGTCAAACAGTTACCTCTGGCCTTGGTTTTGGAGAGAAGCTAAGTCTCGGATGAGGAGGTGGATGGTGCTGCTGCAAGACTGCGGAGGAGAGGGAGGAGCTGTTACAGAATAGTGATTTACAGACTGATCTGTGAGTATAAAGATAACTCATCAGCTCTCTACAGCCCTGGTGACACTACATGTCCCTATCAAGTCTGACGGAACACGTCAGAGTTCTGTTTTAGGGCAGTTGGTGAAGGCACTGGGCAGAGTGGATCCCAGAGGGAGGCTGCTGCGCCCACCACAGCATTACCTGGGTCTGCGAGCCCATGGGTTTGCCAAATTTGTGCAAAGCTGAACCGAGGTTACTTGATGCCACCAGGAATTCCTGTCACCTACCTCCACCACGTGACAAATCCGTCCAGAGCAGAGAAGCAGTAGACCTGAGACTGGTTCTCTTGAGTGGTCTTCTAGTGCGTTCTCAAACAATTCTTTGTGATAACCTTGTTCCAAAAGGAAAAGGGGCAGAGGGTCAGCGCTGTGGGGGGCGGGTTCAGCTCTGCCAATGCACAGAGCACACTATTAGTGTTCAGAAGAAACAGGAAAGCACTGCTGTCATAGGAATCTCAAGATGCACCAATGCAATTCATGGCAGCCCTTAAGCTGCACCCAACCATGCAGTATTTCAGTGGTTGAATTCTGACATTCCTTTTAAAGCAGTTATGTCCTCATTGCTGCAGGATCTCCTGAAGGCTCCAAACTGGAGCTTGCCTGAAGTTGTGCAGCTCCACTGCTGCCTCTGCCCGAGGTTGGCACTCATGGATATGGGGATTTTAAACACCAACAACTGCTTAAATGCATTGTCTCGCTCTTCAGACACAGCATTCCATGTCCCTAGGTGGGCTGGGAAATTGCTATTAGTTGCAAAACCAGTATCAGACTCTGGAAGCAGTCTGTCTCCCTCTTAAGGTTTCTACTGCTGATGGTTTGTTTGGGAAGGATTCCCGAGTGACCAAACTCATTATATGGTTTAACTAAACGGTATTTTCTTATTTTTGTGGTCTACTGCGAGGTGTGTATGGGGGTCACTGCTCCAACCATTACTGCGGGTGCCTGTAGTGCCCTGAGCTTTTCTGGGTGACATCTACTGCCGCCCGGCAGCATGTAGGGTTGGCTGAGGAATCTCGGGTCAAAAGAACCCCAAATGCAAGCATAGAGTGTAGGATTCCCCATTCTCAGCTCCACCGGCCAATCCTGCCCCGCAGGTCCTGCTGTCCCGCACCCCCCACATCCCCCCCCACTCCCTCCTGCTCCTGGCACTGTCCCGCATCACCTGCTTCCTTCCAGCACCCCCTTCTCCCATCCTGCAACTCCTGCGCTCCCGCACCCCCAATCCTCCCCCCCCAACCCCCGCACGTACCGGCCACGGTCTCCGCTGCCCCCCGCAGCCCCCCCAGCACCAGGAGCCGCTGGAGGGGGAAGCGGCGCTGCTGGAGGAGCGGGGATGGGGGGAGGCTCTGCCCCGCCATGGGCTCCGCTAACGGCTCCGCAGCGCCCGCGGCGACAGGGAGGGGCGGGAGGGGGAACGGTTTTGAGCTGAGAGAGGAGAGAGTGAGATGAGATCTTAGGAAGAAATGTTTTGCTGTGAGGGTGGGGAGGCCCTGGCACAGGTTGCCCACAGAAGTGGTGGCTGCCCCATCCCTGGAGGGTGTCAAGGCCAGGCTGGATGGGGCTTGGAGCACCCTGATCCAGTGGGAAAGTATCCCTGCCCATGGCAGGGGGTTGGAACGGGGATGGGCTTTGAGGTCCCTTCCGACCCAAATCATCCCTTGATCCTCTCGACTGCACAAAGTCCCGGGTCAGGGAAGCTGAGTTCCACCACGGTGCAGCCAGAACCACAACAGCCTCCCTGGGGTGGTCCCTGATCCCAGCTACAGCTTTCCCATCATAGAAACACTGGGAGAAGATCCACGGAGTGCCTTTTTTAGCCCCAGAGGTCAGGGAGTGCTGCTGGGCACCCAATCCCTGCAGCACCTGGTAGGATCATAGAATCAGAATCTTTTGGTTGGGCAAGACCTTTGAGATAAGTCAAATTGTAGCTGTCTACTACTAAACCATCTCTGAGTACCTCATCTACCCAGCTTTTGAAACTCCACCCCCAGCTGGTGACTCCACCCTCTCTCTGGGCAGCCTCTGCCAGTGTCTGAGAATCCTCTCCATGAAGAAATTTTTCCTGATATCCAATCTAAACCTGCCCTGGTGCAAGTTGAGGCCATTTCCTCTTGTCTTATCCCTTGTCACCTGGGAGAAGAGCCCAGCACCTACCCTGCCACAACCTCCTTTCCAGAATTTGTAGGGAGCAACGAGGTCTCTGCTCAGCCTCCTCAAGGGTAAACAGCCCCAGGCCCCTGAGATGCTCCCAGAACCCCTGGGCACCAGACTCTTCACCTACTCCGTTCCCTTCTCCAGACACACTCCTGCCCCTCAATGACTTTCTTGTAGTGAGGGGCCCAAAAGGGAAGCCAGGATTCAAGATGCAGCCTCACTAGCACTGAGTCTAGGGGGACGATCCCTTCCCTACTCCTGCTGGCCATACCAGGATGCTGTTGGTCTTCTTGGCCATTGCTGGCTCACGTTCAGCTGCCGCCAGCCAGCACCCCAAGGTCCTTTTCTACCAGCACAAGGCTGGTCAGGTTCCTTCAGGTGCCCCAATAACATTTTGGGGCACTTTCCGGGCTGTTGGTGGGTGCCTACTCACTAGCCAGCCCCGCCATTACAGCCATGCTCCAGAGCTTAGATACCTTGGCACAACCTCACCAAAAGATCAGCGGTCCCCAGAGTTCATGGCACCCACACCTCTGCCTGCTGCCACACCAGAGGTGGCTGAAGCAACACAGCTGGGCCAGCCAAGCAAAGATTCCTGCTCCAATCAGGCACAGAGAGCAGGCCCTGGTCTCCTCTATGCAACTAGCCCTCCAGGAGCTGAACCAGAGGGAAACAACTCCCTTGTACCTGTTTATGGAGACATAAAGAGGACCAGGATCCAGACTTTCTGAATTCCAGGCAGAGCTCCAATCTCAAAGAGCAGAAATAAATGTTTAAAATAACCAAACAAGCCTCTCCTGCTGAGCTGCCTTCCCCAGCTCCTTACACCCATCCTGCTGTTGCCAGTCCAGGTCCAACAGTGACAGTGCTCAACCCCTTCCACCTCAGGCCCCGTTAGAAACAAAGAAAGGACAAGGGAGCCAGGTCTGTCTTCTTCTTAAATAAAGAAATTAAATTTAGAAAGCATTAAGATTACATTAACCCTCTGCTAATTATTATTATTTACACCAATTAAAATTAGTTGATGTCATCTGGAAGCAAATAGCCGACTGCTATGCAAAGTAGGCCCAGAGGAAGAGCCCAGCACACACACATAACAGCAAGTTGATGTTCAGGACATGTTTCACCAGTGGTTTCTCCTCCAGGGAAGCCATGGGAAGTGGCTCAGGTTTAGTTGGTGGCATGGTCTCAGCATTCTCCTGTTTGCGCTCCATCCCACAGAGCCACAGAAAGGTGGTCACCAGCTTCGAGTTCCCTTTGGTATTGGCTGCACCTACAAAGACAGTGAGTAGTCAGGCATGGATCTCACCAACAAAGCATCCCAGGAGTGTATCTTTGGTCCTGCACAAAGGGCTTTGATGCAGACATGCACCAGCGTTCTTTAATGAACATGCTATCTATGCTAAGGTGTAGGAAGCCCTTCAGTTAGCATCTGTGGGGGCTGTAGGACCAATTCCATTCTTCCCTAGAGCTCTGAGCTCAAGTTCTGCTGCTCCCAACATTTAACAAACAGGAACAGCAGATGGAACTTAAAGCTCAGCTGTAGCTGGGAGCCCATCAGCTTCCACTAGCAAGTGCCATGGGGTTCCTCCATGCCACGCACGTGTGAAGGGAGCTCTCCCCGCTCTGGGGTGGGTTGAGGCAGACACAACTCGGTGCTGGGATGACAGTGCTTGTACACAGCAAATATGAGGCTTCCCAGGAGCCGGGAGCTCTGCACCGTAACTCATGGGCTTTCTGATCTTGTCAACAGTTTTTACAGATCAGAGCAGTGCACAGCCAAAGCTACACCATTACATCAACAGTGTCCCAAGCCTGGCAAAAACAAGTGATGGGAACCATCGCTGGAGAACACAGAATGAGTTGCTACACATGTTTGTACCTAATACCGACAAGTACAAGTTTTAAAAAATGTAAATCCTCCTTCACTGATCTGTCAAGTACTCCGCCCAGGGCTCTGGGTGCTCCCTGCTGCTAGAGTCGATCAGAAAACATCACTGAAAAACAGAAATGGAATTTCATGAACATAATTGTGGTTTTCCTCCACCCTCCCATTTTCAACCAGTTCTCCTCACAGCACAAGGCGCTAGTGCAGGGTAGCGGGCATGGCTTTCTGTATCCCATCCAGCTCCTTCTTGATTTCAAGCACATCTAATGCCATCAAGAGATGGAAAAGAAACTAAACTTTTGCTTAGGTAGCACTGCTGGGTCAGAACCTTTTACATTGCCCTGATGTTACAGAAATCCAGAGGAAGTAGTTTTTAAGACATCTTGTCTTCCAAGCGTCTACGTAATGCCTGGGGTGTGTAGGGGTTACTGAATACGATGTCGAAGCACTTACATTTATTATCATTTGAACTAGTTTCAGAAGCAATGCTTATATCAATCTGGAGAGCTGGGTGCTCAGCTTCACACACTCCTTTTGCAGCGTCAGGGGAAGGGTTGACCGTTAGGTCTGTCTTGGCTGGCAGATCCCCACGTGTGAACCAGGTAAGCCGACTTATCTGATGGCATGAAGAGCGGTGTTAAAGAAAACTGCTTTCATGGCTGTTTAAAGGACTAGCTCAGCTGTAGAGCAGCCTACGGAGAGAACACTTAGAGGGGCTGAAATCTGTTCTCCCACTCTGTTGGAGCAGGTGAACAACAGAGTACCCAGCTGGTAACTGCAGGAACGATAGCTATCACCAGCACATTGGGTTTAGTTGTGTCTGGCGCACAAGCACTGCTGGCACAGATCCTTCAGAGAAGGCCTTCTTCACTGTTACTGAGAAGGAGACATTGCTGCATGGAACTTGCACTGGATGCAGAGAGTGGGGCAGTGAGGGAGTAAAAAGAATGGAAATTGTGGCCAGAAGGAATGATTCAAAGAATACGGGCTGTTGAGAGAAGATAAGGCAGGTGGTAGATAATTTTCTCCAAATATGTAAAAAGCTCATTAAAAGAGGAGTGTTCTCAACATCAGCGACAGGGCGGAGAGGAAGGGATGAGCACAACACAAAGCTGGAAAGATTCAGGTTGGAGGTGAGGAAAAACAGGTGCTGGCAGGGCAGGTGAGCTCTCAAACACGTCACACACCTCCCTGGGCATCCCCGTCTCTAGGGTCTTTGGAGGAGAAGTTCACCAGGTCTTTCAGAAATACATCAGGTTAGTCCTGGCGCAAAGCAAACAGCTACATTGGCTGTGTGGTTTCTGAAGGTCCTTTCTGGCCCTTCGTTCTGCTATTAACACTCTTCAGTAGCCTCAGTGTATCTATCAAAAACATCAAACTGGCACAAACCTGTTCCAGAGGAGGTGTGCTCTCTGCCCTGGATTTCTCTTTTCTGCAAATAAAAATGGTTCCTCGCTATATTAGTAAGAGAGTTGAAAAAGATGACCCAGAAGCTGGAATTTCTTGGAAAATAGAGGGGGAAAAGCTAGTTTGTTGTGGAATAATCACACATTTGAACTGAAGAACAGCTCTTTGTAGCATCTACTGTTGACCATGGTAGGACTCTGTAAATACGGGACCAAAACCTTAACTGGCAGCAGGGTGCTGGGGCAGAGGAGGGATTGCTGTGATGGGGTACTGCAAGTTTGGTCATACATAAAGAATGAACTGGAACTTCCATTTCCAGATTATTTATCCCCACCTTATTCCCATGGATGTAGTATGAGGCATCCTGGAAACCATGAACAAATAAGGGAAGGAAGGTGAAGGGGTGACGCACCATTTCTTCCGAGGGGGGTTCTGTGAGCATGCTGACCACCAGCACCGTGAGCGTGGAGATGGCAGCCAGGACCATGGAGAAGTAGAGGTAGTGCATGTACTTCACCACACCAGGGCGGAGGTCAACCTGGCCACACTGGGGCTCAGGGAAGATGAAGTCCAGCACCAGCCGAATGACACCCAGAAGCAGCCCGATTACCAGGCCCCAGAATGCGCCCTGGGAAGGGAAGGATATTTACTGGAGCAAGATGCACACATCCACCCAGGGCTGTACCCATGTTCTCAGGCTACAAGCTGGCCAGGCTTTCTCCTTGCTGCTTTTTTTGGTGGGCTTCCCTCTCCTCCCTTTTCTCCTCTTGCTATCTTGGTCTGCCATGACTGCTACAGGCCTGGTACCACTTCTCTGCGGAGTCAAGTGGGTCATTTAATATCAGTAGGGAGGGGAGGTGCAGCATCTTAGAAGTGTGACGTCTTATAAGTATCACAGAATCGTGGAATTATTTGGGTTGGAAGGAACCTAAAAACCCATCCAGTTCCAACCCACTGCCATGGGCAGAGACAATTCCACTGGATCAGGTTTCTTCAAGCCCCATCCAGCCTGGCCTTGAACATCTCCAGGGGTAGGGCAGCCACGACTTCTCTGGGCAACCTGTGCCAGGGCCTCACCACCCTCACAGGAAAATATTTCTTCCTAAGATCTCATCTCAATCTCCCCTCTTTCAGCTGAAAACCATTCCTTCTCATCCTATTCCTGCTCTCCCTGATCAAGAGACCCTCCCCAGCTTTCCTGGAGCCCCTTTCAGTACTGGAAGGCTGCTCTAAGCTCTCCCTGGAGCTTTCTCTTCTTTAAGTCCTAATGGAAACATGGTGGCTGACAACTATTCCCTGTATAAATAAAGCCCAGTTTGGGAAGATTTTACCCTTTTCCCAGCACTGGTCATCATGGAGAAACTGGAGGTTTTGGACCCCTGACACCATTTAGGTTGTCTCCTCTCCCTGGACTCACTGTGTCCTCGATGCAGGTAACACAGCCCACATGATAAGCAAGCTGATGGCTAATAAGCCCCTAGCAGGCTTCAAGATTTGTGAAGGACATTCTGCAACCGAGCAATGCAGTCATCTCACTGCTTCTGAAATGCCAGCACGGGCTTTAAGAAGCAGCAGGCATTGCTTCCTCTATGTGGATGAGGGTCGCTTGTGCTGCACAGAGGTCTGGGTGCATTTGTTCTCCCAGACACTGCAAGAGATGGCAGAACCACAGGCTGGGGTGGTGGGTGGAACAGCAGGGCTCCCCGGAGGACAACAAGGCCACAGAGGTGCCTGAGCACAGCAGAGTCATTACCTTTTCATTTGCTCTTTTCCAAAAGCACCCCAGGATGAACACCATTGCCACAGGGGGTTGCAGGTAGGAGCTGATCGACTGGATGTAAATGAAGAGCTGCCCGCCCTGGCCAGCCTGTACCAGCGGGATCCACAGGATGGAGACCACAGTCAGCAGCAGCACAAACACCCTGTGCAAGAAACACACACCATTACTGTTAACTCAGGCTGGTTTTGTCCAATTGCTCATCTTGCAAGGCTGCTACCGACATTTCTCATCACTAGAAGGTCTCCACTCTCCTCCAGCAAACCTAGAATCATAGAATGGTTTGGATCGGAAGGGACCATCCAGTCCCAGCCCCCTGCCATGAGCAGGGTGCCCAAAGCCCCATCCAACTTGGCCTGGAACACCTCCAGGGCTGGTGCAGCCGCAACCTCTCTGGGCAACTTGTGCCAGTGTCTCTCCACCCAGGAGAATATTTCTTTCTAAGATTTCATCTAAATCAACACTCAGCTTAAGACTGTCCCTCTTGTCCTATCCCTGCACTCCCTGATCAAGAGCCTGTGCAATATGAAGCTACTGCATCTGAACAGAGGCAGCAGCCTGCAAAGTGCACCAGGATGTGTCTCTGATGCTCAGGCTCTGATACAATGCACACATCCTAGTTCTCCGTACCTGCCAACGATCATGAGTTCCCACTCGGAGCAACGAGGGCGGAAGTGTTTCCAGAGGTCCATGGTGAAAATGGTGCTGGCACTATTAAAGATGGAAGTCAGGGAGGACATGAGAGCTGCTATCATCACTGACATCATCAGGCCCCTGAGTCCTGAGAGCAGAAGGAGAAGCAGAGCCACCATGAGGAATCTCCAATAACCCCACTGCAGGATGTCCTCAAATTCTTCTATGAACTAGAAGAGACTTTAAAAAAACATTTGTAGCACTGATTTGAAAGTGGCAGTGATGAGGAAGTGTTAACAGTTTGTTCTCACTGTTAAACATCCATTCTTTATCTCTTATCCGAATTTGAACAAGTTAGACCTCTGGATACTGGACCATCGCCCATCTCTCATGTTGTGTTCTGTCCTATGCCATTGTCTCACTAAGCCCAAAATAAACCCCACTGTAAAAAACAGGATATTTTCCTCTCTGAACTTGCCTCTTGGACACCATTTGGCTGGTGCATACCCATTGGTGCCAGCACTGTTACCAGACTCCTTACCCACAGGCAGAAGTTCGATGACCAGCTTGGGATATGCGATGTCGGAGCAGCCGGATGGGTTGCCACAGATTTTTCGGCAAATTTCTGCATCTGCACAAGCCACCAGATCTAAAACGAGTGAGGTGGGAGTGAAAGGCAGTGTGCTGGGGCCACAATAAACAAATATAGCTAAGAAAACAGTTTGAAACATTAAAACTTGGTAAGTGAAATACTGGATATTGGAAAGTTTGAACGCTTCCATTAAGTAATGCAGGACTATCCCAACACAATGAGGTAAAGGCAGCTCTGGGCTTCCCTGTTTTCCCTTCCATGCAAAATATGCTACCACTATAGGTAGCTGCCTAGTCTTGCAGGTCTAGTTCTTCTCTAGGAATGTTCCACCTCCCCTGAGGACTTTGAGTATTCACCAGTGCCAGCATAGCTCCTCATGGACAGGTTTATCCACGTCCCCACCCGGTGAGCAGTTTCAAGATGGTGTGTTGGGGTTTCTCCAAGTGCCATGAACTTGCAGGAAGAGAAAGCCCACCAGGTGCACAAGGAGAAACCCCACTGGGTGCACGAGGTGCGTGGTGAAAATGCAAAGCAGCTGCAGGCAGCGAACTCTGAACCCATGAGCACAATGGAGCAAAGAGGTGGCAGCCAGCAGCTCGAGCACACGGAGCAGCGCTGTGAAATATGTGGCTGGCATCTGCTGTAGGAGGATGTGACACTTATAACAGAAAGAAAATTTCTTTATAATTTGTGCATTCAGTAAAGCTGTTCCAGCTCCGTAAAGTAGGGCACAAGCAGTAATAACTAGAGGGAGATCTCTTCTTCAGCACTTACCTGGGAAGAGAATCCGGCTGATCATGCCCGGCATTACCATCATAAAGAGGGGCAAAATTTTCAAGTAGGAGGTCATCAAGGAGCCTCCTTTGGCATGAGAGAGGGTTTTAGCAGCAAGGGACCTCTGAACGATGACCTGAAAATGAAGACATGTGCTTAGTCTGCTGTCAGCAGAGAGGGGCTACCTGTAGAGGATGAGGTACCAGCTGCATTCATGTGTATGCTTTGTTCTCCTCTAAACTATTGAAATCTTAGCAGGGCAAGCACAGAGCTCAGCTGCAGCTTTATAACTCTTGCTTCATACTGTGAGCACCTTACAGAAGTGTGGACCTGAGTAGCACTGCTTTTGTCATCAAGCCTGGCTTCTGCAGCTCGCTCATAGATTTTATAGAATGGGATGAACTCACACACATATTCTCACCATCGAAATTATTCCCAAAAACATGGTTGGACATGCCAAGTTTTGCAGCTTTAGATTGAAACCAGCAGATTTTACTAATTTCCCATCAGAAGTGGTAAACCAGTCCAGGCTGTATTGCAAACCCTGGGCTTGTAACAGGTTCAAACCATCACTAACATGTTTTTGAAACTGAACAAAGAAACGAGCAGTAACCCACCTGGTCTGTACACCAGTACCACAGGGATGGGATGGTCATTCCCACCAAAACTCCCGGCCAGGGAAGGTCAGAGTTAACAGGGTCTCGGAAAATGTGAAAAGCATCTTCTCTTGGCAAGCCACAGCTGCTGTTTTCCTTGCGGGTGCTGGGAATAGCATCAAAGTATTTTGTCTGCAAACCTTCAAGACCGCCAACTTCAACAAAGCCTAAAATAGGTCATGAGAAGCAGTTATCGCATCTTCCTGGGGTGGTGCTGGGATTTTCAGTCTCTGGTTTGCTATGGGTGATCCTCCACGAGTATTCTTTAAAATCAGAAGTTACTGACTCTACCACTGGGCTGGCGAGAGCAGAGCAGGAAAAGCACTGGCTGGAGAAGGTGCTTGCTCACCTCCCACACTGCTACAGAACCTGTTTCTTTAGAGAGCTTTCAGGCAGTACTTACGCATTGTTACCACATAAAGAACTACTTTAAGATTATTTGTATGAGCACATACTCTAACAGGAGAATATCTAGTAAGCAGAACATCAACTGAGTGACCAGTTGCAATGATCCAGCTTGTCTGTAGCACTCTGTGAACCTTCTAGCATAGGTTTGGTAATAAAACCCAGGAAACACTCACTGAAGACCATGAGAGTCACAGCCCCGATCAGCATGATGAGAGTTTGCAGCGCATCTGTGTAGATCACGGCTGCCAGGCCACCTACAAGAGCAGAGAAGGAGCAAACTGTGGGAAACTGGACATGTTCTCTCGTGGCATCCCACGCTTTGCAGGAGTTCATGCCCAGCAGTGTAAGGCAAGCCCTGCGCCCGGCAGGCTGGCGCAATCTGGCCACGTCGGGGGGCCAGCCAGCCAGTTCCTGTGCATGACACTTGGCTGAATTGTCTCATGTTTTTAATCATAATGAGTCACCATTTTGTCACTAAAAAGCCAAAGTCCAGTATAAGCACTTCTACGGGAAAGACAGGGAACAGCTCCAAAGCAAAGGCCAAGCTGAATAAGGAGGAAGAAAAAAAGAAGAGGGGGGGTCTTTATGAGCAACATCCCTAGGGGTGAGCACTGGGAAAGGAGAAACCTTTATTTGTTTGGGATTTGCTGCTTGCTCCATGCATGGCGCTTTTCCATTTGGCAGCTCACAAGCCCTGAAAGGGCACCCAGGATTGACAACGAGTTCCGCATTACACGGTTTATTGTTGTGTTAAACTCTCGTACCCCGAAGGGCTCAGAGGAAAAACTTATTGGGCAAATGCCTTGGGCATAGCTTCTCCTTAAAGCAGAATGGACATCCTTCCATAGCTAGTATGGCGTTATGGGGGTGCTTGCTTACTCTGAACTGGTAATTTTTTCTTTACAGGCAAGTTATCAATAGCTTTTCCCCCCTCATTTTGCCATGACTATGAATAAACAATTGTATGGGAAGGGCAGGACTCCTATCACGAGCACAAGGACACACAGTGCACTGCATGGACATGCTTGGCTTGCTAAGCAAGATCTGTGTGCGTTCCGAAACTCAGCCTCGTACCTGCCACGGTATAAACAGCCGTGATGGCCAGCAAGCCCACCACAGCGATGTAGAGGTCCCAGTGCAAGGCTTGCTGAATGAAGAGCGCCCCGGCATACATATCGACCTGCAGAAAAAGGATCCTTATCACAGCTGCAGGGATGATATTACCGAGCCCTTCTAAGATGGTACTGCCAGGGAATGTGAACATTCAGCTGGCCAGGCTGTCATCTTTAGTGGGACCAGCCTGGTTAGTCACTGTTCATGGCTCCAGGCTCCCTGCAGTGTCTCCTCTGCACAGCACATCCCCCTGCAGCCCCAGCTCCCACCTCCTGTGCATTAGGAGCAGGCTCAGTCCAGCGTTTAGGCAGTTTGTTATTGCTGGTCATGCAGGGGCAGGGCAGTGAAGGGGCTGGCCCAAGAGATGGGGAGCGTGCACAGTGCTCCATGAACAAGGCATTTGGGGAGAACTATCTCTGCCCCAGAGCAGCCCTGTGCTAGGCTGGCCGGGGCACTGGAGCCCTTGGGGTGCAAACCTGCAGCCCCCAGCACCTATTTGCCACGACACAAATTCCTCCCCACTGACAGGGAGAGCTGGCCTGAGGGCTGAAAGCCAGCCCTGACCAAAAAGCTCCACAGCTATATGAAAATGCTGCATTTAGGGAGAGCTTTGGTACAGGCAAACCACAAAACAGAGCATAACAGGCAAATCTAAAAGCATCTTGAGTACAGGACTCAATTATCAGCTTTTGGCATAGAACGGTTCTTTTTTTCTAGAGGACAGCCTGAGCTTGTCCCCTCAGGGCCACCTGAACCCCGTTCCCAGCATCTGCTTTCGAGGGGATGCAGGCACTGTGCGCCTGCCAGCGCATCCCACTCTTGGCTCCATGTGTACAGGAAAAACACTGGCAGGGGCTTGTCTGCTCTCACAGCTTCATGCACTGCTGCACAGTTAATAAACAGCTCATAAGGTGTTGCACAAGGGTTGAATCAGTTATTTATTCAGGGCACTACATCAATCAGGTGCAGTAAATCACTAAACCTTTTTCACCCAAACACCTACTAACTTCTACGTTCTTATTCATCCTGCACACAACAGCATTCCGTGTCTGCACAGGCAATAAATATGCAAAAGGAAAGAACTGGATGAGCTGCCAGATGTATCAAACACAACAACAAATGCATTCACACTCACAACTCAACTTATCAATGAACAGGACATTGACACTGAGCTTTCCTTCCTACTTCAGTGAACGTTCCAATCCTTAATGGAAAAAAAAGAAACTATTCTTTTTTGCCTAGAATCATGGAATGGTTTGGATTGGAAGGGACCCCAAAGCCCATTCAGTTCCAAGCCCCTGCCATGAGCAGGGGATCCTTACACTGGGTCAGATTGCTCAAAGCCCCATTCAACCTGGCCTTGAACACCTCCAGGAATGGGGCAGCCACCACTTCCCTGGGCAACCTGTGCCAGGGCCTCACCACCCTCACAGGAAAACATTTCTTCCTAAGATCTCATCTCAATCTCCCCTCTTTCAGCTCAAAACCATTCCCCCTTGTCCTATCCCTGCACTCCCTGATCAAGAGGCCCTCCCCAGCTTTCCTGGAGCGCCCTTCAGTACTGGAAGGCTGCTCTAAGATCTCTCCAGAGCCTTTCCTTCTCCAGGCTGAACAACCCCAACTCTTCTCAGCCTGTCCTCGTATGCGAGGTGCTCCAGCCCTCAGATCATTTCTTGCAACTCTATCCTGGCTTCCTCAGCTATTTTGACAACACACCCTTTTCTGCTAATATCAGTAGTTGCATTTCTCAGCCTTGCTGATCAACACATTTCCAAAGTGAATTTAATTTCCATGTTTTTCATACTTACTGATATTTTGGTGAAGATGTAGATAAACAAGTAGAGAATCGCCAGGAACATCTGAATTCTTTTGCCTCCAAAACGTTTCCGCAAGTACTCAGGCATGGTGGTAACCTACACAAGAGATGTGCTGCCAGAGAGGGGGTACACAGCCACTCCCATGAGCTGCAGAGGGCTCCCCCAGGAGCTAGTGTGGGCAATTTGCAGAGGCAGAAAACCAGAACAGCCTTACCAGTTGCACCATGCTGGTATTTGGTTCTCAGCTGCCTATTTAGAGCAAGACAATAGCTTAGCAAGCTCTGGCTTTGCTGTGATGTCTGACATAAGGTTCACTATACATCATGATATGAGAGCCTCTCTCATTCTGCTCCATAGACAGAAAACTCTATTCCATTGTCAGAGCAACCCAAGCCCCACACCCAAACCTCAGTACTGTTCCAGGGCAGCAGCTTTTATCCCCTCAGCCCATGCCACTGAACAGCCCTGCCTTCCAGAGCAGCACAGGCACAGCAGGAGATGGTTAAGCCCACAAGCCAAGCAGGTGGCCTAAATACCAGGAAATCACCAATGGACACAACATCCCATCTACTTACTCCTGCTGCTATGTAAATCGGGAGGAAGAGCCAGGCCAGCACCAGGACACAAAACATCCCCTGCAAAGCAAATGGAGAGGGAGGTCAGAGGTGCTGGTCAAGGCTGGATCATGGGACATGGGAAAGGGTTATCCCTCAGAAGCCTCAGCCCCCCAGCAACTGGTGGTGACTCCTAAAGGAGGAGTCCAAGCCACACAAGGGTGACACCGCTGTTGGAGCTGCCCTGTACAGCACAGAGGCAGCGACAGAGCTGCCCTGCCACACTCACGTTCCACTCATAGGCTGTTGCGGCGATTCCTGAGGCAGCTCCTGATCCAGCCAGGCCGATGAAGTGGCCACTTCCAACATTACTGGCAAACAAAGATGCGCCCACCTGGAGAAAGACAGGAAATGGGATCTGGCCCTGGCATAAAGTGTTGTTCTCAGCCTGGTGTTGAAAATAGGTGTTAAGAGGGTAGCTCAGGGCTCCAGTACACACACCTCTGTGGATTCTCACTGTGGAGGTTACACGGTGATGCTGTTCCCCCACTCATAACTATGGAGGACATGAAATCCCTGCCACCTTCTTTGGCCTATGTGTTCAGTGGCTCTAGTGTTTCTCTTCCACTTCATCAGCTTCATTGATATTTCATCATCCACTGCCTATCACTCATTTATGGGCATGTTTAGGACCATCTTGCTTCCAGATTAGCATCCTGTCTCTCATGGAGGAGCAGGGCAGAAGGTGGAAGTAACAAATATAACTGTCAGATCATCAGGTTCTTAGACTGGTACACACTGACTCACCAGCCCAGCCCAAACCAAATACCCCACCTGGCAGACTGGCTTAAGATAAAGCTGCATCCGCAATGGGGACCACCCAGTTAATCCTGGAAATCACCAGGTCAGAGCAAACTCCCTCAGACACACAGTGTGAATGTTGGGGTTGTCCTGTGCAGAGACAGGAGTTGGACTCCGTGATCTTTGTGGGTCCCTTCCAACTCAGAACATTCTGTGACTCTAATAATTAATTTTCTGTTTGGAGAAATAAGCTCTGCCCAGACAAAAGTGCTTTTCAGCCTTGCAGTACCCAAGAGGACAATGTGATGATAAAGATACTTACAGGCCACCAAACCATCTGCCCTCCAGCTAGAAAGTAGCCTTTTACAGTGCTGCGCTGCGTCTTCCACATGGACTGGGGAAGTAGAAAAGCAGAACAGAGATTTCAGCAGTCGTTTCAGAGCATCACCATGCGGTTTGCCCTGCAGGAGACTCTGTACTGTCAGCAGAGGAAAGAAAAGGGGTTCTTGAAGGACCTGCAGTTGCTAATGGGAAGCCCCAGGCAATGAGAGCGCAGCAGATGAGGGAGAGGACCAGCCAATGCCATAAGCCATGTGCAAAGTTTCCTACCCTCTCAGCATCCTGGTTAAATGTTTTATGTGCTAAGCAAACTAAACTACTCCAGATCCACAAGGAAGACAAGCAATTTTGAACAAGGACTGTGGACATCTCTAATTATTCAATGCAGCCAGGAGGAATACTGGGCATTTCGCGTATCCCTCATTGCCTGCTGTTCCTCAGAGATCCATTTCATGTAACACCATGGGAGTTATGCACCACATTTGCAGGGAGCAATTATTCATCTCTCCCGTATGATGGCCAGACCATACTCTTTGTATTACAAAAGCCATGCCAGGAGGATGTTCTCCTGCCTTAATTATATATAAACAGTATTTTTAATTTACAGAATCTGCTGTCAAGACCACTGCAGACAGCCACAGGTTATTTATAGGGCAGCAATTCCTTCCTGGATGAACAAACCATTATTATTAATGATACTTTGTACTCAGACAACCTCTTCCTTACAAGGGTTCTCAAAACCTTGGCAAACACTAGAGGTGAACAGCTCTCCTCTGGAGCAGTGAGAGCACTTCCTCAGGCTGAAGAGAGGAAAAAGATCTGTAAACTCTGTCTTTCCGCTTCTTCAATTGAATCCAGTGAAGTAAAATAATTTGAGGCTCAAACAGCCTTATTTTTTGGTATAACAAAGCACATTTGAAAGCTTTTAAAGGTATCTGCTTACCCACAGCCCAACAGCGAGGACAAATACAAAGTACAGCACAAGAACAGCAATGTCTATGGAGTCCAGTGTCTTCTGGGGAAATACATCCCACGAGGGGGTCACAGAGGATGGAATGCTGCTGGTGGGCTCCATGGCTTCTAACGCAGGCTGGGTGCTCCTTTGTCTTGGTGCATATATCTGTTAAAAAATGGGTTACATGGTTAGGAGAGGAGGTGGCAGCACTGTGAATGCGCTAATTGTTGATAGTTCATGGCTTCTGGGCTCTGTGGATCTGACTCCAGTGCTGCTTGTGCCGGAGCTGTGGAGAAGGCTCTTGGTGCTGGCATTTGCCTTCATTTGTGACTCCCTTTCTGCCACAGGAAGGTGCTACCAGCAGCTGGCTGTTTGAGTTTCCAATGCGGTGGATAATTGTCTGAGTGGTGGAGAAATGAGTGCATTAGAGAGGAAATGTAAATAGCTGGAATAGTCAGAGGAAAGAACCGGGACATGACACAGCCGGTGATGAAATCTCACAGGTTTCAACGTAGCAGGGTGAGAAGCTTCTGCCAGGAACCTGCCCATGATGAGCCAATGAGATGTAAAGACACGTGAACTGCTCCAGCAGTGGGGGCATTTTCCTCCTTTGCCACAGCAAGAACTCAAGCCCTGGTGCAGGGGGCACTTGGGTGTCCTCCTGAGAAAGGCTGAGCTCCTGGCGAGCAGGCACTGACCTCTCGGCTCCCTCCATCAGGAGTGGAGGCTGGCAACACGTTGCTGAGCACAGGGATGGATGTGCCCTCTGTGACACCAGAGCAGGCCAAGGGCAGCAGGGTTGAGCAGCAGGTACCCCTGGTACCCGATGCAGCGGTGTGGAGCTGGCACCAAGCGGCAAAAGAGCCGGAGCTGGGGCTCCCTCCTGCACACCAGCCCACAGAGGAATTTCCTGCAGGTGAGATACTCATGTGCTTCTCACAGGAATAAAGCTCATTTCCTTCTCCAGAAATGCCCAATGAGGAGACGTGACACCACTGTGGGACCCCTGCAGGGCTTCCTGGAGCCTCTGGAGTGCCCCATGGTGCCAGGCTGCTGCCCTTTGGCAGAAGGGACAGGTTAAATCCCTGAAAGGAGTTTGGTCAGGTATTTGAACCATGCAGTTCCTCCTCATTTCCTCCTCCTCCCCTCTCCTGGGCTCAGCCCTGCTTTGAGAGCAGGACAGGAGGCTTGTGGCACCCTGGTGTGGCCAAGGCAGGGACAAGGTCCTCACGGGATTCCTGTCTCAATGATGGCTGTTGTCTGTCTCCAGCAATCCCTGGGGCCAGAACCTCGATGCTGCGCTCCAGCCATGGAGCAGGTTCAGGGTTGTTTCTCTTACCCTGCTGAGCTGAGGAGAAGGTTCCTCCAAGCCGAGGGGTAGATCCAGCGCTCCCCAGGCTTGGCGCAGCCTTGCAGCCAGCTCAGCTCTGGGTCCAGCTCCCTTGACACTGGGATGGGTGTCTGCTGGTCCTCGTCCTCCTCCTGCCTATACAGCTGGCCAGGTCCTTTTGGCTTTCTGGCATGTCTGAGGCAGATTTATAAGCTCCCCTCCGCCAAAAACGTTGGAGAAGGTGGGGCAAAAGGTGGCCTGCACCAGCCTGGGGCTCCCAGCGTGGACAATCAGACAATAAGCAGTCAAACAAGTTCTTCCTCTGAATGCCGAACAGACAACAAAGCATAGAACAGCTGCCCTGTCTCTCCGTTGCGTTTCACAGCCTCCACTGGCTTCACCCCTGTGTCCATGTGTGATACAACCACTGGAACCTTCCCTGCCCTCACCTGCAGCCTGCAGCCTGCAGGCTCACCTGAGCTGCAGCAGCTGCTCTCCTGCCCCACCAGCACCTCCTGCCCCGGTGTGTGAGCAGAGCAGAGGGAATGGAAGTGTCGTGGTGAGTGAGATGCAGTGGTTTCTCCTGCTGGGCAGTCTTCAGAAGGGCAAACCCTGCCCTGTGCTCCCGCTGCACTCAATCCTGCAGCAGAGGCTCTGCTGGAGCAAGGCTCCTGGGCTCCTGCACTTACAAAAAGGAGTTTTCCAGTGGCAGATATCATCCCATCACCTGTTTTCCACAGATGGGGGGGGTTGTATCCCAAAACATCAGCTGCCTCAAGCCATAGGTGGTAGAGAGCCATGTTCTGATTGAGTGGCAGCGGTGGCAGTGCAAGGCTGGGACTAGGGACTTGCAGCAACTTGGCAGAGGCTTTTGGTGCTGTATAAAGACCCCAGATCCCCCTGGATTGCCTGGGAGCTTCTGTCTCACAAGGATGCAGGGCACCGATGATCAGCAGATCGCTGCTAGCTTACCTCTTTAAGCAGAAATGTGTCTTGGCTTCTGCCAAGTTTTTACTGGCATGCTTTACTTCTAACAAGGAAAAGAAACATAGGGTTTGGTGTGCCAGCCTTGAGGAGCTGCTGACCTCACTCTAACACCTCCTGCTTTCTCGATTGAACCCCTGATATTGCTGTTGTTTTCATCCCAGGACAGTCCCCATCCCAGGGCAGGTGGTTGCACCGGCAGCACAGCCAGCGGGATCAGCTTCGTACGCCCAGTCTCACTCGGGCACAGCCACCTGTGCAGGAGAGCACCGTGTCCTCCCTCCAAAATGCGTGTGGGTCGGGGTGGAGCACTGCAGGCATTTATTGTGCCTGTTGGTAAAGAGAGGAGCCACAGGACACGCTCTGGAGGAGATTCCTGGAGTGGAGTACAGGTGCCCGGCTAACTCTCCCCTTGCATCTCCCAGAGCTGTGGTGAGGCTGGGCACCAGGAGAAACGCAGTAGGCTTGGCTGCTCTGATTTCAGATCCCCACTCTGCCCAGCCCAGTGGAAATTTTGCCCGTTTTGTGCATTCAGCTCACAGCCTGGACTCCCTCGGCTCCTGGCACAGGCGGCAGCGCTTTCCTCGCCAGAGATTGTGAGGAAAGAACATCCGTGGCATTGAAATGAAGCCGCTGAAGCCAGCCCTTTATCAATGCTCCCGGCAGAGACGCAGCCCACGTGGGTCTCGAGTAACCCGTCAGGACTCTATCGCTCCCAATGCCTCCTCAATGGGTTTTTTTTTAAGCATTCCCAGGTTCTTCCACCTCCTAAAGACACCACCGCTCACTGGGACTGAGACGCAGCCCAGCAGCAGCCCCGAACCCGCGCATCAACCGGAGCTGCCCGACTCGAGGTAGAAGCCGAAAAGGAACTTACTGCGCTCAGCTGGGTCTCATTCTGTCCCCTGCGCCGGGCACCACCAAGGCTCTGCCAACTGACAGGCAGCTTAAATATTGCCAGAGAATCGGGATTTGCCAGCGGAGCTGTTAACGGCGTCACAAGGAATGAGAAGGAATATTTATAGTCAAAGTTAAACTAATTGCCTAAAGTTACTCCTTCGGTCTCCCAGGGCCCTGGTGAGAAGTGCATTATTTTCACTATCAGGGCTCACAGGTCAAACTCCACGGAGTGCCATTCTCTTAAGCAATCTGCGCAGCTCAGGAGAGGATGAGTAACAGTAAAAAATCCCTGCTGGTGTCCTCCCAGGCTGACACAGGGGGGAGCTGACAGTGAGTCCTGTCTCTATGCTGAAGCCTTACAAAGAGCAGAATCCACTTGTGGGCTGGGGTTCCTGGAGGTTAATCTCAGAATCGGGTCCCCTTCTGAGACCAGGCTGGAGGTTTTGGCTTCAGCATCATCTGTCTGAAAAAACCTGATGAACACCAACAGCCAAATAACACACAGAGAACGCTGCTGAAGAGGGACCTTCCAGCACAGCGAGAGGCCGTGGCAGGAGGCATCTAATACATCTCTGAAACTGAGGTGAACAGACTGTGGGCAGCACTGCTGAGAAGCCTCAAGTCTCAGTGTTAGCCAGGTAATGTGCTACCTGGAAGGGCAGTTCAAGCACAGGCACTATCTTTGCACAAGCCAAATTCATATCCCCACGGTGGAGTTATCAATTGGAATTTTACTAGATGGGCAAGTTTTACTGGCAAGTCCTTCACTCTTTTGCAACACTGAGGTGAAATGATAGAATGACTGAATGGTTTGCGTTGGAAGGGACATTAAAGTCCATCCAGTTACAACCCTCCTACCGTGGGCAGGGACACCCTGCTTTACTGGAGCCCCTTTCAATACTAGAAGACTGCTTTAAGGCCCCCTCAGAGCCTTCTCTTCTCCAGGCTGAACAACCCCAATTTTCTCAGCCTGTCCTCATACAGGAGGTGCTCCAGCCCTCGGATCATCTCTGTGGCCTCCTCTGGACTCACTCCAACAGATCCATGTCCTTCCTGTGCTGAGGGTTCCAGAATCGAACACAGGTCTCACGAGAGTAGAGCAGAGTTGCAAAATCCCCTCCTTCACCCTGCTGGTCCCACTGCTTTGGACGCAGCCCAGGATATGCTTGTCATTAAGTTGGTTGAAAAGCCTCAGCCAAAGCAGGGCAGCCCCCAGGGAGACCAGTCCCACATCACTGGCTGGTCCTGAGCAGCATCTCTCAGTGCAGGTGCTGCTTGTGCCTCCATCCCTCACTGGTTATTTAATGCTGCAACAACTGCACTGCTCTTACCAAAGGGCTTGTGAAACCTGACCCCTCTCTGGCAATCTCTGCTGCTAGAATCAGGAATTAAGCTCACACCTTCACTTTTGAATTGTTTTGATTGACAATAGAGACAAGTTAAATACATTTAACTAAAAAAGGCATCCCAGAGTCTAAGAACCCTGGAAGCGAAGTAGGAAAAGCCTGGGATCTGTATTTTGTCTCATCATTTCATACTCAGCTCACAGTTCTTGTGGGCATAACTGAAGGTCTTTGAATCTTGTGACTGGAGATGCTTTAATTTGGTCTGCTAGAATTTGGAAAACCCAGCTATTCCTAAATTTCCTTAGGACAAAGCAGAATCTCAAGGGCTTCAAGGTCAGCATCCAGGTGCCTTCAACTGTCTCCCAGTCTGTGCCACTTTTTCCTGACTTCCAGCCCTTCCAGTCTGAAGCTGAGACCTCTGTTTATCTCTTCGGCACCTTTCATGGCACCTGGAAAGTAATTATAGATTGTGGCCCTTCAAACCTTTATCAAGAGGGACGGTTCACGTGACATTCCGCTTTAGCTCGGAGATACCAGCCTGGTACGATTTCACCCCAGCCAGCCCACCGACTCGCGCTGCAGTCATGTCTTCACCTTGACTTTACTAAAGCCGTTCATTTTCTCGTTGAAGCTTTTTTTTTTTTTTTTTCAGTTTCTTGCAGGAAATAGTGAAAAACCTTAAATAATCTGAGGTTTGGAATGTAACTTGGGATTTTCAGGGTCACTGTTTCCGCATCAAAGGATGCAAGTGGCACCCGTGTAGCAGGAGCCACACCACAGCTGCATTCCCTGCACTGACCTCGGGTTGCTGCCTGAGTTATCGCTTCCTTTCCAGAGACAGACTTTCCTGGAAAGACGATCCCACGATCCAGGCTGACCCAGGCATTCTGGTAAGACTGGGCTGTACAGAACCGAAAGGAGAGCATCCAGACAGTGCACTGAGCCTGGGGAAGAATTACCTGGAGTCTGAAGTTATCAAGAAAGAACAAAGCAAGAATTTGTGTTGAATGATGCCAACTGTCGTATGGACCACATTGCCAAGGAGGCTCCAGGACATCATTTTGGTGGTGGTTTATGGACTGAAGCCTGGGCTACTTTAGACCATGTGGTGGGAGGTCTGACAGCTGTGCTGGGGCAGCTTGAATTCCAGGGCTGCAGGAGACCCAGGTCAGCCAGGAGAGCTAAAGGAACAACAGGAGGGATTCAAGCATTCTGAATGCATGCCCATAACATTATGTTAACCCTGTTTGGAGCTGGTTTGCAGGTGCCATGGCCCCACCGAGGAGCCAGTGACCAAGCGGGCGGCTGTAAACAAGCTAAACTACAACCAGGAAATCTGATACGAAACCAGTCCCTATCTATCGGCTGTTAGTGTAAGGGGAGATAAATGGCTCTGGGGACGTAACCTCAACCACAGCCAAGAATTCCTTTTCAGAGGGGAACAATTCACTGGCTCGCATGCTCACTAAATGTTTTCTTCTAAAGGCTGCAGAAAAAATCCATACTATGTCAAGAATTTGCTGCTCATATTTGTTGCGCTGGCCTGAACACGGGCACGCAAGAAGTGCTTTCACAATTATGCAGTTATTTTCCCCATCCCAGCCCAAATCCAGCAAGGCTGGATGCTGCATCTCCCTCCTGTAGTTGTAAAGGATCAATATTAAGATATGCCAGATGCAGAATTCCTCACAACTTAGAATCATGGAATCATCAAGGTTGGAAAAGACCTCTAAATTCATCCAGACTAACACCACCATACCCACTAAACTATGTCCCAGAGTACCACATCTACACATTTTTTTAACCCCTCCAGGGGTGGAGACTCCACCACTGCTCTGGGCAGCCTATTCCACTTCTTCAAGACTCTTTCAGTAAAGACATTTTTCCTAATATCCAATCTAAACCTCCCCTGGCACAACTTGAGGCCATTTCCTTTCCTTTACCTTCACCTTCAGCTGTTGTAAAGAGCAGTTTTGACAGATGCAGAGGTGCAGTCAGGAGGCAGAAGGCAGTAGCTTTATTTTAGGAACAGCACATAGGCATCGGGTAAAGACTGAACTGTGAGTATCCATAGTCCCGTTATCAAACAATATAACCGTATGTCAGGAGTTCTGGTTCTTTGAAAATATTCACATAAAAATACTAAAGAGATCAGAGCTCTAACTATTTTGGAAAGGTACAACACGTAGCAAAATCTATGTACAGCATTTTCACATTTGTGATGACAGTTTCAAAAGAACCTCCTGTGGTTTAAATATTGAATGCGTTTTTAGAAAACAAAATAATCAGCTGAATGCAGTGTGCAGCATCCAAAATGGAAAGAGGAGCTGGGTGAGCATTGCCCTGGATTCAGGCAGAGGAGAGGCTGATGGGGAGGACCTTTGGGAACACGACACTGGGAACTACCTGGCACTTATAGCTGTATAAACTGAGAACATTTGTGAAAATATACTTCACTTTCTACAGCAGGGTTTAAAAAAATGCTGCAAACTGAGGGTCTCATGGTCACGAGGCCTCCCCAAAGTAATGCACCGATGAGCAGAGGCTGTGATAAGAGCTCTCACTCTGGCAACAAGTGGGAGAAGGTTACCTACACTACGGCTTGCTGCAGCGCTGCCACAGGGCTGGGTGTTGGAGCACGTTGGGTGTGAAAGGCAACATTTGCATTTTGCACAGAGGAGAAATCCCTCACAATATTAACACACTGTAGGTTTGCAGCCGTGGAGCTCCTGGGGTCATGTGTGGCCCAGAGAGGCATGCACCTACCATGGGATGCTGCTAGCCCTTTCCTCTGGGAGGGGATGAAGCCACCTAAACAGCAACCAGCCACTGCTGAAGGATGGAAGTGCATGCTCCTAGAGTTCCTCAGGGGTATTCAGCAGGAATGACTGTTCAAACAGAAGTTTTTAGGCTACCAGGAGTTCTTTACTTTCCAAGGAGGCACCAAAATTCTCAGGGATTTACGTCTCCTGGTGAGTTCAAATCAGTCTGGTGGTGATGGTGTCAAACTCTTGGGAAGACTTCAAGACCTGCCAGTCTCTGCTGCACCTTTAAGCAAAGCTGATGGCCCAGAAGGACTGTGGGCTTTCCTTACTCTCCAGCATAGCTGGGTAGAACCAACCTGGATCCGTGTTTGGGACCACACGATCATGTCAGAAGGTGTCTGCAATGTCATATTGCTTTCCGTGGCCAACTGGCCAGCATTGGCTGGGGATTAAAAGCCTCCAGGTCATCTCCAGCAGTCTTCACTCTGCTCCAGCTCCATGGTGCACTGCTCAATGGCAGATGGGCTTGGAGAGGGATTTGAAAGGAGCTCAGCAGCATTGCTCCTCCGGGTCTCAGGAAGCTGGTGCCAGAGGCAGCTCTCATTCCTCTGCACTCCCTTCCTCTCTGCTCTGCTCCAGCTCCCCAGGGAGGATGTGTCTGGGCTCCAACCCCGGCCCCGAGGCTGGCAGGGTGACCAGTGCCTGCCTGGGGAGAGCTGCATCCTGCAAGGGTAGGCTCCTGGTGCAGCCGTACCTGGGCGCTGGCAGTGGGGAAGGTCTCCAATGACTGCTGGGGCCAGTTGTGTGAGTTCTGCAAACACGGGACCAAGGAGCTTTACCCAGGTGTTTTTGAAACCCTTTACTCAGTAATGCCCTGGAAATGGAGAATGCTAAGGTAGCTATTGCCAAGCCCAGAACACTGTTTACCTCCTTGTTCCTGTGCCTCACCCTCACATCCATCCACCATCACCTATGGTGCCTTTGCAGTGTCCAAACTACCCCAGCCCCCCAGTTCGTGGTTCTGCTTGGTGGCAGCAGGTGACAGTAGAGTATTTACAACCAAACTCAACAGGAGCCAATTGCACTTTGTCAGCAATAAATCCTTGCACCTGGCATTGCTGCAGGCCCATCACCAGGCAAGGGGGGAGGTCATCCTGGGGCTGCGCTGGCTCTCGCTGACCTGCACGTCGCTGAGTGCCCGCTGCAGAGAGAGAGCAAAGAGCAAGAGCTGAGGACCAGGCAAGGGCAACTGCTGTGGACAGGGAGGACATTCCAATAGTATTGGCCACTATAGACTTAATTCTCCCTTGGTTTCCTGCTTGATGAGCCCTGAGAGTCAATGAAGCTGCTTTGTGGTGCTCTAACCCAGCCTTTGTTAACCAAGAGTCTCAGACCGTGCCAACATCTGCATTACTGTCCATGGGGCCGGTGCTTGGACCATCAACCCTCAGATTCCTGCCCCAGCCAGCTAGCCTGCATTGTAGAGAAACTGCTCTTTGCAGACACTCAGGCACACACACTCTCAAAAGCATCTCTGTCCCACAGCTCACATGCACCTCAAAGGTTCCACTGACATCTAACAGGAAAGCCCTTACTGGCTGGCTTTGAAAAATGCAACTCACCTCAAACTTGCTCATGAACTCTGCAAAAATGCCAAAGAAGGCTTCAGAAGTTGTCATTTTTGAGTCTTCCCCGAAGAAGGACAACACCTTGCTGAACTCTTCCATGGCCTTGTGCTGCAGGTCATCCAGGGACCGCATAGCAGGCTGGGCACTCTCCAGGAAGGACTGAGAGCAATGGCTTAAGGAAAACCATCTGCACCATGGAGCTGGGACAAAGCAGAATCTCTTGTTCTTATCAAATGCTGGGTTTCATCTCAGGATGAAAGGACCTGCTGCAAATGCAGTCTGTGATCACAGGCAAAGGCAGCCCGCCGGCACGCTCAGCTGCTGTGTCAGCAGCACTTCTGGAAGGAGAGGCAGCTCAGAAAGCTTTCTGGCCTTGTGGCACCAGATTTCTGCCATACAGAAGTGCGTGAATCAGTGGTCACCACAAAAACTGTTTCCCATCCTTGCTAACAGTGAGTTGAGGTTCCCACCACACTCTTACCACATGCTGAGATGATGCTTTCTTACCAGCTGGCCACAGCCCCACTGCTTACCAAGGAGGCATAAAGGCAACTGGATGGTTTTACTCCAGGGCAGTAAATCACACTGATGTTCTGCGCCTCTTACAGAAGGATACGGTCATCACAATTGCAAATCTGTCCTCTGCAGTAGCTGGCATGTTGTGACAGGCCATCTGTATGTCACTGACAGTGGTGTGCAGGTCCTTTAGGTCAGCTGTTAGTGTTCTCTGGTTCACTGCATGAAAGGAGAGGAGACACCAGTGTTAGGAGACCTAGGTGTAACTGGGCAGGGTTTGGGCAGGAGGGAGCCTTCAGGACAGAGGTGTTACTGAACAGTTAAGCGAGACACAAAATCCAGCTGGGAAAGCTACAGGTACAGACCTGCATCAGGGGTTTATTTAGATCTCCAGACTTGATTTGCTCCCTTGTTTATCCAGAGTAGCACTAATTCCCAAGGGAATTACTCACAAACAGCAGGGGATGAGGTGCAAGGAGAATGCAGCTTGTGCTCCCTGTGCAGTCAGCCTGCTGTGACAGCACCAACACAAGGAGATGGACACTGACCCCAGCATCAGTGTGAGTGGTTTTCATCACAACCGAGGAAGCCGTGCGATCCTCAGGCTGCGTGACACACCTGCGGCTGGACTGTGAACCCATAACCCGAGGGTGCTGTACACTCTGTACCACACACAATTGCAGGCAGTAATAACTGGCACCAGCACCGGGAAGGCTGCACACCAGGCATGGAAGGAGACAGAGGCTGGGTGGAGCAGCCCAGCTTCTGGCTCTTCCCTCTTCCATGCCTCATCTGCGCTTATAAGATACCTCTGACCTTGGGAACCACTTTAACAAATCAGAAGGAAGGTTCAGGTCAGGGACAGAGTCTCCTCTATATAATCCCATGTGTGGCCGCGTGGGATGGATGAGACCTCCCCTGTCCCAATGCTCATCCCGTCCTAGCCCCGTCCTCTCGTACAGGACCATTCCTCATCTGCCATCCTCCTCATGCCAATGCTGTGCAGCTCCTGACAGATTCCAGACTTGTAGAAAACCAAGAGATAGTGCAAGGGGACACAAAGCTCACAGATGCTTTTGTTCACTTACCTTTGGCAGCGAGCGGCACTGTAGGAAGATCCTTGGCAAAACCCAGGAGCTCTGGGAAATGTTGGCTTAGTGATTTGGCAAGAATGTGCAGGAAGGTGGATTTCCCATCCACAGTCTTGGTTGTGTTCAGCTACAGCAAAGCAAAACAAGTAAGGAGATTCCGAGGTGGAGAAGAGCAGGTTTTGCCAAGCACCCACATGCATAGGGGCTCCTCTGTGCTCCTCAGCCCACCTTGCACTCCTGTGCATGGCAATTCCCAGCTGTGCTATATGGATTAATGTTTAAATAGGACATTTAATGTTTGCACAGCACGTTACACCCAGATTAGTGGCGCCAAGGTGCTAAGAAATGCCTCCCTCCAACAGGCCAGGGCTGTTCCCATTTGCCAACCCCTCAGAAGTCCCATGAGGCATAAAGACCCGCATTTCTCATCCCTCCAACCCAACAGCTGTGGGCTCTGGCCAGCCTCACACTCCAGTGTGGTTCTCAGGCCCCATCATGCCGAAGGACTGGACCATCATTAGGGCCCCTCTGAAGTCAGCTCTGCACATCGACCCCAGCCATCCCAACGGTGCCCGCTCTGGGAGCTGCCATACCCAGGAGCCTCCTATGAGCACAGGCAGGATAACCCAGCACTCGATCCCCTGGTACAGGTGCCTGCTGTATGGAAACGAGCACGCTTTGTCTTACCTCGGTGAGAAAGTTGATTTTAAAGCCTGTTGTTTTGCCAGTCTTGGGCTGCCCATTGTTCAGATAGTTCCCCATGGCCAGCACAAACTGCAAGGAGAAACCTCAGTGAAAAACTGGGCAGTGACATCCAGTGCTTATATTGTCCCCTCTCCCATCTCCTTTCATTCCCACCTTTGGGGCACAGAGACCTACCAACACTGTGGTAGGAACAGAGGTAAAAAGCCTCCCTCTGTCTCCAGGATGGTGGGAAAGCACCCTTTTTTTGTGCCAGGTCACTTCTGCTAAGGACCCCGTACACGTGCTCAGAGAGCATCGTTAATAAACCTTATCAGTTAATTCAGTGGATTCAATGAGGTGAATGAATGGATGCTAAAGGCAGAATTGCCTGGTTTTGTACACATCATTCATCCTGTCAGCCACACCAGGCAGCCACAGCACACTGGGAGGACAAGGGTTGCCAATATGCCCATCAGCACAGCAGCCCCACAGGTCAGCCTGCGAGCTGCTGAGCTGCCCTTGAGATGCTTGTGAGCTGCCTGCGAGCTGCCCACATCCCTGTGAGGTGCCTGTGTGCAGTGAGTTGCCTGCTGGCTGCCCACATCCCTGTGAGGTGCCTGTGTGCAGTGAGTTGCCTGCTGGCTGCCCACATCCCTGTGAGGTGCCTGTGTGCAGTGAGTTGCCTGCTGGCTGCCCACATCCCTGTGAGGTGCCTGTGTGCAGTGAGTTGCCTGCTGGCTGCCCACATCACTGTGAGGTGCCTGTGTGCAGTGAGTTGCCTGCTGGCTGCCCACATCCCTGCAACAGCCCCTGAGCTGCAAGGCCGCCTGCAGCCACTGCCGTGGACGCGGGTGGCCCCCGATGGCTGTAACCAGAAGTAAAGACTGTTCTGACCTCCAAGATCTTAGCCAACTTCTTGCTGCTTTTCAGCTCTAGAGAGGCCTTGCAGATGCACTCGTAGCTGGCTTTAATCTCCTCTGTCTTCTCCTGCAGAGTGGTCTTAAAATGCAGGCTGCGCAGACGGATCTTGTATTCTGGTACTGACAGCATCTGAGAGCATAAGGAGGAGAAAATCACTGCTGTCACCATTCTCCACCATCCCTCCTACATGGTGTTTTACCTGACATGCTTCCTTGCACGTGCAAGCAGGATGTGCTTGCTTAGCACGGTGACACCACGGAGCAGTTGGGACAACTGCTGTTACTCACAGGGCATGGACAGTTTGCTGCCACAGGACAGGGAGGTTTCACACCAATACCCACAAGTGACTTTGTCAACAGAAAGTAAATCAGAATTGGGCAAAGTCACTCTGATTGTGAAGTAATCATGGTACCTTGTGCCTGTAAAACAGCCACAGTGGGAGCTGCCAGACACCTCAGATATCAGCCCAAGCATCACTCACCAGCAGCCCCTGTGACCAGTGCTACCAGCTCTTCCCATCACACCATGCATGAGCAGCCCAGTGTCCTGCTGCCTGCTTCCTCTCTGCTGTGTTCTCCTCCCCTTCAGCTCACAACCAGACACTCCGGAGACAGTTCACATGCAGAACTCATTCCCGGAGCGTGTCGCTGCCCACAGGTACCTGCAGTACAAACTGGTCAGGTTCACTCAGCTTCCCAGGGTTCTCCTTGTAGCTCTGGAAGCGTTGGACTTCCTTCTCATCTGGGGCATACAGCAAGAGCTGCTTGATGTGGGAAGGCTCCAGACGATCCGTCTCCATCGTCATGAGGATCTGGCGCAGCTCGATGTGCGAGAGCTTGAGGTGGGCTATCAGGATGGCTGGGGAGAAGGAGGCACGTCACTTGGGAGAGGAGGAGGCCTGGACCCCGCGGGAGCTGGCTGTGCTGGGGACAGACTGCCTGGCAGGACAGGGTCAGGAGGTGAAGCTCAGTCTTTCCACTGTGTGAGAGTGGCACGGACACCTCCATGTGCCTGCACCAGCACAGGGTCAGCCCTGGGGAAGGGAAAGGCTTTCTGCTCCCCAGGGCCCTGAAGAGCCTGTGTAGGGACCCTGAGGAGTCACTCTGGTCCTGCAAACCACCAAGGTATTGCATCTTGTGCATGGACATCACCAGCGCATCAGGCTGGGCTGTGCTGGAAACCATCACCAGTGCCTCCTCCTCTCTCACCTCCCCTGTGGCCAGGAGACCAGAGACTCGCAGAAGCCACCAAACCCTTCCACCCTCTTTCCTACCAGGAGCACATCCTGAAGAAGCAGCACTGAAGGGGGCTACAAGAAAGCTGGGGAGGGACTTATTACAATGGCCTGCAGTGACAGGATGAGGGGAATGGCTGTAAATTGGAAGGGGGAAGATTTAGATTAGACATTAGGAAGAAATTCTTCAGATTGAGGGTGGTGAGACTCTGGCACAGGTTGCCCAGAGAAGTCATGGCTGCCCCATCCCTGGAGGTGTTCAAGGTCAGGTTGGATGGGGCTTGAGCACCCTGATCCAGTGGAAGCTGTCCCTTCCCATGGCTGGGGGTTAGAACTGGATGGGCTTTGAGGTCCCTTCCAACTCAAACCGTTCTATAATTCTATGCCCCTTCCCTATCAGGCAGCAGAGCAGCCTTGCACACCCTCACTGCCCCATGTGGCCATGCAGGCTCTTCCCCTCTCCCTCCCCAGGCCAATGAGTCACATCCCATCTCTGTCCTCCCTTGTAAAGCTGCCTTTTCCCCCTGCCCGTGGCTGAGCCAGCCTGGAGGGGCTCTGGGCTGCAGGAACAGCCCAGCCCAGCAGCGCTGCACTGGGATTGCACTCATGGGATTGTGCTCATGTAGCCCACTTCCTTTTACCTTTCAAGTTCTCTACATCCCTGGTCCCATCTCTGGGCCTATTTTGGGGGTGCATTCACTGTGATATTTACTTACACGTGTTGTAGGCCTTTTTGTGGGACAAAATTTCAACCACGTCTTTCTTTTTAAAGTTTTCAGGCATGAGAGTTGGCTCTGGAAGAGAAACTGAAAGATTTAATCATGGGTAAGGACAGGCTCAGCCGGCTCCAGCAGGAAGAAAACTGCACTGAAAACAGTGAAACCATGAATGAAAGAGAGGAGAACTGATGCTTTGCACACAGCAATGGCTCCGGGAGTCCTTGAATTCTGCGATTCAAAGATCTCCTCAGTGGAGGACTCAGTTCGAGCTGAAAAAGGTAAAACAAGAGGTGAAACACACAGAAAATTCCAGACTGCCCAGAAACATCCCAAAAAAGACACTCCCCAAGAGAAATCCCACCACGCTGCCAGATTCGTCCGTATCTGCCTGCTCCAGCTCAACTCTGCCCACACTGCCATCGTGTCCCTTGCAGGAGAGCTCAGGCATCCCCTTAGCAGTTTGGTTTTCCTTGAGTAAATAAAGCAGCCGTGGGGCTGGCAGTGGGAGGGCAGTAGTGCATCACTGTCACCCAGTGTCCCAAAAGCTTCCCACCACACAGGGCGGCCACTCTGGGCACCACCACTCTGCAACCCCAAACTGGACCTTCTTGCAGTGTTTGCAGTGTCCAGAAACGCCAGTGAGTGGGAGAGCCCAGTTGGTGGGTCTGCAGGAGACACTGATTCCAGAGCAATGGGGAGGCTGCACTGGCAGGTACCTACAGACCCCACATGTAGGTTTTGTGGGGAAGTAACTTATCATACATGTAAAAGGGACAGTATTGCTTGTGATGCTCTCTATGGACAGAGAAATGTTTTCATGACTTTTTCAGAGATGAGATCTCAAAGCAACAGAGCTGCAAGCCTAATTTGCTGTCATTTGCCTGGCTCTGCTGCACAGACCATGACAAGCAGAGGCTCTGCACAAATCATTATAATATGTGGGGCAGGTTTGAGTTCTGCTGTGTTGCAAACGAGACCCCTCGTGGCACCACAGAGTGGTGCTGGCGCACCACAGAATGGTGCTGGAACATCGGTGTTCCCTGCCACGTAGGGATGGCCGGGAACGCACCGTGAGAGCTGGGAAGCAGCACCAAACACAACAGGGAGTAAAACGCTCCAGCGGAGTTTCACTGCCCCGATTGACTGAAATGTGGACAGAAAACAAATAACGGCAGCGAAGAAAATTAAGGGAGATAGTGAAACAATCTGCACCTTAATGATCTGCTGTGCCACCAGCCACAAAATCCTGAGGATGAATGAATTCTGTTCCACGGGTGATATTAGGACCAGGCATTGCCTTGCTGCCCACCCAACCCCAGCTTCTCCCAGTGCTGTGGTCCCTGGCCGGTACCAGGACCTGTTCCAGGACTCAGGTACTTACTTGTAGGCTTCTGTGTCCCGAAATGCAGCTCCAGGTCGAGGTATTTGACCATGTCACTCAACTTGTCATAATCTGAGTCTTCCCCAAGCTGCAAGCAGAGGAAGAGTCAGGAGATGTGCAGGGGACAGCCCGACATTGCCTGCATGTGCTGGCCCCTTCCTTCCACCCCACGCTCAGTTCTGTGTCTCCAGAAGACACCAGGACAGGTTGGTGGCACTGTCCTGTAACTGGAGACTCAGCTGGTACAAACCCTGGAGGTGTTCAAGGCCAGGTAGGACGGGGCTTTGAGCACCCTGATCCAGTGGAACTCGATGGGCTTTGATGTCCCTTCCAACCCAAACCATTCTATGATTCTATGATTTTTTGCATACATAAAAATCACCAGAGTGTAGTTTGGGTCCCCACCCCCTGCCCGGGACATACCTGCCCCCAGATGGTCCCTTCGGAGTTCTCCACCTGCTCCCACCGCAGCCTCTTGACGCTCATGTGGTTGGACTCGCTCCTGCGGTGCAGCAGCCCCCGGTGCAGGGGGGGCGCGCAGGGCACCGGGGGTGGGGGGGGTGGGGGGGGCGGGGGTGGGATGGGGTGCAGGTGGCTGACCAGGGATTTGGGGGCAGGTGATGTGCTGGCCTTTGTGGCTTCTGCCTTGGTGGGGACAGTCTGGGGGTCATGGAACTGCAGGGGAGGTGGGGGAGGTGGGGGGCTGAGTGGTGGCGGTGGGATGTGGTCTGAAAGTGTGGAGTAGGTCAAGGAGCTGCCATCATCACTGCTGCTAATGTACTCGCTGCTGCTGACATCGTTGGTGACGTAGCTGCCCTGGTCATCGTGGAAACTCATCTGGGTGAGGGACAGAGGGAAGGCTGAAGGTGGCACCTCACCCTCTACCCGCCCAGTCCTTGAACCCCTTCACCACCTGCAGAGCGCCAGGATATGTCCCCAGAGGCTCTGCACCCTTCCCAGTGTGGCTGCACAAAGGATGCTCCATGGCCAGAACAACCAAGACCATGCACTGAGCCGCCTCCACACGAGGCTCACCTCCTCATAGTCATTCTCCGGGGTGAGGAAATCATCCACAATGGTGACCCGGTGTCCCAGCTGTTCACTGAGTGCATCCAGGAATCGGTCGGTGTCACGGCTGCGCGGGGGCCTGGAGAAGGTGAAGAGCTTCTTCCGTCGCGACAGAGGGCTGAGCGGGTAGTTGCGGTGCCTGGGGGACGGGGCTGGGCTGCTGTCGAGGCTGACGTAGGGGTTGGATTCGGTGCTGCTCGGTGAGGCCACGCTGCTGTGCAGGCGGTAGTAGCACTGCTGAGGGTCACTCGGCCACGAGACCGCCGATCCCGGCTTGCGAGCACCTGCAGGACAGTGTGCTGCCGAGGGGTCCTGCACTGGGTGCTCCCCGCAGTCCCCCACCCTCGGGCTGTGATGAGCCCCATGCTCGATGGGACGTGAGCTAAGGGTGCAGCTCCTCTGGGCAGTGCCCTGTGCTGCATTGGGGTCCCAGGGGATTTGCCATCCCATGCACCCCATTGCCCTCCTGGAGATGCAACTTTGCAGGAGCTGGGCTCATCCCTGCTTCATTATTGCACTAAGAAAATCACAGAAACACAGAATGCCCTAAGTTAGAAGAGTCACACAAAGACCATTGAGTTCAACTCCTGTCCCTGCACAGAACAAACCCAACATTCACACCATGTGTCTGAGGGCATTGTCCAAACACTTCTTGAATATTGTCAGGCTTGCTGCTGTGACTGCTTCCCTGGAAAGTTGTTCCAGTGCTCCACCACCCTCTGGGTGAAAATTTTTTCCTAATATCTAACTTAAAGCTTCCCTGGCACATCTTCCTGCCATTCCCTCAGGTATTACAATGATGTCTCCTCCTTCACCTGCCTGGTCAGCACCATCCACCCTTGCCTAAGCCCTCCCAGAACTGCCTCTCACACACCATGGAAAGCCAGACACTACCTGCAGTGTGCACCAGCTCTGAGGCAGGAGGTGATGCTCTGTGCAGAGCAGTGTTACCCATCTTTCCAGCAAAGCTCCCAATCAGGCGGTTTTCTAATTCTGCGTAGACGGCCGACATCTGAAAAAAAAGGGCAAAGGGCTGCTTGTGGTGCCTGAACTGAGATGGGTCTTTGCAGAGCCCCCAAAGACCTGCAATACCATGGGGCCAGGACAGCCACCACAGACCCACCATCCCTCAGTCCCTCTCTCTTTAAATGAGCACTTCCCCCCAGCCCAGGGCTCCTCTGCATTTGCTGAAGTTCCCCAAGAGCTTTCCATTCCAAGGCTGCAGGAAGACACTGACAGACACCAGCCTTATTAAAGCTGATTAATTGCCCAGGGAAGCGATCTCAGAGATGAGCTCTGCAGCAAGGATGTTGTCAGCCACCAGCAGGCATTCCCATGCAGACACATCCTTTTCCCTTCCCTTTTTCCTGCATTAACATGGAAGGAGCCAAACTGTCAACCCTCCCTGGGAACGCAACGGTCCCACACACATCGGCAAAGCCTTCCCAGAGTCACCCCACACCTCAGCCCCACAAGGTCGCACCATTTTGGGGTTAGGTGTCTCCGGCAGGGACGTGCCATCGCCAGCCTGTCTCTCTCCAGGGATCAGGCGAACTGGGACCTCCACAGTATCACTCTGGCCTGCCGGGAAAGGAAGAGACAAAACAGTTAGGAGCTGCTCCTTCTGCCTCTGCTTCCAGGGCTCCTGGTTGTTCTGACCCATCAGGGTCCCCTTCTGTCTTCTGCTGGGGTCCAGAGTTGCCATCTCTGTGTGCAGCGAGGCAGTGGGATCTCCCGAGCCTGGGGGTCCCAAGATACAATGCAGGTCAGCCAATGGCCCCATCTGTGTGAAACAGAGAGCACCTCACTGCCAGCTTTCCCAGGTGGCAGTGAAGCACGGTGCATGCTAGAAAACAACAGCTGAGACAAAATCCCTCTGTGCCTTGCCCTTTCCCTCTCCGTTTTAATTTTCTTTATAAAACTAGAGTATTATTTATTTCTCAGTCTAGCCAACTGGTAGATCTGGAAGCCGCCTGTAGATGCCCAGCACCAGAGCAGGGCTGCAGGAAGGTCAGTATGCTCCTCAGTGGTGCTGGACACAAGGGGATGGTGCCACATGAGGGGTTCCCATCACAGCATTTCAGAAGGAAGACACGTTATCCAGGGCACGGGTGGGAGTTTGCACCATGTCGAGAGCTCTCCAGGCATCAAGGCGCTGCACTGTCATGGGTGTTTCTTTTCCTTCAGCCTCCCTGGTAGGTGCTGGCCACCAGGTCACTCAGGGTCACCACACAAAGCTGCAGACTCCAAACTGTGATCCTTTCAGTCGCAGATGCCCTGGCAGCACTGGCCACCCCAGCAGTGTCCCCTGAGATGGGGCTCTGCAGAGGACAGCAGTCATGAGGGAGGTCTGGACCTTCAAGAAGGCACAAGGGAGCTCGCTTGGTGGGATGTTGGTTTGAACAGATCCATATGAAACTCTGGTTTTCCCATTACTTCTATGGAGAGCTTCTGTTTGGAGGGTGATGCCTGTAGCAGGATGAGCTCTCAGAGAAGTGACCAGACCTCCAGGGTGTATGACTCCAAGTGTGTATGAAGAGCTGTCAGGAGGAAGCAGTCTGCAATCTCTGCCTTACCTGAGTAGCCGGAGGACAGGTTGAACTGATTCACATTCCCTTCAGCCACAAGATTTCCAGCCAGCAGTCAGGACCAGGCTGAGCACTGGGAAGGGCAGGCAGAGCTCCAGAGATTCCAGCGGAGCAGCTCTGCTCACACCAGCACCACACCAGACCCTGTGCTCAGAGCCCACATTTAATGGTAACAAATAGAAAAGACTCCAGGATGGACATAGTTGGCTGTGACAAGAAAGGTCTCTGGAGTGGGGTTTGTGCAGGGAGGTGAACTGGGAGAACATGAGGCAGGATGCACCCCAGAGCCCACGCGGGCTGGGGTACAGTTAGCAAGGCAGTTGCAAGGCTGCTCTGCTCTTTCTGCAGGGCGACTGAGGGCAAGGATCCTCCTCCACAGCTGGCAAACATCTGCCTGGGCGAGCAGCTTCCCTCCAGCATACGCAGCTGTTGGCCGCTCTCTGAGTTGCAATCACGACTAGAAATGCTCCTCAGAGGCAGTCTGGAGCATATTCCCCAGGGAAATGTCTCAGAGCTGACTGCTCTAGCAGCAGTCCTTCCCGATGGCTGAGGAGCACCACGCTCCCAGTGAGGTGTGCCAGGAGGAAGGAGCGCAGCTGGTGTGCTGGCAGAGCCTCACTGGTTGTGGTGGAGAGGTCATGATGTGGAGGTCATGGTCAGAAGCCATAAGCACAGGTCGAGCGCCCTTCGCAATCAGCTAAGGACAAGGAAGCGACAGGCAGGATAGCTTGCCCTGCCATCTGGGAGAGGAGGGCAAAGACCCCAAGGACTGAAACCAGAGCCAGCAGACTGGGGTGCACCTGGGGGAGCGCGTTAGAGATATGTGGGCTGCCGAAGGCCCTGCAGCAGTACCAGAAGGATGAGATTTTCAGAGTAATGGGGAGCTACAGGGCTTCTCTCTGAAAAGAGGGAGGGTTTGTGCTGCGAGTGTAGTTCATTGAGAGTCTCAGAGTGGCACTGAACCATGATCACCTTCTTCACATGGATTCCACAAATGCTGTTTTCCCTGTGAATTTGATGGCGCCCAAGAAAATTCACAGTGAAGCTAGAAACGGTGCACCCCAGAAGGAAGGGCTTAGATCAGCAGCAACAGCTCACATGGACAATGGAAGGGATCGGAAACAATACTCGGCCTCAGCCCAAGTGACCTCTTATTGGAATTGCTTATTTCAACTGTTTGTGAAAATGTGGATTTCCAGTCAAACCCCTCTGCTGACCTTATACCAACCTGCATCTTTTCCCTCTGTTCATGCTTAGGCACAGCCACCAGGACCCAGGTTCCCCTCCTGCACACAGCCCCCACTCACTCACCTGATGCTCCTCCTTCTTCGGGGTGAGGGGTTCGAAGGCTTCCCCGGCACAAGGAGGCCCCTCGAATGGAGCTGCGGTAGCGATCCTCTGCTTCTGGCTCAGCTGCAGCAGAAACACCCTTTGTAAGGCACGGCCAGCTCGTGCTGGACCCTGCAGCTCTCCTCTTCCTCCTCACTACGACACGGGGTTCCCCCAGGCCTGTGGGACTCGCAGCTCCTCTCCAAGCCCTGCATCCAGCCATGAGCCCCTGCACAGCCTTGCTGGCACTGCCTGTCCCCCCAGGCAGCCTCTCACCCCATCCTTGCGCCGGCCCCAGGGAGCAGAGCAGGTTGGAAGCACAAGGCAGAGGGATGTGTGCCTGAAGATGGGACATGCACATGCTTTTTCCAGCAGGATTGGCATCCACCAGCTTATAATGTGTGTGAAACTCAAACTCTGATCTAGGCTGGTCCAGTGGGATCTGGCTAACTGCTTCCTGCCCTCAAAAGACAAGATGGGAGTTGGAGCCAGCACCAAAAGCCTGTCTGGAAGAACTGCACTGTCTAATGGATTGGTCCGTGTGCAGTTCAGTGCAACAGTTCACAGAGGCTCAGATCCACAGCAGGATGAAGAGAGTGGAGCATCGGTATACATGGTATCCAACAGACCAATGCTCGGGCAGCCCGATGCACACAACCATCAGAGTTCACCAGTGAGTTCAGAAGAAGCCCAGATGAAGGACTAACCCAAATTCGTGGGTCTCTTGTCATCACGCTTCCATGCACAGACACACACGTCATGCAGCAGACCAACCAGAGCTTCACATGGTTAGAGACTGCCCCTTCCACCTGAGAAGATGAAAGGAGCCAGAGACCTGCCTGCAACCCGGGGACAACAGCCTGGACCTGTGAGGTTTCCTCCCATGCTCTCCTCCTCTGCCAGTGGCTGGAGGTACCTGCTTTATAATCCAGAAATACATCTGCAAACTCCAAATATATCAGCTTCCTCCGAGCTCTTCTAGGGTTTATAAACTAATTTTCGAATCTAAGTTCTTGGGAATATACAACACGTAGGCTGGACCATGATTCTGCACACACAAAAGCAGCAGTAATTGAGAGTGCAAATTAGGTGAGCAAATACCCAGCAGGGTTCCATGAACAGCAAGGAGTATTTGCCCCAGGACTTCAAGATGTTTCTCCCTGCAGGGGGAAAAGCTGTGCTAAAAACTGTGCTTCTCCAGAAGTCTCTCTTCATGCAGCGTGGCTTTTTACCTGCATCTAGTGCAAAATAAGTACATCAACACAACGTAAATAGCATAGAATAGAAGAATTTGAAAGCAACTAAGAAGCCTAAATCCAGAGATTAAGACATTTCACTCCAAATTTGTCCTTTCTTTGCTGCTGCCTGACTACAAATCCATAATCCTCAGCAAATCACAGCTGGTTCTTGTGTTGCCATGGCTCCAGGTGATGGGGAGGTGGGTGGGGAGGAGGAGAATTGCCTTCCAAGTCTCTTTGGGAGAGCAGCACTCATGGGTGGGCACTCTGCTGCCAGGGGAGCCACACTCCCCACCTCCTCTAACCATGATGCCTCCCTACATTCACCCGCTGGAGACATCCCCAGGGACACCACCATCATCACTTATTTTGCCTCTCCGATCTGAACCCTGAACCTCTCAGAACTTCTAACCTCTAAAGACCCAAGCAGCTTCCAGAAAGCTTTGCCCTCAAAGACAATCTCTCAGGTGCCATCTCTCCTCTCAGGGCAGAGTTTCCTTCCAAAACCACACAGCTCCATGATGCAGAAAAGGTAACCTCCAGCCTGACATTTTCAGATCAACCTCAGTGGTCACAGGAGCTGGAAACTCCTCTGTGCTGCTCTACATCCCACACAGCCAGTGGCTCTGTGCAGGCAGTGTGTGGGCAGGAGCCAGGCAGGGCAGAGCCGCAGCTGCTGCTCCCTCACTGCCCCAGCCTGCTCCCAGCATGATGGACCAAGGTTCCCAGGGACCTGGTGGGACACTGCGTGTCCGTGCTGGACCATAGGGACTTTCCTCTCACCTGCCAAGGACTTGTAACCAAGAAACCTGGCAATCTTTTGCTGGCAGTGCTCCTGCTCTTCATACGTCAGCAGCTGGTAGATAAACTGCCAAATGACTTGCTTGGCCGGTGTGTCCAGCACCGGGTACACATCCACAATGAGAGTGTCAATGTTCCTGCAAAACGGGAAAGAGAAGGCTGGGCAGTGAGCACATCCCCATGGCACAGCCTTACCACACCGCTTCCCTGGGCTCCCAGCCTGTCTCCACCTGGGTCTCAGCTGCCAGGCTTTGGCACAAACAGATCGTCTCAAAGCAGAGGTGCCAGACTGCAAGCGAGGGACTGAGCCCTTTGGGAAGTGGGGCTGTGCAGCTGGTGTTAATGGGGAAAGCAAACTCCTGGGGATTGGCAGCACCTGGTTCATGAGTCAGCCAGGGTATCTGGGAAGTAAGAGGGGTAAAGGAGCACCATAAAGCAGGGAGAAACCCTGGAAAGACTTGAATTTTAGGCAGCAGCAGGTAAGCAGGCTCAGAGCATAATGCTTTGGAGAGGGTGGCTGGGAAGCAGCCTCATGGGCCTGAAGGTGCAATCTCGGGTTTGCTCTGCAGTGTGTAGAGATAGGGAAGGGGCTGTTAAGAATAACAGGGCTAAGCATCTGATTCAGTGAGGAGGATAATGCAGGTTGGGGGAGGAGAGCTGTCCTGGGATTGCATATGTAGGAACAAAGTCTATGCTGATGTTAATCAATAGATCATCACTGCCTCCCAAGGGGCAGGGACCAGGCACAAAGGAGAAAGCCAAAGGGTGAAGAAGCTCAGACACTGCAAGGCCTTCATTAATGATGTGTCCTGGGGGTTCCCCAGAGCCATCAGGGATGAGAAGTAGTAGGAACCATCTACAGCCTGCCAGAAACTCCGCTAAGTTTCTCCCTAATTTTAGACTCCTTCGCCTGTTCCGTGGAGCTGGGTACAGCTTTCAGCTCTCAGAAGACTGTTTCCCATTCAGAAAGGTTGAAGCACTGTGGAGGAGCCACTGAGGTAGGCAGCTGGGAAGCCTCTGCTCCTCCTGGGTCATGCCCAGGGCCAGCTTGCTTGTCATCTTCAAACTGGCTGAGGGGGCAAACCCCAGAACAGAGCTCTCCTGACTCAGTCTTCTCTCTTTGCTGCTGGGAGATGCTGATATCTGCAGGCTGCAGTACAAGCAACATAAGCTTTAAGATCCTTTCCAAGCCAAACCATTCTATGATTTGAGGATTTCCCTCCCTATTGGAGCAGTTAGAGGCCACAGCTCGCTTGTCTGGGACAGGCACACTCTTGGGTCATGACGAATTAATGTTAAATGGAGCAGAAGTCTCTGCATCAAGCCACCCGGGGCAACTACAGGCAAAATGAGTTGGCTGGAGTAGAGGGTGGGCAGGCCAGTGCCCATGCTGCACCTTGCTCCCCGTGGACAGCAGTGGCAGCCTGAAGACCAAATGATGTGTTCTGCCCTGTGCCCAAGGGGACGCGAGGGCTTCATTCGTGGCACTGGGGTTCCCACGCTTGTGCCATTGAGCAAGAGCAAATACCCTGCCGGGGTTGGCATTTCCCAGTTGCAGACCCCAAGGACTGGATCTGCTCCCACAGCCGCCACCGAGATGCCCAGCTGGGGAATCCGTCGAAGCAGTGCAGTCTCAGGAGAGCACAAAGCAATGATTTCTGCTTCACCACGGCAGCATTTGTGATCACAGGGCCTCAAGACGGTTTGCTTAAGCTGGTGCCATGAGGTTTACACAGCTGTGCCCCACAGCACCTGCAGGTACAGAGGCAGCCCAGCCTCCCCATGGGATGCCATGGGCAGCCCACGCTGAGGTGCACAGAGGATGTGCCACAGTTTTGTACTTGTTAGTTTCTGTTCTCTCTTACCATCAGCAGCCTAAATGTTGAGGACTTTACTGCATTTCCTTGTCAAACCGAGGATCTGGATCCTCTCTTCCTTCAGGCTTTATGCCAGCAGGAGCCTGCCTGGCCCTGGTCAGTGCATCCACAGCCCTGGCCTCCTAAGGAGCAGTTGTGCAGCCCAGCTCAGGCAGATCAGTGGCTGCAGGAAGAGGCAGCAGGTGTCTCCTGGTGCCCAGAGGGATGGCTTATTCACCACAGTGCGGAAAGGTTAAAGATCAAGGACAGAAAACAAGGTTGCTATTGAACATCTCAAGTCTGCCAGGGGATCGGTTTCGACTCTCACAGCAGGGCAAGGAGGATGTGTTCCACTGCAGGACAGGGGCTCTGCCAGCCACAGCCGTTCCTGTGCTGCTGCCAAGGGAGAGCTGCAGCCAAGATGCTGAGAAGACAAGAATGAAACATGGTGAGATTTACTGAAAGAGATGAAACAGGATCTGTAGCCATCAAGGACTGCCAGACAGCAAGAGAGCCTGTGCAGTGGGGGAGGAAGGTCACTTTGAGGGATTAAGGGGTGACCGAATTAACCTCAAAAGCTAAAGCATCTGCACTGTCCTCAGGCAGGACACCTGGTGAGAGATTGGTTTGCTCCCTGCTGACACGTACAGAGAAACACACAGCTGGAAGAACCAGAGAACACCCACAACAGGGCTCAGTGCTGACAGCCTCGCAGCTGAGGTCTGCCTTCTGCCTGGAGACTGAGCCCAACATGGGCATTGCTACCAGGCCAGGTACCAGCATTACAGGAACGGAGCTGCTAACAAGTTACCGATGTTGGAAGAAGCCTTCCAGTGCTTTGCAGATGGTATAGCGCTCAGGTGGAGTCAGCAGGTGCTCCAGCTGCTGGTTGAAGGTCCTTCCTTGGATCTTGATGCTAGCGGGGAGGATCTCTGCGACCCACTGCAGGGAGGTGAGGGCAGAGGATGTGCTTGGGGATTCAGCAGAGTCAGAGTCTGCAAGGTGCATGTAGAAAGAAAATAGAAAATTTAACAGACAAATGTTCTTAATCACAGGTTAAAAGACTTGTCCCAAAGCCAGGTGTAGGTCCAGTGGACAACAAGGGAAGCTGCACCCGTGCACAATAGGTGCTCCACAGAAATACAAATCCTGATGTACTGATACAGGCACTGTCACCCCAGCCAAAACTGATTTCAGTCACTGGAAGGCAGCATGGTGTCAAGGTGAAATGGCTCATCTGGAGCTGTGACTGGCCCTGCCTTCCTCCTGCACTCTGGACCAGGTTTGCTGGAGCTCATGGCTGTTCCAGCGGGTCCGTGGACCTGCTGGAGATGAGCAGGGTGTTTGGACTGTGATAATCTCTGGAATCTATCTCTTCAAACATGCTGCTTCTGTGAACACCTGCAGATATCCCTTCCCATCTCTAAAGCCACTGCTCAAGTTTCAGAGCACTTCATCATAACCACTGATTTCAAAAGCAGCATCAGTAAAAGGTTATCTGTGAGTGAACTGTGGAACCAAAGGTCTTTCACTCATCTGTACTGGTCCATGTGCCACAGCCTGGCTGCCTCTGAAGTGAGCACAGGGCAATACACACAGCTGTGAGATGCGACTGCAGGATGTGCTTATCCATAGAGGAATATGGCCAAGGCAGCTGGGGAAAAAGTCCCATCTCTTCTTGGTTTCTTTGAGGGGGTCAGTGAAGCAGTTTGAGCGCTACTGGCTCTGCACTGTGAAGCAGTGAGGTGCTTGGATTTGTTCCTAATGCATGTGTTGGTATTATAGGTCTCCTGTGAAAGAACATTGCTGCTGTAGAGGGAAGAGCCAGTCCCTAATTCCTGTGCATTGCAGAGCAGCACCCCAACATCGCACCGACCCTTCTGCCTTCCTGCAGCTTCAGAAACACCACAGTGACCGTGCTCTGCCCTGGGCTGTGGTCCTGCCCTGCTGCTGAAATCACGCTGACAGCCGCCTGCGTTGCCCCCTCATCTCCTGCTGGTTCGCTCACCAGCAGCAAGTTAAATTATTCATAACAGCAGCAGTTCCAAATGGCACAGTCCATCCACAACTGTGGGATTTGCACAGCAGCCATGGATGCACGGGCTTGGATTACTTTGGTCAAGAATATAGCACAGACTGCATGTAAGAGACAGTGGCAAGGGCTGTCAAGGACAATCATACAGCAGGATGAACCCTTCTGGAGAGCAGCCAAGTCTGAGATTAAACCTGATCCCAGAAAGCAGGCAGCCGCATGGCCTGGTGAGAGTAGCAGTGTTCCGAGCAGTGCGGAGCAGCATTAGGCTCCAGGCAGTGCGTTAAACCCACTAAGCCTACAGGAGGTGTTTGGCAATTCCCTCCCTCATGGGGAATTGAAGAGCCAGCGTGGGGTTTCCACAGCCACAGCCCCTCCTTCCCACATTCTTACCATTGGAGAAGTTGACGATGCCCTCTTCCACCACCAAGGTGGGCATCGCCCCGCTGCCCTGCAGCATCGACACCACCTTGTCATGGGAGCAGTTCCTGTGGGGCACAGGAGAGCCCGGGTCAGGCTGCTTGCCCGCGTGGGCAGCACTGGGTGCAGCAGGTCATGGGGCAGCAGTGGTGAGTTTGCAGCAGGCTTCATCTCACAAAACCCCTCACCAGGCTGCTCATGTTGGGACATGCTGTGGTTCCCCTGGACTCTCCATATCTGCTTGGGTCTCTGTGCTGCCTCCCCGAGGAGGAGTCTGAGTCTCACCACTGTATCCGCGGCGAGGAATAACGGCAGGAGCTGCCTGCGAGCACCCTGTGGAGCTCTTACACTGGCTGTTTGCAGTTACTTTAAGCTGCACTCAGACCCAGAAGATGAACTTTTCGTTTAAATGATACAGTGCTGCAAGGCTCCCCTTCCCTGTCCTAATTTTGCATGAAAAGAAAACACAAGGTGGGTGTAAAATGCATTTTTGTAGGGAAAATATATCTTGGAGTGTCCTTGGAGAAAGGTATGGGCTAACCTGGGACAGTGCCTGCCAAAATGCAGAGAGGACAATCTTCAACTGTCTCCTCTGTTCTCTGGCAATGCTGCATCAGCCAACAGCTCGCTGGATCAGCTGAAATGTGAGACCCTGAACACTGACAGAAGCAGCATCAGATGTTTAATCTTTAAATATTCATCAGTTTCTCTTATCTTATGGCCTCTTCTAACCCTTTGCTGTTGCTTTTTGTGCAGCAAGACCAACGCGAGGAAATACTGACTGCTGCCACTTCACTGGCAAGGTGGCACCCAGCTCTGGCTTGATTGCTTCTGCTGTGCACAAATATGCAGAAGAAATAACTTCTGGGTGAAACTGTGAAAATGTGGTTTTAAGTTTATGATCCCATTCTGGGAGTGATTCATAGGCTGGCTGATGCTCTGCTCCTTTCAAAAACAGAGCCTCAGGTGTTTAACACATCCAACTTAGCTCGCAGCAGTTCAAATCAGGGTCTGCCTGTGGGTTACACTCAGGGCACGTTACATCATGTGTCTTGTATTAATACATGGTTATTTGCACAGAGACCTCAAAGCAGGAGCAGAGATGGAGCCAAAATACTACTCTTGGAGCCAGCCTTTGTGAAAGAATACCACATGGAGCAAAACCATATGCACAGAGAGGTCGTGGCTGCCC